>CM053754.1:10933040-11021533 GCA_028658305.1 Pachyuromys duprasi
TAAATCCACCTCAAAAACTCTAAAATTATAGAAGTAGGGGCAGGGTAGATAGGACAACACAAAAAGACCCTCAGAGCCACAACACCCAAAGTTCAGGCTGTGCCCTAGGTAAATTAAATCCAAAGCTTTGTGGTGGTCGCAGAAACCAATGCATTGCGTACTTCTGCAGACATTTGAGAGCCCATTGTCTGCTGATGAATCCTTAATTCTAGCTGCACCCAAGACTCACCAGGAAATCCTAGAAGCACTGGCCCATCCTGGGCTCCACCAAGCCACCCAGATTAGAATAAGGGACAGCGTGTCTCATACTATGTTAAAGAGATTCCGACAAGCTGAATGCTGAGAATAAAGTTACATTATTTTATTAGATAACTTCATATTTTACAACAGTGTGTTCACAGACACACCAAAAAAAATTTTTAATATATGGAGAATAAAGAATTAATGACTGGACAGATCACCCCACCCCCAACCCCATTAAAGGCTGTCTCACAATCAAGAGAAGAAAAGAGATATGCTGAAAATGATTGAGCTCGCCTTTAATTAGCAGTTGGGAGGCAGAAGCAGGTGGACCTCTCCTGGCGAGTTCCAGGCCAGCCAGGCTACATTGTGAGACTCTGTCGCAAAATAATAATGAAATAAGATAAATTTACAGAGAAATAGGTTTGTTTTTTTAATACACATTTCAACATGGATCCTCCCAAACCCTGCCTCCCAGTAACAACCAGTTTATCGATTGGAAAGTATGTAAAGGAAGGGGAATAGGACTCAGAGCCTCGGCCTTCCGAACCCTAACCCAGCAGCTCTGGGGAGCTGAGGGGCAGCTGAGAGGCTGAACCCAGAAGTACACGCTCCCCTCCCCAGAGCCCGCAGGAGACTGACACTCTCTTCATCACAAGACGCTCTTTAACATTTCATTTTGTGAGTGTCTAAATTAGAAACATTTTCTTCATTAAACCAGATTTATGAAGTAACAATTACCTCATTTGCCCATTTTTTAAATTAATCAAAGATTTATATAACTCCCAATCAGAGGTGCTGACCAGTAAAAAACTACCCAGCGCTGGCGTCAAATTGCAAGAATGCCATCCCCCGGCAAAGAAAAGTGAGGCTGCTTGAACCCACACAATTCATCTTGAATAGACAGGCTCTTTTAAAAGCAAATTTGAAATACTAAACTGTTGGAAACAAATCACTACCACTGAAAGCTTGGGGACTGCTCAGGAGGAAGGAGACGAGACGAGTAACAAATATCCCAGGGCAGCGGGTTCAAAGGGGAAAGGTCAGGGAGTAAGTGCAGGCTTCTACCCTAACGCTACACTGTTAGGGATTTTACCCTGCCAATAACTGCACATGAATCCTTGCGCAAATCAAACCATCACGGCTACACTCCATTTTTCCCATTTGTAAACGGAGAGGGGTTAGGCTAAGGCGGGTCTCCTCAAGCTTGGCTATGTCGATATTTGAAGCAGATTATTTCCCCGAGGGTCTGCCCTGTACATAACAGGACGTTTAGTGGGATGCCTGGCCTCTACCCACTAACTGCTAGGACCACACGCCCTCATTGTGACGATCACGGGGGTCTGTAGACATGGCCAGTGTCTGCCCCACTCACTGTCCCGGGGACGTTCTGGAGTTCCCTTTGTTTATGAAAATCCATGAATTACGTGGAAGACGCTGAGGGGTGGTTTGGTGGACTCGGGAATGCAAAGCCAAAGAGGACCCTGCCTGTGCACAACCATTTACCCAGAAGAGGTTGTCAGGCTAAGCTGCAGTTTTACTCACCTAAGGATCTTTTCTAACTGTCAAGAGTCAGTCTGAAATGTCTGGCCCATTAAACCAGAACTCCGGGGCTGCAAAGTTCTACAGCTAACTCCAGCGCCGAAATTCAAAGGTCATCACAGGAAGGCAGAGTGGGAGATAGAAAGAACTATCTGCTCATCTCTCACAATCCTGCTAACACTTCATTTTCATCATTATGAAGTCAGGGGTCCCATCTGCACAAAGCACCAGGAAACAAGGTATTCTCCAATACATCCCCAAGTGTATTTTAACATATTCAACTTAAGGTCAGAGTGCTTGGACACCTCAACAAATTTGCCAAGTCAGTGTTTCAGGGAGACACCATCATCCTTCTGGATTCTCCTTCCCCGGGTCATGAGCCTGAGATCACGCTAGCCATGGTCTCCAAACCATGACTATCAGATGCATATCCTGCCCAGGGATTAATTTATCAGAGTTCTTAAATGACAATTGTGTCAGAAGAAAACCTGTTTCCTCCTCGGGGGATGATACCAGACCCTCTGGGCTCCTTTCTGAAGAAGGCTTGGAAGAGGTTCAGACAGCCAGGTGAGGAGGAAGAGCCTCCAACCTGACTGAACACAATTGCCAGCAGAGCAAGGGATCACGGCAAAACCAGGAAAGCATCCTGGGAGTTCCGTGCTGGCCAACTTGGACTCTTTGCACAGTGCTCACTCACACTTATCGAAGAATAAGGTTGTGACACAAGACTGCGACTCCTATTTACTGTAGGTTTTTTTTTTTTTGGTCTGTTGTTTCAGATAGGTATCAGGACTAGCCCAACTTCATTGAGCACTCGTCCTGTGCCAGCTCTGCACCAAGCATTTTAGATGAATCATCTCATTTAACCCTTAAAAGAATGTAATGTAATTGCCGCCACTGCTTTTACCTCCGGTTTGCTGCTGACAAAACTAAGGCCTAACGAAGTTGCAAGACTATCATCAGACGAGAGATGAGAACTCAAATCCAGGATGTCTAATAGCAAGAGACTAAGTTCTTGAACTTGACAAACCACGACCTCATGAGCTGTTTGCCCACTTGTCAGCAGGAAACAAGCAACTTCGAATGTTGTTCTCCCCATCAAGGATTAGAAGTGTGTCTTTAAAGTGTGGTTTACATACTTATTTCTAGAAACAATCCGAAGCACAACTTCAGATGTCCAAACCAGAATCAGCAGGTTCATTAATTACAGTTTTTCTGGGCCCCGTGTTCCTTTCACCGTATCAGAATTTGGGGCACAGGAAATGGCCAGGGTGAGGATCTATATTGCAAGCTTATTTGTTGGGAGGTTTTTAGCCTGTTCTGGCTGGAGAACGTATACCTTAGCATCCACAAAGCACAGCCTCCCACAAAACTTGGGAGTAACAATTTTTGGTTTCCTTAAAAACACAGAAGCATTATGGGAATGTGGTTTTGTTTTAATCCCAGGTGTGGGCAGCTTCAGATTGTCCAAGGGAGCTGGCTGTGCCTTGCCTCGTGCTCTAGCAATGGTATGATTTCGCCATCTGCACAAGGTTTCTGCAAGTGCATGACATTTGGGATTCTGGGGCCTCTTGAGAGGGCATAAAAATGCTAGAGCTTCTAGAGCTTTGGTGGAGATGGTGGCAGTGGCGGTTGCTGCTGCTGCTGTTGCTGCTGCTGGTGGTGGTGGTTACTGGTGCCCCTTGTTGTTGGTTGTACTTTGTTGCGGTTTGTTTGCAGTTTATCAAGCAGTCATACCCAAAGAAGACAGGAAGAAGAAATTGGATATCCTGTCAGTGAAAATCAATCCTGTCCCAAGAAACTTAGCACCCCTAATCAGCAGGAAGTTATTTAACAATAATGTCGCCCCCTTTCCCACTTATCCTTCTTTCTCTCCTACCTAGTGTTGAGGACACTGGAAGGGTAGAATAAGAGTGGAGAAGGGTGGTAGATTAAAAAATAAACAAAACAAAACAAAAAACAATAAATAGCCAAAAAGGCTGCTACATTTGAAGAAAGACATTTTTTTCTCCCAGAATCACAATACAGATAAACTGCAAAACCCAATCTTCAGAGGAAGAAAATTTCCAGTAATGCAGCTCCCTCCACTCAAAGATCCCTGGATGTATTTCAACATTTTTATTTTAGACCTAAACCCACTCACCAGAATATATCACACTTTGCACTGAGAACCTGCCTTCCTCTGGAGACCAGAAATCTGTTTTATTAATACCTCTTAAGCTGTTACTCAAAGCTCTGAACAGTTAGAGCATATGCAGACTTCTCTCTCTGTCTCTGTCTCTGTCTCTGTCTCTGTCTGTCTCTCTCTCTCTCTCTCTCTCTCTCTCTCTCTCTCTCTCTCTCTCTCTCTCTCTCTCTCTCTCACACACACACACACACACACACATCCATACACAAATCTGAGTAAACACTGTGTAACCAGAAAATGAAATTGCTCTCAAATAACCATTATGACTTTCCTTATATGCTCACATTACAATAAAATTCAGAGTGAGAGCCATCAGTGGAGAAGGAAATTACAGACCAGGCATTTCCTCAGTTATATACAAACCCTAAAGGAATGGGATAGCATCCTACCCCTGTCTGTATCTCTAGCTCCAAACACACAGTAGGCAATGAGCCCAGCTTTGCACTAATGAAGAAAGGATGCTGTGCAGAATTAGTGAGCAAATCAATTCCCCAAGAAGAAGAGGCCTCACCCCTACACAGCTTTGGACAGGGCTGTTCTTCAAAGATAAAAGAAAAAGAGGGTTTCTCTCTAAATGTCGGGCTTCTCACAATAATACTTCTCAAATCTTGAAGCTATGCCTCTTTGCATCAAAAAGCAATCACCTAACTTCTTCACACACATAAAACCCAAAATGAGCCTCTAAATGAAAACTGGAATAAAAATACTAAGGAAAGAAAGAAGAGAGAGAAGATAGACTGGTTTGGGAAGCAGAGACAATGGCAAAATACAGCCCACCAGGGCATGGCAAAATATCAAATTTTCATTTATAGCAAAGATAGTTAGAGTTGTGCTTCCTTCTGCTGTGAGTGAGTTTCATATCCTCCTTACAATAGAACACATTCATTCTATTGCCTTGTTCCTTCTGTTCTCTATGTAGCATGAGTAGTCACATCATTACCCACAAATGCACATGTATACACAAAGCATGCACACTCAAGTGCATACACACTGACACACACACACAGGTACTCAGGCACACTGAAAATCAGCTTTTTGTGTTCCCTGGGAATGCATAATTTCCAAACCAATGCAGAATGAATACTAAAGATGATCCTACCCCAACAGTATGGAGATGTTTCCAGCCCCCCATAATTAGTCCTAAGTTGAGGTGTTCAGAGTGTCACACTTAGACTTGCACAAATCACAAACATTCCAGCCTTGAGGATAACCTAGGATCATCTGCTTCTAACTACTCACACACACACACTGTACAAACAATGAAATCAAGTTCAAATTCAAAGTGTAACTTTAGATGTATCCTTGGGTCAATTCCACTCTTTGTGGTCAAGATTCCAACAGTCCAGCAAACAGTATCCATCAATAGCAAAATCAGCAACAAGGACCACCACCACCAGCAGCAGCAGGGGCAACAGCAACCTCCTTGAAGCATTCTCTGAAACATTTCTTTCTAGGAGTGTCTCCAAACCAAGCGTTCTCTCCCTCTTTCTCTGGGCTCCTGTTTATTCCTTCTCAGAGTTTGTAACAGGATGTTTTTCAACTGGCAAAAAACATGCTCCCTGCACGAGGCTCTTTATCACCTGACAAAGATCACGGTGCCCTCATGAGGCTGTTAACCCAACTCCCACACTTGGGATTACAACAAAAACATATCTATATAACATAATCAAAACTCCTTCTACAAAGTCTATCATATCTGTCAATGTCAGCAAAGCCCACCATGCATTATGTAATGAAAGTCCAGGAAGCTTACCTAGAGAGGTAAATGGGGCAGAAGAGACTCTAAATCTCTGTTAATACTAAAGATTGAGGACTAGGTGAGACCAGAGCACCCTCAGTTACTTGTAAATAACTTCAGTGCCAAGTGTGAGGAAACAGAAAGCCCTTTAATGCTGCACCCTAGAGAGCCCAGGCTGAGGCCAACCCCATCCTTGCTTCACTAAGCAAACCAAATCATCATGTCTAACAACCTTGCTTCAAAAATAGCTTTGGTGCCAGAAGGACATTCGCTTCAGAAAATCAAATGGGCAACTTAATTTCAACCTCTCTGATTAAGTAGATCCTAGCCTGTCTGTGAACATGCTTCCAACATTTCCCCAAGGGAACTGAGTGGTAACACAGAGAGCATGGCCGTTTATTTGGCTTAAGGAACATATTAATTTATCTGGTTTATAGAATTTAAACATCTGACGAATGACAGTGGAGCTGATTTTATTCATCAGCTAATTGCTTTGCCACCTGGAGCTGAAGCTTTATATATGCAGCTTATAAAAGATCTGAAAAGGATCTCAATTATTCTTTAATTTGTTCCTTGAATATAAAGTAGGAAAATCTGGCTTAATCAAACATTGTCTCAATTCTACTGGGATATGTCTGGTTACCTTATAACAAGGTACGCTTTCATTTAATCATGTGATATGATAATTCTCCACTTTCAAGCCAAGTATCCTCTTAGTTACAATCAATTTTCCACTGAAAAAATAAACACTGTATCTTTACTGAAATCCCAGTAGAGAAAAATAGCCCTTTTTAATGAAGCTTCCTGCTCATACAACCACACTAGGAAATTTCAGTGTAGGAATCTATTAAATCCCCTAATTTGACATTGCTAGTAAATTGTAGAATAAAGCAAGTTCCTTGAGCAATTCTCTGTACACATGGCCATTCTTGGCACATGTGGAAGAGATGGATAATAAACGCATGCGCACGTACACACACACATACACACACACAGCACTGCTGGGATCTATTAAGTCTCACTTAATAAATGTTTTAATCAACTTGGATTCTGTAATTTATCTGAGGGGGGAAAAAGAGGAGAAACTAGCAGTCATGCAATTTCTTTAATTGCACCAAGTGAATGTGAAATGTTCTGGCATGTTGTAGTGGGCTGCGGAAGTCCCAAAACATAAAAGACATACCTGGTAGGCAAGAAGGATGCTCCTGAGATGCAGCCTTGCAAAAAGTTAAACTGGAAGTTTGACAGTAAAGACACTATTAATGACCCAAGCGTTGGATGGGAAGAGCCAAATGTTTTAGTCCCTACCCTACCAAATTTCTCTTCCTTGTTACTTAAATGCTCCAAGAAAAGACAATAAAGCTGCCAAAAATGGGTAAGTCAAGAGAAACTGAGGCCAAGGATTGTACAAGCTTCTGAGAGCAGACCAGGTCATCAGCTAATACGTCATCTGAGAAGAACAGAGAGTTTCTGGCCACTGAAAACAGAAGTACAAGAATAGAAAATTCAGGCAGAGGGGAGTCCGCAGTCAACCAAAACAGACCAGAATACAGGCAGCAGATTTGATGAGCAGTTGTGCAAGACACTAAGAACCTGGCATACAGATGGAAGTTAACAGGGCAGGGAGTCCTTTTTCATCATGCCCCTAGACCCAGGCCTCCTTAGAAATCATGTGTTGGTGAACAAGGCCAGTCAAATGAAACCTTGACTGTAAAGACCGAAACCAATCCTAAGGGATCGATAATCCGCTGTACAGGAGGGTAACCCAAGTGCCCGGCATTTGGAGGCAGTGTGGCTTAGGGTATGAGCGCTGGGGCCTGGTAATTGGATCCTAACCCTGTAGCTCTCCAGGTATATTTCTCTGAGCAGTTCTATGCTTACGAAAAAGAAGCTGAGTACAGTGTCTGCTTCACAGGTTGCGTCTGAAGAAAGGGTACAACAATGTAACACATTTGCTCCCTCCTCTTTCAGAACCAACTTTTTCCTGTGTGGAGGCAAGATGTAGATTATGAGGCAATATACCAACCCAGGGAGGGACAAGTATTCTTCAAGGACCTGATAGCTTATACACACACTCCACGAAAAAAACTGGTCATACATGGCCACACCTAGTTGTAAGGAAGTTTGAGAACTATGGTCCTTATTATAAGAGAAACCAAGAGTAATCCAAGACACCTATCAATGGGTATAGCATACACTGCTACAACAACAAAATGTAGTTTGTTCACAAAGTGGGATATTAAATAAAATTAAATATTCAAAGATGTGTGTGAAATGGGATGCTACATAAAAGCCAGTGATAAAAGACCATATGTTAAATTATTCCATTTATTTGTAATAATTTACAGTAGGCGAATCTATAGAAATTAAAAGTAATTCACGATTGCCAACGATTGGAGGAATAGAGAGAAGGAACAGTAGCTGGAAAACAAGGGCTTCCTTGTGAAGTGATGAAAGTGTCCTAAAATCAGCAATGATGATGGCTGCTCAGTTATAGATAAAGTGCATTCTATGACGTTAATAAGAGAATTATGTCTCAATAGACCTGTGTTTAAAAAAAGAAAACAGTTCATTAAGTATTCACATCCTTATTCCTGATCCTAAACATTTCCTATGTCCTATTAGATCTTATTCTAGCAGAAGCCTGTGTGTGATGTACAAGCGTGCATCCATCTGATCTTCTAAGTCAAGGTCCTATTTCAATTCTGCTTTGGTCTTTCGTTTTGTTTTGTGTTTTCCCTTTTTGTTTTTGTTTCTGTTTTTGTTTTTTTAAGACAGGGTTTCCCTTTGAAGCACTGGCTGTCTTGGAACTCACTCTGTAGACCAGGCTGGCCTCAAACTCAGAGATCCACCTGCCTCTGCCTCCCAAATGCTGGAATTAAAGGTACGCACCACCACCACCTGGCTCCTGTTTTAGTTTTTGAAAATTCCCTGTAGATCCACGGTTGTCCCTATCATTCTCCATTAAGGCATAGTTTATTTTTCTGGAATTCCGTAAGTTTTGACAAGGCAGTTTTCTGTATTTAGACTTTGTCTTCATGGCTTCATGCAGTGGCCTCTCTGGGCCTCCATGCAGGCATTGCCCTGCTGCTCACCTGGCCTCAGCAGCTTCTCTTAGCCACGGAGGGAGATTCTACAGCCCCTTTCAGGTATATTCCTTGATAAAGTCAGAACCACATGGCCAAAAGTGCTGAGTTCTTCTGCTTGCTGGGGAAAATAGCCCTCTCCTTGACTTGCATTTACATCAACTTTCCATTGTTGCTTAGGAACATGGCTGGCAAGTTTAGCCGGGTGGAGTCTTGCCCTGTGGTGGGTTGCCATCCCTTTATTCCTTTAAACGTTTTATCTCCTTGAGCACAGTGGTTGGCTCCAACATTACACATCCTGGTGTTCTTTTCCTCCTCAAATTTTACATTTTGTATTTCTCTTTGCTTGTTCCTATTCAAACTGTAGATCTGCATAAGAGTGATCACTAATAGCCACATGACAAAAATCAATGCTAAACTGTCTTGAAATCTCCTCTGCCAGTGACATTAATCCAAAACTCTTCAATTTAGCCTCAGGCAGGTTCTTAGGACAAGGGAAAAATTGTAGCCAGATTCTTCACCAAAATGTCACACAAATGGTCTGTGGACCACTTGCTAATATTCTTCCCCTCTGAAACCCCTTGAGCTGGGCTTCTATAGTCCAAATTGCTCTCTTCTAGTGCTATCTTCCATGCTCTTATTAGGATGGCCTATCAAAGACCAATTAAGGCATTCAACCACTTTTCTAGTGAAAGGTCCCAGTCTTCCATATTTCTTTAAACAACAACATGGTGAGCCTGTCACAAAATCTCTTTGTTAGGGTTATTATTGTTGTGTTAAAACATGACCAAAGCAACTTGGGGAGTAAAGGTATTATTTGCCTTACCCTTCCACATCACTGTTCATCACTGAAAGAAGTCTGGACAGGAGGCCAAACAAGACAGAAATGTTGATGATTATTAATATTTAATATTGTTTTATCTTTTATTTAAACAGTGATTATTCCTAAACCAGCTGTATACCCAAATTACCACAGAGAGACTAGGATTTATTTAATTAAGCTAGAGCACAATGCTGGGCAATAATTACTCCATCCTATACCTCCAAGCCCTCATAGCTTCCTCCCATTCAGATTTCCCGCATTATACTTGCTTTTTCAGTCATATCTTAGGTCTAGTTCATTTCTCTTGATGTTTCCCAGTCCTCTCCTCTCCAATCTTCCTTCTACTCTTCCTTCTCCTCCCCTCCAGACCAGCATGTCCCACCCTATTTTCTCCATTGCTCAGCATTGGCTGGTTGTTTTATTGAAAATACAGAGAACAAATGGTGGCATGTTTACACAAACTGTAGCCAGGTGATGCTTAGAATAAGCATCACAATGCAATGTCCAGACTGAAACCAGATAGTGAGGGAGGGAAATCAGCATTTGAATGAACAAGGGTAAATTGTATACATTCCACAATAACATTATACCAACACAGAAACCTAGAGGCAAGAACTGATTCTGGAGGGGTGCTGCTTGCTGGCTCTGGCTTAATTAAAGAAATCCTAGTCTCTGTGTGGTGACTTGGGGATACAGCTGGTTTAGGAATAACCGCTGTTTAACTAAAAGATAAATCAATATTAAATTACAGTTTTAGAGGGTTAGTCCATGATCCTCATGGTGGGAAACATATGGCCCTGGAGCAGTAAGTGAGAAGTTTACATCCTAATCCCCAGGCAGCTGGCGGAGAGAGACTGGACCTGGTGTGGGCTTTATAAACCTCTAAGCACACTCCCAGTGACACACCTCCTCCAGCAAGGCCACACCCCTATTCCTTCCCAAATAGATTCACTCTTTGGTGATTAAGCATTCAAATTTATGAGTCTATGGAGGCCTTTCTCATTTCAAACCACCACATTGTATTTGGGTTTTTGTTGTTGTTTGTTTGTTTAAATTTGGAAAAGCAAAACATGACCATGTCTATCACAGCTCTGTTTCAGTATCAAATTCAGAAACCATTTGGTAAAATGTCAGGATGGGGAATGTTCTTTTTTCATTTTTCTCCTTCCATCTGTTATCCAAACTCACCCTTCACCATGAGTCACCATATTCTCAAACTTGGAACTCACCCTAGTTGAGGATTGGCAGAATATTTTTAATTTTGAATTTTGAAAAAAAAATTAGCTTTATAGAAAGTTTCGTGTGTGTGTGTGTGTGTGTTTGTGGTGTCTGTATGTGTGTGTATGAATGTATGGTGACACTTATCTTTAAACCCAGAACTTGAGAAGCAGAGGCAGGCAGATTGCTGTAAGTTTGAGACTAGTCTGGTCTATACAGCAAGTTCAGGAGCAGCCAGGGATGTGCAGTGAGATCCCGTGTCAGAGACAAACAACAACAAAGAAATCACAACAAATATATAATATGCACACATGTTGTGTGGGTATGTGTATGTATACAAGAAGAGACCAGCAGGATGACTCCAGAGCTGACAAGAAGGCTCAGCACTTAAGAGCGCTGGCTGCTGTTGCAGAGGGCGGGGCTTGGCACCCAGCTCCCATATATGGCAGCTCACAATTGCCTATAACTCCAGTTCCAAGGGATCCAGCACCTTCTTTTGGCCCCCAAGGCCACCTGCGCACATGTGGTACATATATAAAGAATACAGGCACACCAGCACACACATAAATAAAACATTTTTTTAAAAAAATTAATCAGTCTCTGCAGATGAATGTACTTCCTACACAAACATGGATGGCCTGAGCTCGACCCTCAGGTCCTCCAAGTGGGGAGAAAGCCAGCTCCTGTGACTTCCATGACAGGTCTAAAACCTGTACTCACATACACATTCCACATAAACTAACAATGATAACAAATAAAATGAAGTAAAGTCAAAAAGCAAGAGAAAAAGAAATGCACAATCAGGTCCTGGAGAGGATCGCCTAGTGCCCCACCATATCAACACCTTCCACAATTGTTGTACTAGGAGCAATATCAAAGCCAGAAAACCGAAGTAATAAAAGGAACCAAGTTATCAGAGGCTACCATGTTATGTGTTTGAGGCTACCATGGACTACATACAAAGCTCCAGGCCAGTCTGGGATGAATATCAAGACCCTGACTCAAAAACAAAACCAAAAAAGACTGAGAATGTAGCTCAGTGTAGCCCAGCACTTGCCTAAGCAGGCACAGGCTCTTGGGTTTGGATCCACCACCACAAAACAGCTCTGGAGGCTATTGAGACTTCTGTACTCACAAGCGAGCCTTGAGTGTGTCTATACATGAGTGTGGTCCTACACCATGTCATCAACCTAACAGCTTCCTGTGACCACCCTCACAGTGACGATACAAGACCACCTCATTGCCATAGTGTCTCCTCCTTCATCAAGCGGCGTCAAGTTGCTACAGGCAGCTTCTCCATGCTGTCTCACAAATGCTCTATAAATGGAATCACAGAGTGGAGATAGATTGGGAACTAGTACATTTTTGCTTTTTGTTTTGTTTTGTTTTGTTTTTTAATCTGGGCACACTTTCCTTGGGGTTCATGAAAGTTGCCTGTCAATCGTTGATTCCTTTTTACTGCTTAGTAGCATTTCAGGGTGTGATGAACTACCGTTTAGCCATTCAGCCACTGAAGGAGAAGAGTATGGTTTACAGGCTGACGCTATTAATAAGGGAGCTATAAACATCCTGTGAAAAATCTCAATGAGCACAAATCTTCATGTCTCCGCAACAAATGCTCCAGAACGGATATGTCAGGTTATATGGAGGTTGTATGTTTAGTTTGTAGAAACCGGTATGCTGTTTTCCAAAGTTCTTGTGTAATCACACATCCCTGCAGACAATATATGAGTGATTTCGGTCTCTCCACAACCTTGCCTGTTTTTATCCTTTGGTTTTATTTTTTATGTCTGTGTGGCATTTGTGTGCCTGGTACCCACAGAAGCCAAAGAGGGTGTCAGATGCCCTGAAATTGAAGTTATAGACAGGTGTTAGCCACTGCACGGGTGGGTGCTGGGAGTCGAACCCAGGTCTTCTGAAAGTGCACTCAGCCATGTCTGCAGCCTTCCTGCTGGTTTTCATGTTTTCCATCGGGGAGCAGTGTCTCACTGGGGCTTTAATTTGCCTCTCCCTGAGGTCTAATGTTGACGAACATCTTTTTTGGTGCTTGATCTCTATAAACCTCTTCAAAATTACATCGACATCTTTTTCTTATTTGCTCCTCGGATTACTGTATTTTTAATATCGAGCTTTGCAAACACTTTTCATCTATCTCTCTATACATCTTTTTCAGGTGCTTTGCAAGTTCTTCCTCCCGGTCTATAATTTGCCTTTCTCAAAGCAAAAAGGTTGCAATGTTAATGAGATTCAATTTAATATTTCTCCTTTTATGACTTATGCTTTTGGTATCGAGTCTAGGAACCCTTTGCCTCATCTGGGGTCACAAAGATCAAGTATTTCCTAGAAATTTTTATAGTTTCATGTTTCATATTAAAGTCTGTGAATCAGCCTCGCATATCTGGAATTAATCCTACTTGGTTCTAGTCTACTGTTCGTTGTGTACACTGTTGGGTTTGATTAGCAAAATTTTATTGAACATTTTTGCACGCCAAGTTCATGAGAAATCTTGGTCTATAGGTTTCTTTTTAAGTGTTATCTTTGGTTTAGGAATGAAGGAAATGCCTCAGAAAGTGAGTTCGAAAGTGTTCCTTTGTTGGGGTTTTCATAAGGAATGCCCCCACAGGCTCACGTGTCAAAGGCCTGGTTCTCACTCGGTGGCACTCTGGAGAGATAGCTGTAGCATGAGGGAGTTAGCCATGGGTTGAGTAGACCACTGATGAGTATGTAGCTGAGTGGGCCTAGAAAGAAAGTTGGTCGGCAGGAACACACACTTAAAAGATTTATCTTGGTTAGGTGTTCTCTCTTGTTCTCTCCCACTCACATGCAAGCAAGCACATGCGATCTTTCTGTCTGTCTCGTCCCTTTGTCCCTCCCACTGTGCCGCCTCCCCTCAAGGCCAAAATGATGGAGCCTGCTGGAAGCCATTGGACCGAAACCCCTAAAATCATGAATCAAAGTAAATCTTTCCTTCTTTATTTATTAAGTTATTTCTCTCAGATATGCTGTCTCAGCGATAGAGTGGTAACAAATATACTCCCCTTTGATTTCTCTGTAACACATTAAATAAGGTTGGTATTCGTTCCTTGAAAGTGTGACAAAATTGCTCAGTAAAACGAACCTAGAACTCGATGTTTCTTTCTCGACAGATACTTGATGAAAAATTCAACTGTTTTCTTAAATATTTGAACCAGGGTTTTGCTATGTGGTCCCAAGCTAGCTTGGGAACTCTCTATATAGACCAAGCTTTGTCTCGGATTTGTGGCAATCTTTCTTCCTTTGCTTCTCAAATGATAAGATTACAGGAGTACATCGCCATGCTGGAACACAAGTTGAATTTGTAGTAGCTAATCGGTTAGCGAAAACCTTTACCCATTGAGTCTGGAGTAGCAGTAGCAATGTGTGTATGCAGGGGAGCAGCTTGTGCACACCCAGTCAAGTGAAAGCCAGCAGAGAACCCATTCTGCATGGGTTCCAAGGACTGAACTCAAGCCAAGCTTAGCTGGAAAGTGCCTTACCCAATGAGCCACCGAGCAGCCATATTGTTTACTCTTGACTGGGTTTTGGTACATGGTTGTAGAAGAACTGGCCTGTTTCTTTTGAGGCTCTAATTTTTGAGCATAAATTTCTCCATAACTTTCTGCTATTGTTTTTTTTAAACAGAATACATTAACATTTTCATTCATATATGATGAACTTTTGTACTTTGACATTTACCAACCCCCACTCATTGCTTCGTTTATCTCCTCTCCTCATCTACTGGACCCCTTTCTTCTCTTACTCTTTCTGTTTCTTTCCTCTCTTTTTTTTCATCCTTTTCCTTTGTTGACTCAGCCTCCAGAGTCCCGGGATAGTGAGCATTCACCACCACGCCCAGCTATGTGATTCTATTATAACTTCAAGGTTATTAATATTAATTAATGACAGGCTCTGTTTCACCCTTGGTCAAGTGAGTCCTCTCCCCTTTTTCTCTTTAAAAACAACTTATTTTCAGGTTTAGTGATGTGTCTGGGTTCGTGGGGGTTGGGGTATGCACATGTGAGTGCAGGTGCCCAAAAACATTGGAGGCCCCGTGGCAGGAGTTATAAGCAGTTGCGACCAGGCTGAGCTTGGTGCTAGGACCAGAACTCCAGATCTCTGCAAACACAGTTTATGCTCCTAACTGCTGGACCATCCCTCCAGCCCATATTTTCTCTTTTTCTTATCCTTAGTAATCACAATTACAAATTTCATTGGCTTTTTTTTTAAACAACTAAGTTTTTTTCATCGGTTTTGCGTATTATTTTCCCGCTTTAGATTTTATTGAATTTTGCACTCCATCACTTCATTTCTTTCTTTGTTTTGGTTTTATTTTGTTTTGCCTTTTCTAACTTCTTGGGGAGAGAATCTACATTACCGATTTGAGATCTTTTCTACTCTAAACATTTGAGGTGAATTTCCCTGTCAACATTATATCTTAAAATGTTGATGTGGTTTTATTTTTTCATTTTAATCCGATGGTATTTTTATTTCTTTTCATATGCCTCTTTAACCCATATATTATTTATAGCTGTATTGCTGTAGTTTCCACTTGTTTGTATATTTTTTTTGTCCAAGAACATACTCAGTATAATTCCAAACCTTTTAAATTCTCTCAGATGTTTTTTTTTTTTATGAACCAGGATATGGTCTATATAGGTGACTGCTTCACAGAACAGCAGAATAGATCTACAGATGTCAATTTGATCTTATTTGTTTAGTGGGCTTTCTCAGGTTGTCCAAATCATTGAAGAACAAAGTGCTGGGTCCCAACACTTTTCCCAATATCCTTTTCCCAACCTACCATCCCAGTTCCATCTTTACACTTCTGGAACCTGCTCCTTCAATGGTTCAAAGCACCGAGGTCACCACATTGAAGATGTATTGACCTTTTAAGCAAGCCCAGTGTCCCACACGCTGGTCAAATATGGTAAAGTCCAGGTCTTGGACTTGATGGAGATAGATGACAGAGGAGATGCCCAACATATCGAAGTTGGTCCAGAAGTCAGTAAGTGACTCAGTCAGGAAAAGTTAGACCTCATTCCAATTACAAGACTGGGAAATTCCAATATGTCCAAGAAGAAGCCAAAAGTGAGCACTTAAACTAACAACCAAGAAGCTCGAAGTTGGGATCCAGGACCTCACCAGGGCATGCAAGAGTCCAGTGTGCTTTCTTCTAAAGCCTCTGTTCACAGAACTCCTGGGATAAGGTCCATCCCAGGACAAGCTGTTGTTCATCTGAAACACAGCCTCACACATCGTGGGTCATGAACTCATACAAAGTCACACAACTGAACGCTGTGTGGAGGTCATGAAAAACTGAAAACAATTTTGAACACTCCATAACCAAAAATCAATTAAAACTCTGAGCCTGCACTCTACCCTATAGCTTCACCACAGCCTTGGTTCTGCACACACTCCGCACTTTACGAGGTGAATGCCATCGCGGCACAGCCCACGACACAGTCCACACTGCTGGAGCTAGCTTGGCTCAGATCTGAGACAGCACAGGCAATGTTTCCTGCTTTCACAGACACATAACAGTTTAACTACAGAAAACAGAGACTATAATATTTTCCTGCCATTGTTCCTCAACATGTGTCAAATTAGTACATCTTTAGATTGTATTGTTAGAATATTTTATTTCTTTTAAATGCTGCTTCAGTTGCTGAGTTTCATTTAAAAAAACCCCACTAAACGAATGTTGACTTGGGATTCGAACAGGCTTTCCAACACCTCCTGAAATTCCCTTAAATGTAGGCCTGCCGTTTTGTGTTCAAGGAGCACCCTCAGGATGAGCAACTAGGAAATTAAAGCACTGATCACCTCTGAAAAACATGCCCTACCTCCTGAAGTGCCAAATGCTGAGCCAAAAGTTAACTCTTACATAAAAGTAATCAAACAGTCCATTTCCAAAGTATATATATCAACTGTCTCCTTCAATAAATAGCAACACTATTTGTATATGAGGGAATTGTTTTGAAACACATTTCTTTAAGATTTTGGGTCAGTAAATGCTGGGCTTGTATACCTATTTTATATATCTCTGTACCTAGATTCATGTTAAATATTCTCAGGAAATAAAAAAGGTCACAAATGGGAAATGCTTAAGGATCCCTAATCTAAAGGTAACCTTCTAGCAGAACCCCAGGAAATTTGCTGCCACTGGAGCCAAAGAGATGGCTCATTAGTTAAGAGCACTTGCTACTCTTGTAGAGGGCCCAGGTTCAATTCCCAGCACCCACACAGAAGCTCAGAACAATCTATAAGTCTTGTTCTTGGGGTCCTCTTCGGGCCTCCAAGGACGCTGCATGTGTATGGTACACATGCTGTGTGCACCAAAGCATTCACACACAAAATAAAAGAAAAAAAAAATTTGAAAGAGAAATCAGCTGCTGCCGCCACCGTGTCCACCATCAGCAACAAGACGAAAAAGAAGCTATCCAGAAGGACATCCCTGAGACTCTGTCAACTCACTGTAATGGCGCCTTATTTGACCCACACATCTTTTGGGCCCTGCAGAAATTACCACTGAAGAATCATTAGGAAAGGAATTTCTAGGGACAGTGTCAGACGAGTGGCCTTAGGGAAAAAGAAAAGAAAAACCTCTGCCTATAGCTGCCAGGTAGATGGTCTAGCCACTGACTCCTGTTCCTAGAACTCTAAGAGACAGGAAACTGTCGCTTCGATGTTCTTCACTGTGTTTAGCCCCATTCTCCATTGCTTAACTTTTGATAACTTTAAAGCAATGCTGATACTATTCTTAAGTACGTTTTCCAACAACCAATGATTCTTGCCCACGACACCAACGCGCAACCTACATGACAAGGGGATCCTGTTCAAGACTGTGTCCCTTTTCTAAAAGTCTGGGAGTCCATCCACACAAAGGCTATGGGCCTGAGACCCGGCCTGGAAAAAGTGTCCCGGAAGTCATGTGACAGGCTTGTGTGGACCTACAGGACACCACAGTTCTCCCTTATAAACACCCTTTTCTGCCTTCACACTGTGCCAGCCATTGTTCTATCTCTGCAGAGAGTAAGCCCTGGTCCCACAGTCTCAGAATTGCCCCCAATAAGACTTATGGACAGGTGGCCATGGAAAAAGTCTTAGGCCACCCTCTTAATCCCTCATATCCCACTGTAGCTATATCCAGAAGGAGATGAAACAGATGTCACTGTAGGGGACCACTGATTTATGTGACCACATATTTTATCAGAGGCGCAAAACCTACAGTAAAATAAAGCGGAATGAGGGTATCTGGGGAAAAAAAAGGCAGAATCGCACAGTAAATGAAACCTAAGGACACTGAACTGGATGACTGGCTCATCCTCCCAAGACCCTATGTGGTTATAATGTGTGGCTAAATCTCAGTGTGGGGGTCCCCGACAATAAAGCCAGGGCTGTAATTACTATAATGACCTCCCACTGCTACTGTGTCTTTAATTAAGTCTCTGTCAGTAGGCACTTGCCACTTAAACCTAACTCAATGTAACTACAGCTAGCATATCATCTCCATTTTTACAAGGAATTATGGAATCATATCTCTGTCACCAAGATGAAAGGGAATATTTAGTTCAAGTGTCATTTGCAGACAAGCTGCATAGAGAAAAATCAAGCTGTCCTTTATCGGCTCTTTCTGAAAAGGAAGGCCCAGCTGAGAGGTGCCAAGGGGGGTCTGTGTCTGTGTGTTTTGGTTTCACCCTGCTTCTAACCACAACTCCATTTCCTTTCTGCATAGACCACGGGGGAAGAATGACACCAAATTAGTTACACACTTGATTACAGCAAATTTCTTGAGGTAGAAAGGGGCTGAGACTTTCAACTAAGGCTCAGAAACACTGAGCGAGATATTTCAAGCCCTGCCCCGGTGACTAGCCGGGCCAGCCCCCTTGCCCCACAGCTGCGCCATCATCCCCGCCCGGTCTTATCCAGCGAGATACGCCACAGTACCCTCGGCCTAGAGAGACCACATTCCAAGTTCTTCGGGTTTCCAGTCCTAATTATTTCCTTACGTTCGCATTAAAATGAACACTCGTTTTGGCAGAGCCCAGCTACACAGGCCCGACAACCTTGTCAGGAAAGGCCGCCAGTTCCAAGCCTCCTCTGGGTGTTAAACAGGCAGCAGCTTCGGCAGCACTCCCCTTGTTGAGAGAAACCTGAGTATCCACACTGGCCCTGGCTTCTAGAAGGTAACTAGATCTGTTTGGGATCCGGAGGAAGGCCCCGCCTAGGCCTGTGGTCAACAAGTCTGGCCAATACTGGCCTCTCTTAAAAGGCCAGACCAAGGCAGTTAGTGCTTACGCAGGTCAAAAGCCTTTCTGCTTGAAAACCTGTTCAGGCAAAGGTGTACTCTTCTTCCAAAGGTGAGGGAGGGCATTGCGCTGGCTGCAGGGTCTCTGCTAAGGGCAGGGAGGCCTGGAAGAGAGCGAGAGGTGTGGCTGGAGATCTCCCTGGGGCTCCCCACAGAAGAAGGCCAGGCTTCCCAGCGGCTGTGCGGTTCCGCTTTGCCCAGCAGGCCTGTGGCTGAGCAGATGCGCCAGACCGCCCCCACCTCCCCGCGGTGGATTCCCGGGCTTCCAGCTGCTGCTGGGGGAGCCTGGTGCTGCCACCCACTCCCACCTCTTTTCAGTGTCATCTTTGGCCACTCTGCTTTCGGTTCTAATTTCATTTTGAGCAGAAGGACTTGAAAATGAGAACAGACTGGACAGCCGGGAGAAAGTGTGCTTCCCAAGGAGGACCTGAGGGGAAATGCTATTCAATTTCCTCCCAGATTATTTGCACCCAGCTGAGGAGTGTTTGGGGGGTTTTCCCACCTTGGCAGGCACACCAGCTGAGAAGGGGCTTGGCCCGGCAAGTGGAGCCACAAGCCGAGCTGGCCACTTACACTGCCTGCCATTGCTGTTTACGAAGCCAAGCCAGGAAAGAGTGCCCCATTCGGGGAGGAAATCTAAAGCGTCTTCCACTCTGAATTTAGCTGCAGCTATTTTCACCCCTTAAACAAGTGTAGCCCTCCAGCCTGGAGCCTGCGCTTCTGGTCGAGAGGTGAGACCCGAAGCTGGAGACAGTCAGGACAAGCTGGAGGGTGTTCCCCCCCCCCAGCTTGGCTTCGTTGTCAGGAGGGCTCTTTATATGAGGGAGGGTGTTTACTGACACCACACCCTGTCATCCCAGTCCTGTCTGAGCTGATACCCTCAGCTGCTACCTTTTCATTTGATGAGAACTGTAAGAGGACTTCTACTAGTTTGTCTCAGCATACAAATATTTGGCTTTCCTGGAGCCAAATCAAATACCTAATGATAAGCAGTCTCCAGGTTCTTCACCCACGTGTTACAATGCTTCCTTCTCTGGGTAATGCCAAGCTCTCTTCTGAGCAGAAAAGACACACTAATCATATACCTAAAAGGCATATTTGCTAGGAAGAATCACTATTAAGAATTATTTTTACCAAAACTGTTTTTGCCATCTCCAAAACTCTTCATAAATATCTGTTCCTTACAAATGAATGATACATAAATAAATTATTTTCCCCTAGCGCGAGCCCTGGTTCCCTTCCCCCATTCTCTCGTTTTCTTTATCCTCAAGCATCCTGATGTCGCTGGCTCCTAAGAAGCCACAGGTTCTTTTCTACGTGGAAGGTGGTAGGAGAAACACAAAGAGATAACAATACACACTGATGTGAAGAAATACAGGCACAAAGAGCATGGCTCGGCCAAGGGTAAGGCGGGTTGAGAAGCTTGTTCTCAGAGCCCTGTGCCTCAAGTCCCCTCAGGGTCTTCCGCACCCTGAAGCCTGTGTCCTGACTTCATCCTGAAGCATATCCTGACATCATTGGCATGGGGTGTGATCTAGCTATTGGGATTATTTTAAGTGCCTCAATTTTATAGCAATACAGCCAAGTTTGCAAGAAAATAGTTTGCCTTTTGTTCTCCATTATCTAGACACTGGTCAGGAACATGTAGCAAATCAGGCTCTAAGCCCTTAAGTGCGGAGGTTTAAAGAAGGAAACACAGTCCATTGCATGATCCACAATGCCCACAGGACAGAATCAAGCCGCTAGTTTAGAAGTGCTGGAGATCCTCCTGATGAAGACGGGAGACAGAGCATCATCCTGTGGCTGCTTCCCTGTGAGACAGCTCTTGCAAACAAAAGCACAGCCAAGCTTGGAGCTTTCTCTTTAACCGCTGTGAGAATTGCCCCGTGAGGAGCACTTCCCATCCATTGCCTCAGTTTATCTTCACAACCCCATGACAAAAGGGGATAGAGAGTGAGCAATAGGTGAGGTGACCACCTGGCCTAAATGTAGGATGCCTGGGATGAGATGGAGCTGAATTTCACAGGGGACCAGCTAACCTGAGTCTCAGCTCTCAGTGACTGCAAGCAGTAACCTGGAAGTAAGTTCAAAGTTGAGAGTCAGAGGTTTTTTTCTTGAACTGTTTTAATGTGAGATAATAACACCATCACAGCCACCATTCAATTAAAGCAAATTCCTTAAGCAGCCTTTAAGTACCACATGGTTCAGGCTGTATGAAATGAAAGATGCAATTCTCCTTAGCCTCAGGAAAGGTCTCCCTATAGGCATGCTAGCACACATCAAACAAATATATAGAGTTTTCATGGGGGGGGGGAAATCATTTTATTTTTTAGATAGTGCTAGGGACTAAGCCAAAGGCTTTGTACATTCCAGACAAGTGCTTTTTCCCTGGGCTACATCTCCAAGACGCCGGCATATTATTTTTCATAGCAAAACACTAGAAGCAACGCAATGGGGTGCTGGCTGAGTAAACCACATTATGCCGTGGAATAATATGCAGCCACAAAAAAAAGATGAATTTTTTGTGCCTGATGTTATGAACTAGAAAAGGCAAGGCAGTATATGCTGTATGGGGAGGTGAAGATGTATGTTCTATGTGTATAGTTGCATAAGACACAAGGATAGCATGGATGTGGTGCCAGCAATGAGAGCGGAGGAGGGCAAAGGAGAGGGTCATAGGACCCTTAGCACACACACTTTTCAGACTGTTTAATTCTTCAGGCAGGTCAAGTATTACCTGTTGGAAACAGAAAGTAAATAACTTGAAAGGTAACTTGGAGAGGACCTATCCCTCAGCTGGTATGAGGCAAAGCTGAAGTTTTGACCACATGTGTCTGCCCCTAACGTCATGTCCTTACTTCACCCCCAAGCCCAGGAAGTGCCTTTCCATAGACCTGCTCCCCCCATGGCGGGGGGGGGGCTTGTTCTGCTTCCTGGTTCTGGGGGTTTCTTTTGTTTCCCTCTCTCTTTTTTTATAAGTTTATATATTTATTCACTTTACATTCCTCCTCTCCTCCTGGTCCCACTCTAACATCCTCTTCTCCTCTTTCCCCTCCCCTTCTCCTCAGAAAAGGGGAGCCCCCTACTCTTCTACCAACCTGCCACAGCACATCAAGTCACATCAGGACTGAGCGTATCCTCTTCCACTGGGACCAGGCAAGGTAGCCCCACCAAGGTGTCGTGATCAAAAAGCAGGCAACAGAGTCCACGTAAGAGACAGCCTCTGTTCCCTTTACTAGGGGACCCACATGAAGACTAAACTGCTCATCAGCTACATATGTGTAAGGGGTCTAGGTCCTCTCCATGCATGGTCCTTGGTTGGTGCTTTAGTCTTCAAAGGCCTCCTGGGCCCAGGTTAGTTGACTCTGTTGGTCTTCTCGTGGAGTTCTTGTCCCTTCCCAGACCTTCTAACATTCCCTCCTCCTCTTCCACCAGGCTTTCATGCTTCAACTAATATTTGGCTGTGAGTCCCAGTATCCATTTGGATCCGCTGCTGGGTGGAGCCTCTCAGAGGACAGCTATGCTAGGCTTTCCCATCTACTAGCATAGCAGAGTGTCGTTAATAGTATCAGGAGCGTGGCTCTTTCCCATGGGGTGGGTCTCAGGTTGGGCCAAGAATTAGTTGGACATTCCCTCAATCTCTGCTCTATTTTTATCTCTGCACATCTTGTAGGCAGGGCAAATTGTTGGTCAAAGGTTTTGTGGGTAGGTTGGTGTTCCTCTCCCTCCCCTTGAAGTCCTATCTAGCTAAAAGATGGCCTCTTCAGTCTCCACGATTCCTGCTACTAGCAATCTCAGCTAGAGTTATCGTACATCCTCCCAGGAGCCTACCCTGTCACAATTTTTAAAACGGGGTACAGAGCTAACCAGAGAATTCTCAGTAGAGGAACCTCTAATGGTCGAGAAGCACTTAGAGAAATGCCCAACATCCTTATTCATCAGGGAAATGCAAATCAAAACAACTCTGAGATTCCATCTTTCACCTATCAGAATGGCTAAGATCAAAAACTCAAGTGACAACACATGCTGGAGAGGATGTAGAAAAGGGGGAACCCTCCTCCATTGCTGGTAGGAGTGCAAACTTGAACAACCACTCTGGAAATCAATTTGGCGCTTTCTCAGAAAAATGTTGAATAGTTCTACCTAAAGATCCAGCTATACCACTCCTGGGCATATACCAAAAATATTCTCCACCATAAAACAAGGACACTTGCTCAACTATGTTGGTGGCAGCTTTATTCGTAATAACCAGAATTTGGAAACAACCCAGATATTCCTCAACCGGAGAATGGACGAAGAAAATGTGATACATTTACACAGTGGAGTACTACTCAGATATTAAAAACTAGAAAATTATGAAATTTGCAGGCTAATGGATGAAACTAGAAAAGATCATCCTAGGTGATCGTCCAGACCCAGGAAGACACACATGGAATGTACTCACTTATAAGTGGATATTAGCCATCTAGTACAGGATAGACATGGACCTAAAGAAGCTCAGTAACAAGGAGGGCCCAAGAAGGAGTCTTAAATCCCACGCAGAAGGGGAAATAGAATAGACAGTGGAAGGAAGAGAGGGAACAGGGTAAGAGAGGGAGTGAAGAGGGTGGTGATCAGATGTGGGGAGAAGGGGGGCAGAAAACTTAGAGAGAGAAGGGAGACCAAAGACAGGGACATCTCGGGGGGAGGGGGAGGGATTTCAAGGCACCATTTCCTTCAGGTTTTTTTTTTTCTTTTCAGTCTCTATCAAGGAATCGGATGAGAAGCCACCTGCAAGGCGTCAAATGATCTCAGCAGACAGGTTTACATTCACTGTCCTGTGTGAGCCAAGCATTTCCACGTGCATCTGTTTAGGATGAGCTGTGTGCTTTAAGCCCTCCCGGTAACAAATAGCTACGCTTGTCTGATGCCCATTATGCCTGTCAGACCGCTTTACAGGCTGTGCCTTGGCTTGAATCAGGGAAAGGGCGGATGCTGCCAAGGCAGAAGGAGGGGTTGCTGCTCTGCACAGAGCAGGAACGGCAAACAAAACCCGGAACTTTACAGCCTGTCTGCTCTGTTTGGGAATGCTGTGTCTTCCAAAACAAGCAGCAACAATGAAGATTTGAGAGAAACAAAATAAAAGATCGTTTTCTACCCTCAGTATCTGTTCCTAACTCTGAAAGTATCTCAAAGCTGCCCAAGAGCTTTAGAAGAGCGATTTCATCATCATCACAGGCACAGATGGCCGAGAGCTGTGGGTGCTGACAGTGAGTCCCTGCCTCAGAGGCCCAGGCCTGAGCTCCACCAGCCGCTCCCTTTTCTTGGAGGGTAGACGGGCCAATGCCCTTTGCTCTCCTATACCCACTTGCTTCACTTCCCACTGCCAAGAAAGTAAAGCAAACTGCCTGAGTCTCATGGTTTTCCTAGCCGTGGGTGGAGACAGGGAGTTATTTCACGCACAGTTGCTGTTATGAGAGGGCCGCCGTTTGGCAATAAACTGCTTGATGCAAAGTTATGACACGAGACAATTGTCAGCAAGCTTCGGCTTCCCATTCTGTTCCCGTTTCCCCTCACCTGGCGATACCTGCACGTATGGGGGTGGGGGGGGGTGTACCAGGGGTGCTACAAACATGATGAACATGGACGTAAGAAGAAAAGGGTCTTAAAAGAGATCAAAACAGTGGCTGCTAAAGCAGGCATGCTGGCAAGTGTCCATGAGGGACCCCGAGAGAATCAAGACTTCCCCCGGAAGAAGCGATATTTGAATCAAAGTTTGAAGTGCGGACGTTAAACAAGAACCGGCTTGAAGTTTAAGGCTCTGCGTTTCAAAACATCACTCGTCCAAGAAGCTTCAGATCATTTCTAGTGCCAAGCAAAACTGCCTGTCACATAAGTCAATTATCCTTTTTCTTTTACCCTTTCTAGCCCAGCTTTGCCAGCATTTCTGTGCTTAAGTTATCTGAGGTAAGGTATTTCCAACCACCGGCAGATACCAAGCAGCACTGGGATTAGTAAAAGCTGCTACTTCTGTAACCCGCCTGGGCTGCAGGCCCTGCTGCTGAGGGAAGCATTCCTCACACCTTTACCCCTGACCTATGAACTGCAGCCTGTGCCCCAGACACGACGGAGGAATTTGCTTCGGCAGCCTCTCTGGAAGCCTGTTGCTCTTAACGGGACTGTATGAAGGTCAGTCCATTGGTGTTTGCTCTTTCCACTCACTTCATCTCTACAGCTTCGAAGCTCCCCCACACTAACCTCCCTGTTGACCTCAAAAATGATCAGTGCCTGAAGTGGGACCAAAGCACCACGTGAAAGACGGAGCTTGGTCTGCAATCCAGGAAGCCTCCTTGCTCCTCCGAGCTCTCGGGTCACGGTCACCCCCCAGCCAGCTGTAAAGGGAGGCCGATGCTCCCGGCTGCCCTTTCCTGATGAAGACCTGCTTGCATTAGACCATGTCATTCCCATAGCAACTCTACGAAGCAGGCGCTGTCGTTTGCCGCCTCTGCGAAACCAGGCAGTAAGTAATGTGTTCAGCAGCACAATTAGCAGCTCACAAGTACTAGATTCATGGCTAGAAAGTCCAACCTTTGAGCTCGTTCCCAGCTGTGGCCTAATCATTTCTTGGGTGAAGAATGGATTCTTCGGGGCCCCATTCAGAGATGAATCTCTAGACCTCATCACTTAATTATTTGAAGGATATTCGACAAGTCATACAAACGTCTTCCAGACTTTGGAATCCTCACCTGTGAAGTGGTGCCAGTCTCAGAAGCTATATCAGGACAGCAAACAACTCTGCCCATCACGTAAAGCTATTGGCATGCAGCCAAGGGGTGTTTTGTAGATGCTTCTGTCATGGCACCTTTGCAAGCCCCCACCGGCCCTAAGAGCAGTGCTCAGTCTTGCCTTTCTCCTCCGGTGCCCGTCAGAGTGCCTCCCTTGCAATAGGCCCTCCAGAGATGTTTGCTCTGGACTGACTGCTTCCGCAACACCGCTCCTCTCTGCAGTTTCAAATGATCAAGCAAGGGCCGCCTCTATTTGGACACAAAATAGCCTCTTTTGCTGAATTCTATCCCTTAACATTTGGAAATAAATTACCAAGTGCTTGAAAGAGTTCATTCTCAGATCCTTGAATTAGAAGAGCTACATAATTCTCTTCTTCCCTATAGGAAATGAGCGAGAGGTCGCTTCCCTTTGTCTCCAAGAGTTCCTCGGGCTCTGGTTCCTACTTAAGGAAGGTCTCTCTGTCCCATGTGCAAGCATCAAAATCTACAAAATAAGCATGCCCACTTAGAAGGGGGTGAATTTTCCCTCTGTACGAAAATTGGTATTTCCTTAAAAGACCAGTGACCCATTCTGATCTCACCTTCCCTCAGAGAGCCGCAAGGGGAAGTAAGGCACACTGCCATTGGTCCCAGGTAATTTGTCACTTGGCACTTAATTTAGAAATAACTGATACCGTCCTCTCTACAGCCTCCCTCCAGCTGAAGACACAATCTCCACACTCTACACTCCGCCATCACTCCCGTTGCTGGGCCATCCTGGCATCTACCAAAGCCCCACCAACAGAGCAGCTTCTTCTCTCCCAGGTCCAGAAGGCTAAGGCAGGTGTTGTGAGGGCTCTGCTTGCTCTGAAGGCTCTGGGCAAGACGATCACTTTGCAGCACCTCGTATCTGTCAGTAACTTTGTCGTTCCTTAGCTTATAGATTGCACCACTGCAATTTCCCCCTCTGCTCCATGTGGCCATTTCCCATCTTCATGTACAAATAATCCTCTTCTCATGAGGTCGTCAGCATGCGGAAGTTAGGGCCTACCGTAATCCAGTATGACCTCCTCTTCACTTGGGTAAATACTCACAGACCCTGGGTCGCGTTCTCAGGTTTCACACAGACACAACATTGTAGAGGACACTATTTCATCCTGGTACAAGGAGAGACTCACAGGCTGACTTCAGGATGTGACTTAAAAGGTTTCTCTCCCTCCATTAAAATGAAATGGGTTATGCTGTCCCGTATGCCTTAATTAAAGACGGTCCTATAGCTTTCGGTGCTTTTACTGCCCAGCAGAATAAGAGCAGAAACCTTTACTATCCTGAACTCTGTAGGAATGACATTCCTGGGTCACCACCGCCTCACAGCTGAGAGGTCATCAATACCACCTACCATTAGACATCTATCAGGACTAGGGCTCAACTGGGGTATGACTTGAAGTTTGTGACTATGAGAAAGCAGGAATCGATGTGACATGAGTGAAACGGATATAGATTCTGCTTCAGTAACCAGGGAGGCCAGTCAGAAAGCAAGTTCTGAGGGAATGGAGGAGGTGGAGTGTCTGTCCACTCCACACCACACACGCTGAGCCCTCCTGTGCCTGGGAACCTGTGTGGTGTGTCCATACAGAGCTTATCCATTCTCACACACAGGAAAACTAAAGGTCCGGGGAGTCAGGCGGCTTGGAAGAGGTTGAGAAACAAGCAGTGGTGGCCAAAGCCAGGCGCTGACATTTCTGCCAGTCTTCTGTCACATCCCAGAGGAGAGCAGGCAACAGGATCCTAGGTTTCTAGTTGCAATTCTGCTGGGAGCTGGTCCAGCCTGAAACTCCCTTGCTATACATTTGGGTTTGCATTTTCAAATTCTGGTTGGAAACTGGCAGCTGTTTTCTATTGCATTTCCAATGTGCCTCTGTGTGTATCTTGGAGAGATGGAGAGAGAAAAAATATGGGTCAATATAAGCAGACTCTTAAAGGCTTATAGTTTATCATTGTAATAATCATAATATATTTTACTTTATAGCCACTCATAGCTGAAGCTTCTGGGCATCCTAACAGAAATAGCTAAAAGAAAAAAAAAGAAATTATATTAAACAAAGGAAATATGACTATAAAACCCCAATAGCCAGGAAACTAAATGAACAACATAAAACCTCCAAACAGCAAAACAACAATGAAACCAAGAAGCGGGGGGTGGGGGGAACCTTTCCGAAAGCTTTACCCTGAAGAATTCCACACAGTGAGAGCGCATCTGTTTAAAGCACCATAATTTATCGATGTGACATCAAACCAAGAACCAGCCATTGTAAACCTTTCTAGAAGAAATGCTCAGAAAACTAACCAGGTGGTCGGGGGCGGCGGTGCAGGGTGTCTGCAGCACATAGCTAGGGCAGCAGCAGCAGCTTTAAATTTTTATGTTCAAATACAGCCATGTGAAGTTCCACATCTTGGTACTAGGGTATAAAAATTAACTCGTTCCATGGATAAGCAAGATAGAAGAAATAGGATCTTCTAACAATAGCTTTTGGGGGCTGGACAGATGGCTCAGTGGTTAAGAGCAGCGGCTGCTCTTCCAGATGACCCGGGGTTCTATTCCCAGGACCCACATGCTAACTCACAGTAACTCCAGTTCCAGGGCTTCTGACCTTCTCACACAGACATATGAGGTAGCAAAACACAATTAACAAAATAAAAATGAGTTAAAAATTAAAAAATAAACAGAAAAAAAGTTTTTTTTCTGAGCTAGTTCACTTACTGAGACTTGTTGGTAGCCTCTGAACTGCTGTTAAATACACATTAATGTTAAAAGTAAATTTCAGAACTTTTTCAAACTAGCCAATTAGCAGTACTTGGGGAGGAGAACAACCTTGTCGGAGTTGGGTGTGGGAATCTCAGTCTAAAAAGTAGAGGTAGGAGGACAAAAAGTTCAAGGCCAATGTGGGTGATATGGTGAGACTCCGCCTTGAAGACAGGAGACCAAAGAAGCAGCCTTGTGATTTCTAAGGCAACCAAGCCACTCAGCCCATCTTTCCGCTCTGCTACTGGAGCCATTTCAAAACCAGCAATTCCTGTGACCCACAGTACCAACCATTATCTTCTATTCCATCTTCACATTTGCAAGAGCAATGTATCTCCCAAGCAATTGCTTCTCACATCTCTCCTACATCACCATTGAATATGGGCAGCAGAACCTGCTAGGAAATGCTCTTTCAAAGAAGCAACTGGTTAGGAGCCCAAGTGACTTCAAAAGCACTTGGTCGGCAAACTAAAACAAAGCACTCAAATGCTGAGACCCATCCTACACCTACATACAATGTTTTAAATGCTGGCGAAAAGTGATTGTGGAACTTGGAGAACTTTCAGAGTTGGGCTACATCTAGCCCCTGAAATTCGAACCCTTATGAATGTGTCATGGAGCCTGATACGGCTTCAAGAGCAAAGCCACTGAGACAGGCTGGCAGAGTGAAGAGGCAGAAGGCAACCTCAGATGCTCTGAAGGATCCACCCACGCTATGGGCATAGCCCAGTCTCTGTCCTCCATTACTGCCCAGCGGTTCATAACTGAAGACAGTAAACAAATCACTCAGCCTCCCCAGTACTCCTTTTCCTCATCTATTAAGTGAAGATAAACTACTGAAGCACCCCTGCTCTTGTGCAATGGGTGTTCCAAGGATGCACCACTCCCCAGACACAGGATTCACTGAATCGGCAAGCTAGGAGATGACACAAATAGGGGAGTACATTTCCTTTGAGAAAAACGTGAAGGGACACATAGGAGATACCGACCAGCTGCATTTGGAATTTTTTTAATGAAACAAAACAAACAAAAAGACACCCAAACAGGAACAGTCTTGACATCCCCCAAACAGATGTGAAGGACAAGAGGGTGCCCCACCCAGAAGGAACCCGCCTCTGGTCAGCACAAGCCAATGAGGATTTTATTGCTTTAATATTACAAAAGAGTGTGCATTCATATGTGTTGTGGGAAGAAACTTATTCTATGTAAACAATAAAACTACCATCTAGGCCCCTAGGTTCCAGGGGATGAGGGAATGGCTCAGCAGCTAAGAACTCAAGTGCTGCTCTTGCAGAGGACCTGATTCAGTTCCGAGGACCCACGTGGTGACTGATCAACAACCAGATGTAATTGCACTTCCAAGGCCTATTCTGGCCTCCACCACTTCTCCAGTACAAATAATACACGCGGGCACACACATATACATAAAATAAAATATTTTTCTTAAAAGCTAGCAAGTAGACTGTTCTGGGAAATAATAACATCCTTAAAAAAATAAGTTTATGTCAGTTAATAAATGAAAGCTAATGCCGTGGTAAGACCAACGCCTGGGAGCCCAGGGTAAGTTGCCTTACAGAGCTGGACTTAAAACCCACCAGAAAATAACACATTGTGAAATGTAGCCTCAGCTGGAACTAAGGTAGTTCTACACCAGCTGAAAGCATACCTGGCTTCCCTCTGCCCTGCAATCCGACAGGGAGGATGTGGTCTTGTTACTCCCCATGTAATCATCACATGTGGGTCATATGACCCATATCTGTGTCTCATCTCCACCAATTGCTAGGCTGCTGATACAGTAGATGGCACACACTCATCCTCATGAAGACCCGGAGTGGAGCTTCACACTCAAAGCAGCCTGGGCGTTGATCTAGAAGGATTCAGGGCATGACTCTGACATAATCCTCATTCGTTCTGATTGTTTATCTACACTAGTTCAGGCAGATGGAGCTACCCTGAGCTTTTCCTGAAGCACCATGAAGATATTTTCTTCTTGTGTCCATTGGGGATACTACTCCCACACAAAGAGAAAAGGAGTGGCCTGGGACACCCTGAGACTGTCCCGTAACTGAACCGTACCCCCGAAGTTGAGACAGGGGGTCTGTACAAAGCTTATCTACAAGTAGATCACCTGTGTCTTCCATTGACTGCATCATTTAGCTTGGCCGATCAAAGAAATTCTACAGGTAGATGGCTGGGGAGATCAGCCTTAGAATGCACAACACAGTGACTGTGATGTCTGGACAACTCAGAGAAACATATTCCCAACCCCACAAATCAAAAAGACAGTGGTCCATGTCTCATCATTAGTGAAGAGAGCCCAGAGAGAGAGATGCTCTCTCTTTGTTCAGCCCATCTTGTACTCATCAAACCCAGAGATAACCTCTCGTGAGGTGTGGGGGTGTGGGTGGCACAGCTTAGCTAGCAGGTTTTACACAGAAGTTTATTTTAAAAGAAGAGCGAATAGCACATCAAATTAAATGCCAGCTCATAGGGATGGGAGGTGTCAGGTTGTCATTTTCTTGTTGATATAACCAAATAAATGTATCCAATTCATATTCACGCTAGCTCTTTTTTTTTTCTTTCCTAACTTTGAGTTTAATTTGTGAGGGATTCACAAAGGTGTGCTGCTTGTCAAATCGCCATTCGGATTTAGCAAATTAATGGGATTGCTTGTTTCTTGAATAGGGACGAGGGCCAGATCTGCTTTTAAGTTTCAGACCCCTGGAGGACTGTTATTTTGGGGACACTTACAGACCTCCTTGATCCCCTAATCTGGTCAGAAGTATCCATATTGTCAGGCCAACGCATCAGCAAACCTCAACGAAGCAGCAAGGAAAAAAAGCCTAAAACAATAGACAAATAAACCACAGGAAACGCTGCTCATCTTTTGTCGAGTTTGAAATGTGCCAAGTTGGCGATAGGGGGAGAGGTTTGTGATATTCTCGGGAACATATTGTCCCTGTTACAACCAGCCCACGTTCACCAGGGCTGCCAATTATTCCCCAGCCACCATTTTCTTCCTTTAGATTGATCTCCTGCTCCAGGCAGTTTCACACCCGTGACTCTGAAGCTTCCCCTGTGGCATGTTGGCTAATTAAGAGCAAAATCCATCTCTTGATGAAATAATGCTGCCACTGAAAAGGAATTCTACTTTTTTTTTTAATTCTTAATCAGGCTGGAAGGAGCAGTATTCTAACACTTGTATTAAGCATAGGAAAAAGGTCTATAGCTAGCAATTAGCGATGATGAAAAGGACAGCGATTTAAAGCATGTTGCAGTGACATTTTTATCAAATTAAATGAGTTTGCTAGGCCACCAGCTGCATATGCTTATTGTCATTTACTGTTTGGACAGAAACACATCAGCCACTGAGTATCAGGAGGTGCGGAATTTAATAAGTCGTTTTGACACTGGTGTGAAACGAGCAGATCAGCATTCTGAGGGATGTGTTCACACCCCGAACAGACAGGCAGACATTCTAAGCATGTGAGGTGACACCAATCAACAGGAAGGAATGATGCGAGCCGGCGAGGAGCAGGCAGCGAGGGTGGCAGCGGCAGAGGCAGCCACAGAGAGCGGCCCACCGCTGCTGCCAGCACAGGAGAGACTCAAGACCCACCCCACACCCACTGTGTTGTGACGGAGCTCCACGGAGCATCTGAAGGGACACGCGCATGAGTCATGGTTCGAACGGATTCATTCTAGCAGTAGAGATTTTCATTTATAATTTTAAAAGCTAGTTTCCTCATAACGGTTACAGAAGGATATCCGGGTATGTTTTGCCCCTGCCTGTTTGAACGGACCGCCCAGTTCTAAGGAAATGACAACAAAAATCCTCCCCCTGCTGAGGAAACCAAAGCTCTCATCTCCCTGTCTAACAACTCGCTTGCTGCCTAGCTAGGGTAAGGAGAGCTGGCAATACTCAGTTTAAATTTGTCGCGGGGGTGACATGTTGCTTTCAAAGTCTTGCTTGAAATGTGAGATTGCAGCAAGCCATTCTGATACTCCCAGAAGCTATTTATGTCATTTGTGTCCCAGGAGAGAGCTGATACCAATGCCTTAACTGTGTACCTGGCATCAGAGTGAGAGCAGGCCAGACAGTCGATCACCAATTTCATCTTAAGACACACAGGTGTAATTGAGAGCATAACAAAGGTGGCTGGTGATTAGCTGCTGGCTTCAGAAGTTGCTAATGCCATCTAGTGGAAAAGGTAAATTTGGCCGCTGGGACATCAAAGGTAGCCTTATCCCAGACACTGCGGCATTGTCCTTCAAGTCGAATCTCAGATGGAGCTCAAACAAAGTTGCCTTGGTGCATTCATAAAACAAGAGCAGGGTCCAGAAAACAAGACTCGCCCAGCTTCAGGTATCTACTACTTCAGATAGTTACCGCTTCTTTGTGTTGGAAGCACTTACATTAAGCACTCCATTAAGAATTTTGAAATAAAAATAATTATTTTGCTGAAAGTTACTTTGTTACGAGTTTTGCAGCGAGCAATGCTTTTTCTACATCCCTTTTTTAAAATCAAGTTATCAAAAAAGAGGGAAAGACGACAACTTACATAAATTCTCCTTTAATTCTTTAAGATAAAGCTCCCAACACTTGCACATTGAGGAGAGGGATTATGAGATAGAAGTTAGCCTGCGCTACAAAGTGAGACTTTACCTCAAAAAAAAGAGTTAATGTCTTTCTTCAGAGACTTGAAGTTGTTTTTTGTTTGTTTGTTTCTTTGTTTGTTTTTCATACAGGTCTTTCGCTTGCTTGGTTAGAGTCACACCAACGTACTTTATGTTATTTGTGGCTATTGTGAAGAGTGTTGTTCCCCTAATTTCTTTCTTGGCCCATTTGTCTTTTGTATACAGAAGGACCTCTGACTTTTTTTTTAGTTAATTTTGTATCCAGCCACTTTCTGAAGATGTTTATCAGTAGAAGGAGTTCTCTGGTAGAATTTTTGGGGTCACTTCTGTATACTATCATATCATCTGTGAATAGTGATACTTTGACTTCATCCTTTCCAATCTGTATCCCCTTGATCTCCTTTAATTGTCTTGTTGCTCTAGCTAGGACTTCAAGTACTATGTTAAAGAGATTGGGAGAGAGTGGGCAGCCTTGCCTTGTCCCTGATTTCAGTGGGATTGACTTAAGTTTCTCTCTCTTGAGTTTGATGTTAGCTATAGGTTTGCTGCATATTACCTTTACTATGTTTAGATATGTGCCTTGTATCCCTGATCTCTCCAAGACTTTAAACATGAACGGATGTTGGATTTTGTCAAATGCTTTTTCAGCATCTAAGGAGGTGATCATGTGCATTTTTTTCTTTCAGTTTGTTTATATGGTGGATTACAATGATAGACATCAGCACATTGAATCACCCCTGCATGCCTGGGATGAGGCCCACTTGGTCATGGTGGATTATATCTTTGATGTGTTGTAGGATTCCATTTACAAGTATTTTATTGAGCATTTTTACATCAATGTTCATAAGCGAGATTGGTCTGAAGTTCTCTTTCTTTGTTGGGGAGAGGATGTGGAGAAAGAGGAACCCTTCTCCATTGCTGGTGGGAATGTAAACATGTACAACCACTTTGGAAATCAATCTGGGGCTTCTAAGAAACAGGAATAGTGCTACCTCAGGATCCAGCTATACCACTCCTGGGCATATACTCTAAAGATGCTCCACCATTCAACAAGGACATTTGCTCAACTATGTTCATAGCAGCTTTATTTGTAATAGCCAAAATCTGGAAACAACCTAGATGTCCCTCAACCAAGGAATGGATACAGAAATTGTGGTACATTTATGTAATGGAACACTACTCAGCAATTAAAAACAAGGAAATCATGAAACATGCAGGCAAATGGATAGAACTAGAAAAGATCATCCTGAGTGAGGTATCCCAGACACAAAAAGACACACGTGATATGTACTCACTTATATGTGGATATAGTATATACATACTAAAATTTATAGTCCTAAAGAAGCTAAACAACAAGGAGGATGCTAGGGAAGATGCTTAATCCTCATTCAGAAGGACAAACAGAATAAACATCAGAAGCGGGAGAAGACAGGAAACAGGACAGGAGCCTACCCACAGAGGGCCTCTGAAAGACTCTACCCAGAAAGGTATTGAAGCAGATGCTGAGACTCATAGCCAAACTTTAGACAGAGTGCAGGGAATCTTAAAGAAGAAAGGAGAAATAGAAAGACTTGGAGGGGACAGAAGCTCCATAAGAAAACCAACAAAGTCAAAAAATCTAGGCCCAGAGAGGCCTGCAGAGACTGATGAACCAGTCATACACGGAGAGGACCTAGACCCCCTACTCAAATGTAGCCTATGGGTAGCTCAGTCTCAATAGGGATTCCCTAGTAAGAGGAGCAGGGGAAGTCTCTGGTAACTGAGTCTCTGAACTCAGTTACCTGCTCTTTGATCACCACCCCCTGGTGAGGTGGCTTTACTAGGCCACAGAGAAAGATGATCCAGACAATCCTGATGAGCCCTGACAGGCTAGGGCCAGGTAGTAGGGGAGGAGGACCTCCCCTACCAGCGGACTAGAGGAGGTACATAGGTGAAAGAGGGAAGGAGGGTGGGACTGAGAGGAGATGAGAGAGGGGACCACAGCCAGGATACAAAGTGGTGAAACTGTAATAACTAATAATAATTTTTAAAAGGATTTAAATGAAACATGTAGCCTACTTAAGCATTACTGTATTAAGATATGTTTCTTTGTAATGTTTATGAAATAAAACATTTTTCAATTGAGAACTACATGTTTTCAGTTGAGAACCACAGGTGAGGGCTGGAGAGATGGCAAGAAAGGAAGGAAGGAAAGAAAGAAAAAATAAAAAGTAAAAGAGATTAAAAAAACAGAACTCATTGTCATTTTTGGCATCCAAACATGAAAAACTATTCATTTAACACAATGACTTACCCCCCTTAATCTTATCCTCCTATATAATATTTTCATCATTTGCACCATATGATACATAAAATTATGAATATTGACCTTAATAATAGCACTCACTTTTCTGGAAATAAAGAATACAATGTATTATTGTCCGAATTTGCTTAAATATACAAATGCATAAAGAAAATTAAAATTCCCCAGAACCTTGCTACACAGCGATTCTAATTTACTATGTTATTTCTTTAACGTTCTTTTTCTATGCATAATTTAACACAGTTAAGACTGTACTACATATTCTGATTTTAAGTACAATTAACCCAAGAAGAGTCATTCACAAGTCCTAGTTGGAAGATGTTATAAAGAGGATCTTAATCACAGATCGTATGTGCCACTGGCATTTTATTCATTTTTCATAATTACAAAAAAAAACCCTATACACTCAGGTCATTCAAAATGAGCTCTGAGAGGCATAAAATTATTACTCAAGTTCTTTGTCAACGCAAGGCTTGCAGAGCACTGAGTAAAAATCTCAGTGGAAAGACGAGGAAAATACTTTCCGGGTTTTGTGCTTCTGCAAACACAACATCCCTGCCACATCCGTTTTATGACAGAAGAGAAGCGGGTTGGGGAATTTTAAGTAGCGGGAGATTCTAGCTAAACCATCAGGTAAGGGGACAGGTGTTGGTCTCCTCGAGGGATCTGTTCCCACACCCTCGGAGAGAGAAAGCTCACGGATGCCCACGGCCCTAATATAAAATGGTGCCGATTTGCATAAAACCTATCTGTTAAATGAGCTCTAAACTACTCAAAGTACCTACGAGAGTGTACGTGCTGTAGAAGGGGTGGATTCACCGCGCTGTTCAGAGACAATGATAAGAATCTGCACGTTTCTTCTCTTTTTAATATTCTTGACAAGGCTGTTAGCCGAATCCACATACACGGTTTTGAAGGGCCTTCTGCGTTACCAAATCATTTCCTGACGTTGGAAAAACAGCCAGACTAGGGGCTGGAGAGATGGTTTAGTGCTTGAGAGCGCCGGCAGCTCTTCCGGAGGGCCTGGACCGATTCCCAGCAGGACAAGGTGGCTCCCCACGGCCTTTAACTCCAGCTCCAGGGGAAACCCTACGCCCTCTCCTGGCCTCCATGAACATTGCATGCACATGATGCATAGACATACAAGTGGGCAAAACGCCCAAACACATAAAGTAAAACATACATAAAACAGCAAGACTAAGAATAACAATTCGTGGAAACCTTGCAGGCTCTCCCTTCCCCTCAAATTGCAAACTCTTGTGAAAGTAGCTGCTACCATTAAATTCCTGATTGTGAATCTAAACTACACTTAAGTATTTATAAACCACTTCATACCGCGGCTTCCTTATTTCCAAACCCTTTCCTCCTCAGTTGGCTAAAGCACACGTCTGAGTTAACTAACTGTTCACGTGGTCCACACCTCTTCGTGCTGCGAGATCTCCAGGGCGGTGCTCATAAGGGTTCCCAGGGACCAGGAGATGGAGAACAGCCAATCAGCCTCCTGTCTTAGACCTCTCTAGTGAGAGCCCGGGGACCAGCCTGGGTTTCATTCCTTTACAGATTAATTTTGAACCTGGATGCTGAAGGGTCTTTCTATAGCCTGCTTAACCAAAAGTTACGAGTGGAATCCAAGAGTCCGCCTCTCCGTAGACGCACCAGAACCCCGGGAGTCTCGCCCATCTTCAGTCGCCTGCCTCTTGTCCCTTTCTCTTCCGATTGTGTCTCCCGTCATGACGCGTGTGCAGTTAGGAGTGCGGGCTCCTCAACAATCTTTATTTCTGTCTTGTCCTTTCTCTGGCCTCCCTGTCTCCCTTTCGTCTTAACCTCTGTCTTTATCCCCACTAATTCTGGGGACAGTTTTGTTTTCTACAATATCTGCTCTACACTGCAAAGCTCCGTTATGAATTTTAACATATTTCTAACTTTTCCTTCATTTTTTTTATTCCTTTTGCATTTTCACTTTCAGCTTTAATACCTTTTTAGGTAAAAAAAAATTTTTTTAATTGTCAGTTTAAACGATGTCCTCGTTCTATTTTTTCTGATTTTAAGTTTATTTTAAGGGATAAAAAAAATAACATTTAAAACAAAGAGTGAGCCACACGCCTTGATGTATGCACATATTGCATAATGTTTACATGATGATTGATGTTTATCCCCTGAGCCATGACATCTATTTTTCTTGCAGAACACATTTTAAATCCTTTCTTCTGGCTTTTTTTTTTTCTGAGACATCTTCCCCCAGGTTTGGCTGGCCTTGAACTCTTCATTATCCTACAGACTGGGACAGACAACAGATGGGCGCCACCAAGCCTGGACCTTCTTGCTTTTAAAAATGTACAGTAATGTACAGTCCAGTGCTCTCTGGAGTTACCCCAATGTGCAATAGCATCACTTCTTGTTCCTGTCTAACTATAACCCTGCAACCCTTGAACAACCGTTCTCCCTTCCTGCCCTGCCTCTTATTCTCTGCAGCCTCTGGTAACTATCAGCCTACTCTAAATTTCTTTCCATTTTTTTTTAGATTCCACATATCAATAAGACTGTTCCATATCTGTCACTAGGTACTTAACATAATGACCTCCAGTTTCGCCCACATTAGCCCAAATGATAGGGCTTTGTCCTTGTGGCTGAATACTATTTCTTTGTACGTATGTACCACCATTTCCCCTCCATTCCAAAGCTGATGGACACATTTTCCCACTGCTTGCTTACTGTAAACAGTGCTGGTGGAGGCATGAAAATGCAGACATTTCTCCAATGATGTGAGTTCATTTCACTCGATAAGATGCTTCCCTTCCAAAAGAGAAAAGATTTTAGGTAGAGAGATACAAATTATAAAATTATAAAATATGCATAACTCTTTATCCACACAATAAATGTTAATATTTTATTCAGATCCTTATATACAAATAAAATGTCATTGATAAGACTCAAACTTCTACATTTCCCCATCTGAAATGTTTAACTTTCTGTGATTCAAATCCATATTCATGTTTTTTCTATTTTTATATTATCTGTGAATAAGCTTTAGTGACCTATATCTACTACATTTATTATGTTTCTGATTACAATATCATACTAAAAACAGTACTATTTCTATTTCAATATTATGCCCCATGGAGGAGCAGTGATAAAGCTCTCTACCAATACCTCCTGCAACGAAATAATTATGGGACACCTCTGGCATAGGAGAATGTGAACCTTTACCTGATGTCACCCCTAGTCACTGAGCCAAAGAAAGCAAAGGTGGGTACCCACACTAAGTCTCCCAGATTGTAAATCTAGGGTCACAACAACTGGTATCTAGTTTTATCTATTCAGAATTGGGTAAGCTGTCATGCAGCCATACCAACTTGAGTAGCATCTTCTCTTGCCTTGGTCTCCACTTTCTTATCTGCACTGCTTGATTAAATCATCTGCAATGGAATCCAGGAAACTAAGCCAGCGTTACAGGGTGGGCTACAACTTTTCTTTAAAACTCTGCTCTGGATTTCTGTATCATTATTCTCTGTAACCTTTCAGTCAGTGGGCTAAAGAATCAGTTGAATTAAAGCTCAAAGGTAGAAAGAAGAAAGCAATTTGCTCATTGAGAGGCTGGAGAGATGGTTCGACAGCTACGAGAGCTTACTACCTCTCCGCTTTGCAGAGGACCTGGCTTCAGTTTCCGGCACACGTGTAACTCACGGGCACTTATAGCTCCAGTACCAGAAGATCCAACATCCTCTTCCGGTCTTGTCAGGCACATACATACATGCAGGCAAAACACTCATATGAATTAAATGGATGAATCTTGAAATTTGCTCTCTGAACTCTTTGAGTAATCTCATTACTGGAAGAGCACCTAGATTCAATGTCAATGCAAAGAGAACTGTCTTGCAGACAGACAATGCCCAGATTGTCTACCTTAACGACCCCAATAGAGAGTCTGCAGGAAAACCCCGTCTCACCCACCTACCCTTCCTCCTGTGTGGTGAGGATCAATCTTACGGCTCTCCTAGCATGGCTAGCTGGGAAGGCTGTCAACTGCCAGGGTTCCTGTAAGCAGATGCCCTATCAACAGGGGAACAGCAGGAACTATCAGGATGGAGCAACGGTTCTGAGCCTTCAATCCCAACCATTGGTGACCAAGCTTTTGCTAACAAATAACCGGTCATTTGTTTTAACCTGAGACCTTTATAGGTATCTGATGAGGCAGTACAAGCCCATCGTTGATGGGTGTCACTCAAGATATTGGCCAGGAAATTTCTCAGAAACCACTTCAGAAGTTTAGCCCCTTACAAACACTATCTGCTGTTCCCGCCTTGTTCGCTTTTCTCAGCACATTGGTCTTTAATTGCTTTTATTTATTCTTTGAGAAAACACATATACAATAAAACATGATCATATCCACTCCCCATTTGCCCCTTCCAAATCTTCCTGGACCCTCCCTAATTTGCCTCCTTTTTCATTTCTCAAGTTCATGAAGTCCAATTAGTGTTACTCATGTATGCATGGATGCAGGGCCATCCATAGAACATGGGTAACCTACCAGAGGCCACACCCTCAAAGAATGATTCTCCCTCCACACAGCAGTTGTCAGCCGCCCGTGGTTCCTCGGTGCAAGCAGTCCACCAACTGGTCCTATCCCCAATCACCTTTGTTTCACTGTTTCCTTTATTTTTTTTCTTTTGGTTGTTTTCTAATAAAAAACAGTGGACCCAAAGTCAACTGAATCTGTATAAGTTAAAGTAGCACAGGACATTCACAGTGGAGTTTGCATTTCAGAGTTAAATGGCCCAGGGATCAAGCCTATACCTTACTTATTACTTGTGTGACCTTGTGGAAATATGTGAACTCTCCAAGCACCCACTCTCCTGCTTTGAGAATGCAGCATGGTGACTGCAACTCCCCACACAGTTGTGAAGAGAATTCCATGAAATACTGTAGCTAAAAGACTGAGCTTCACACCTGGCATCCACTATCAATCCAAACCCGGGTTAGCCACTCACTCTCTGTGGGAATATCCAGGACCAAGAGAAAGAACCAGGGGGTGCCTTGCGGCATGTGGTAAAAGCCCATTCCAGAGGTGCTCGGTATTAGGCACAAAGAGGAGAAAACACAGAATGCCCTTGACGTTGCTTGCCAGCCTCAGAGATGGCAGGCGCAAAGCCAAGGCTCATTTTATGTGAAACTGAAAATCTACCCCACTACATGCGCTCTCCTCTTCAAGCCTGGAAGCTCCCTTATGCTAGAGACCTCATTTGGGGAATATTACACAAAGCAGAACGGACAGGGTTCGGAACTGTACTGTGAGTCGTCGGAGACTCTACAATGTTTCTCAGAGACTGTTTTTCCTTTCTAAAGTAAAAAAAACAAAAAAAAAAAAAAAAAAAATTCAAGTTTGCAAGATGATCACAGAGCCCCATTCTCTTTACCCAGATAATCCAACTATAAAGTCATTCCTTATTTTGTTTCGTATAGACTCAATCCCTCATGTTGAATTATCTCAAAGCCATTATGAGCTTATTTCATCTTATTCAAAACATATTTTGGACTCTTTAATTCTAGAGTAACCTCTGGGGCTGGAAAGATGGTTCAGTGGTTAAGAGCTGGTTGCTTTTGCAGAGGACCTGCGTTTCATTCCCAGTAGCTGGTATCTGTCTCTAACTCCAGGTCCGGGGGATCAGACGCCCTCTTCTGTCCATGACAGGCAACTGCATGCACGTGGCACACAGATCACATGCAGGCAAAACACCCACAGCAGAAAATAAATGTTTAAATTCTATAGCAACTTCAAAAGAGTGGTAAATCACACAGCAAAATTAACAAACTGAAGGGGGAGGTAAATAAGATAATAAAAAATGAATTCACCCAGAGGAAAAAGCCAGAAAGACAACAATAGACAAATTAGAAAAGCAAAAAGAAAAGAAAGTGAGTTGGCCAGGTGACTACTAAACTTAACGGGAAAATACTTAAACACTGATATTCAAGACAATCAAAATGAAAGTAATGCTGTTATTTGTTCACTGTGTTTAGAATCGTGGAAACTGGTTCATCTGGCATGGCTTCATCCCCGGTGCTGCCATACCTTGCTAAGGGGCATGCCAGGTGTGGCCATCATCTCAGAAGTAGCCTAACATGTACAGAAACGCTCATTGATGCTTTTTTAGCAGAAATGGATCACTCACAAACACTGATTCTTCTTCTAGACACACCTAGAGTTCCCAGATGTCTTCCCTCAGGTATGGTACTAGAATCACTTATTAAAAGGAACAGAGACAGCCTGTACTTCTGAATGACTGTGAAACAGGGACTCCCAAGAACTTGACAGTAACTTGTGCTGTTTTATCTTAATATACCTGAAACCTTATTTCTGTGTAGGACTATTTGTTACAGCGTCTACCTCACTAAAGCCCATATGCCCTTTGAGCCCCTAATCTCCCTCATGGGTGTCGGTATTAGGGGCTCAAAATAACAGCCATAAGATTCTGTGGGTAAGAAAACTGCTGGAAAGACCAGAAGCGACATGACCCATCACAAGGGATAAGGTGACAGAGCCATGGAGCATCCATGCCGCAGAGCCATGTGTCTCCTGTAGGCCTGCCCTCTGGAAAGATGTCCACGATAAAGAAGGGGAAGGCAACAGGCTAAGAAAATCCTTTACGCATCTGACTCATGTTAAAACAGAAAAGAAAACCTGACCCCAGAATGCAAATGTTTATACATCTCCTATATGTTTACAGGAGATGTTACAGGAGAACAGAGAAAGGTTTGCAGCACCCAAGTTAAGTTGTTACACTTGTTACCTCTGGAGGCAAAAACAGGGAAACACAGGACAAAGAAGAGGGCCCGCTAGGATACAAGAGCATCTCAACATTACAGCCAATGAAAATGTAGAATATAACATGGAATCGTAAAATATGGAAACAAGTATGTATAGCTTGATTATGTAGGTAGAGAAGGATGAAAGATAATGGCAGCCTATACAAAATGCTAATGTTTTAATACTACTTTTCTAATAAAAGAAGATGGAAAAATAAAACAGACAAGATCAGCCTCTTCCTGGATGGGGCTATCACTGCACATAGAGTTTTTTTTTAAATGGCCAGTCTGGATTTAGGTAGAGATGCTGGTGATGAGGGTCGCATCCAGCCCTTAGGGTCCTATCACTGTGTGGGTGGAGCTTCCTGTACAACAAATGACTAAATAATGAGCACCCCCATTGTCAGTCATCCCGGAGAGAGCTCCGTCCCGGAATAGGAAATGAGGATGTGACTGCTGGGTGCACACTACTATAATGAAATGCTTGAGGCAGGTTAACCTCATGAAGACATCTATTGAGCACACAGATTCCAGGAGCCTTACTGGTTTGGCCTCTGGGGGGAGCCTAATGATATCACAGTGAAAGAGGGGCCAGAGAGAGTGCCAGGTGCGCAGTTCTCCTGAGGGATGGACTCAGGACCTCTTTATGGTTCTGAGATACCTGCTAATATCAGCACTCTGGGGACTGAAACTTTTTTCTAAGGAATTATTTGAGTCAGTATACAAAACAACAGGTTTCATTGTGATGCTGTCATAAATATACATTGCTGTGCTTGGCTCATAGTCTAAGACATGAACCTTTAAGGAGCACATTTTTTTAAATAATTTCCAAACCGTAACAGGCAACTCAAAAGGAAAGCAGTAAGCTTGGATGACTTGGTACACAGTCTGCACATGCTGCATCATCTACAGCCTCCTGAGAAACCTTGATCAACTGTAGCTGGGTCTCCGCTGAACTGTGAGAACTTATAGCAGTTTGTACCTGAAGAGACTGACCCCTGCTTACCATGAAGCAGGGCATGGTCAAGGCTGGACCATCTCCCAGGAGGCCAGTGTCAGGGTTGCAGAGAACCCAGCAGCAGAAAACACTGTGACCAGAGCACCTCAGGATGGGCAGGTACTGCCAGGCCCTGTTTGTGAGCAGGGAAGCAGAGTTCTGCCCTGACAGGCAGACAGCAGAGAGCAAGTCGAATGGTCCACGAGGGAAATCGAGCCTCAGCCCTTGATTCCTAATCCCATACGATCAAAGACCCAGCTTTTCCCATTGCTCAGGTCTGCTCTCCCAAGTATGTTAGCTTTGTCCTCAAATCCATCCCTACATGGTGGCCACTACCCATGGTCAGACAACGTGACAGTTCCTCCCATGATCGCTATAAAGCGTGCTGGGACTCTCCTGCTTAAAGGCGGCTTAAAGATGCCGCCTCTGCTTAGGGGCAGGAGGCACCGGTCTCCCAGGAAGTAGCCACTGAATGACATACAAAACCTGGATGTGTTAACAGGATACTCTCCGGAACTAGACACTGGCTTTGTGGGCAGATACCAGTGGACAAGTGCGGAAAGAAGAAGCAGGTGTTTCCTCCGGACCTGAAAGTTTCCACAGTAGCTGGGGAGCCCACTGAGGAGGGTGTTTGGGAAACTCTTGCCTGGTGTACCTGTCAATTCCAAAAGACAACAGCTAAGAAAGCTCAATAAAACTCAACAACAACAAAAAGAGTGCTACACATTGGCTTCAACCACAAGAGGAGAAAAACCCAACTGAATGCCTCCTGCAGGGTGGAACTGAGGCTCAAAGTACCTGAAGTGATAGTCCGCAGATGCTGAGAACCCAACCACACTCACACTAGCAGGAAGGACAAGAGGGAAAGGGGGAGGGAAGCACAGAAGCCACCAGGAAGACCGGGACACGTGACCTTTATTCCAGGAAGCCACCAAGGCTACATCGTCAGGAAGAAGGAAAGGTGTAATGGAAGTTTTGATTTCTTTAAAATCTCGGTTATGTTATGTAAATATGTATTTGTTTTTGTTTGGGCTTTAGTTTGTCCACAGTTGGTAATTGCCTGCTGTGGAGCGTGGTCTTTGCCTGCCTCAGGTGGCATGGAGAAGGGCATGGTCTAGGGCTCCAAGCGATACAAATGTGACAGCCCAGAAAGAGAAGGTGGTGGCATTTTGGAAACACCAGAGGCAGATGGAGAAAAACGTTTCAACGCAGCGGCTTGGAGGAGACTGCTTGCTGTGTTGGCTATTGGGGTATAGCCGCAAAAGAACCCATCGACCCTGAACATCTGGAAGAAGTAAAGGGGTCTGTACCCCCTCTCTCCACTAACTCTCTTACCTAGGGTTAAAGGGTTGGTGAAGAAGAGATAGAGACTTAAATACCCCAAGCAAAATAGCTTTTAAAGACAAGCGCAACAGAACAGACAGGCAGTGACAGTGAAAAAGCACTCTCTTAGACTCTCCCCACCCATATTCCCAATCTCCTCACGAGTCCTCATCAGGATACACAGGAGAGACACCGACAAAAGCAGCAACTTGAGCTAGCGCAAGCCTGGAGTATGTGGCTGGGGCTCGGGGTTCCCAGCAAGCCCAAGCTAGCTCCTGATGGTTAAGTGATCCGTGGGTTCTCTCTCCATCACGTACCTAAATAGAAAGTGTAGCCAATAAACCAGATAAGGTGATGAAAACTCTACTTGAAAGAGAGGAGAATGGGAAGTGCCCAGAAATTGCCAGTGGGCAACTTGTCACATTCCACTAGGCAGGAGAGAGTGGCTCTTCAGCAGCCACCTGTTCTCCTTTCTATGAATAATTCCACTGGCTGCTTCTCGTAGACTTCCCCTGAAACTTTATTTCTTGGCCATCGTCATCTCGACGACATCAGAGATGAACCTTGGAGAGCACATCGCTGCCTTGCCCAGCCTCGTTCTGTGTACACAGGCTCAAGAGCCCAGGCAGGACTGTGGAGCCTGGCGCTGTGGACTTTCTGCCTCTTGGTACAATTCTTCCAGTGTATTTGCCTGTACAGATGGGGACCACAGAGTTGTCAAGCTTAAAGTCTCGGGCCTTTTAGACACTGACCTGCTCTCGACACTAAGACACTAAGAACAGTGACTACTCAGGGAGCTCTGACTTCACAGCCAGCCTAGCTGATTCTCACTGTGTGGCAGAGAGCTCCCCTTCTTCATATTTATGTATCTATTATTCGTGGGGGGTGGGGGATGTGCCTGCCATAGTACACCTGTGGAGGTCAAAGGACAACCTGTGAGAGTAGCTCTGTCCCTCCACCATGTGGGCTCTGGGAAAACAAGCACCGCTATCTGCTGGGCCATCTCACCAGCTCCAGGGAAGAAAACTCATACATGGAGAAATGAAGCTGCCATTCTGCAGTCACTTTTAAGAATGGCTTCAAGTGTAGGTGCAGACACCGCGTATTCCATATTGCAAAGACCTCAGATGCCAGCTAGACTCTTGTCCAAATGAGAGCTTGGGCTGCAACAGGGTCTGTTTTTTAACAAAGCTACAGTTCTGTCCCACTCTCCTCACAGACCAATTGCCTCTTGGCTGAATTCAACTCTCCGGGAGGATTTTGCTGCTTGCAACAGGAAGTAGCTAACCCCACCAGCATGCTGACTTCTTTAAAAACCATTTCCACAAACATCTGCTCAGTCCTCAGAGATGCTACTTGACCACATGTTTTGCTGCCACCTAACAGGGGCCGCCATCTCTCTAGTCTGTGGTGTCTGGGTCCTTGCAGCCCATAGCCTCCTGAAGCTCCTGCTTTACACTCCAGCCTGGGAAGAAATTCTATCTGAATAAGCATGAAATTTAATTGTGAATGTCACAAAGGCTTTGAGATACAGTGACGTTTAAAAGACAAACATTTATTTCTCTCTCATGGAAATGTTTCAGTGGTCACTGTGTGTATGAGTCATCTGAGGCCCCAGCTGTTTGCAACTTATTCCTGGACCTCCTCGGCATATTGCTTCCTCTTCTAAGCCAGCCAACTGCATCCATCCAGCTGAAAAGGCTAATGAGAAGGGCATGCTTTTACCCTTCAAAGACGTTTCCTGGAAGCCATCCACGCTCAACAGGCCTCTGACCCAAGGATTTAGTCATACAACCTAGCTGCAAGGGAAGCGGGGAATCCGCCTGAGATGGACCACATGACTAAGAGCACTGAAGACAGAATAAGTTCACAGGTCAAGAGAGCACTACCCAAATTAAGAGATCTCAACAGGGGCTGGAGAAAAGGCTCAGCAGTTAAGAGCACTAACTGTTCTTCCAGAGGACCCAGGTTTAATCGCCAGCACCCACATGGCAGCTCACACTGTCTGTTATTCCTGATCCAGGGGATCTGACACCCTCACAAGATATGCATGCAGTCAAAACACCAATGTGCATAAAACAAAAATAAATAAATTATTTTTAAAAGACAGAGAGAGAGCTCAACAAGGCAATTTTACTCTTGCACAGAAGGACACTTAGCCCAAAACAGGAAAGCAGGCACATCCGGCCGAAAGACCTTCATCTTTTATCCCTGAAGCAGGGGGAGCCTTAGCAGTTCCTCACTGCCTGAGGTATAATCTTACATTCTATACCCAATTAGCTAGTTTTGGAAAAGATGGATTGGAGGGAAAATTTTTGGTACCTGGGGAGTGGGATAGCATGACAGAGGCATTCATGGAAAAGGAAAGGCTGTCACAGGAGTAGGGTGGAAACATACTCACATGTGAGGTACCCATTTAATTTTTTTAAAAAAGCCTGTAATCCCAGCACTGGAGGAGGCAGGGGCAGCTGGATCTCTGTGAGTTCAAGGCCAGCCTGGTCTGCAAAGTGAGTTCAGAACAGCCAAGGCTACACAGAGAAACCCTGACTCAGGGGGGGGACAGGAGGAAAGACCGTTATTCTTGTGGTGTTCCCTAAAATCTGTAGAGTGCCAGAGGTTGGTGGCAGTGCTGTAGGAAAGCCCAAGGGGAAACTGTGACTAGCCGTTCTGAAGACCAACCTGGCACCTTCTGAAAGGGAGTCACGGGAACACGGGCAAGGCTTCCTAGTGCAGCTCAGATTGCTGGTACCCCCACAGGCAACTGCAGAGAAGAAACTCATGGGGAAGGAAGGCGGTCTCTGAAGAATCCACAAATGCTAGTTCCTGCCCTACGAGGAGACAGCTGTAAACATCTGCCATGGTGAATTATCACAACCACTTTGATCCAGCAACTGTGCTTCGGGGTATAAATTCGAAGGAACTGGGCCCGCATGTTGATGAGACGTCTGCAGTCTCATGGTCATCAGGGCACTGTCCGAAACAGCCAAGACGGAAGCAACCTAAATGCCCCTCAAGAGGCAGGCAGATAAATAACCTGAGATGTGCACACACACTAATGGGTGCCCATGCGGACTCTACCATTGTAGTACAAGAAATTCTGTCATCCTCAACAGCATCGCTGGTCCTAGATAACACAGCATTACGCAAAGTAAGCCAGGCACTGAGAGCCAAACACTGTGTTTTCTCAACTACATAAAGTCTATCTTAGGGGACACGGAGTAGAGAGGTGGCTAGACTGGAGGAATAATATGTTTCTGTGATTTATTACACTAGATAAGAAAGTGAGTTAATAATAACATAAGGTATGTTTTTAAATTGATAAAAAGAATAGATTTCTAATATTCTCACTACAAGAAACAGGTTCATGATATGATGGCTATTTAATTAACTTGATTGGCTCTTTCTGTATTGTATACATAGAACAAAATATCATGTTACATAATCCAAAGCATACATGATTATTATTTATCAATTGAGAAACAAAAATTTTTCCTAAGTCTGCTGTAGCCAGAAAAGGCTACCCTCTCAAGAGGCATCAATGCCAATTGACTTAGACCCTCTGCACCGTTCCTGCCCTTTCTCCCTCAGCCACCTCCAGCCACAGGACAGTCAGCAAGAGGTGCAGGCATCCCCTGCCCTCCTCCAACTGGGCGCTGCGGGCCTTAGCAAGAAAAGAGAGGCTCTAATTTGAAATCAAATCTGAAGTTTTCATTATTTATCCAGAACTGCATATTTCATATCTATACTCTCAACCCTGACTGCCCATTAGGGTCACCTGGGGAGCTTTTAAAATTACTGATGTCTAGGCATTGTCCCCAAAGATTCTTATTTCATTGGTCTAGGGGGCAGCCTGGGCATCAATATTTTTTAAAGCTGCCCAGGAGATTTTGAAGGGCATCCTGGGCTAAGGACCATGGTGGTAATATTGAATTAAGAACATTTTTGCAATGTTCTTAACGGAGTGACTAGCAATGTGATAGGACTTTTTTATAGCACCCAGGGAATGAAGAAAGGACAGCACAACCCACAGACAATCAGGAGGAAAGGCCACACAGTCTTTGCCACAGCACCCTGCAGGAGTGAGTTCCCGAATGCAATCAAAGCCAGCAGCTTTCGAGGCGATCAGAACCCCTCTGGGGGCTTGAGAACCCCTCAGCAGTTAAATGCACACACTGCCCTTGCAGAGGACATGAGCTCAGTTTCCAGCACCCATGAAGGGTAGCTCACAATCACCTGTAATCTAATTCCAGGGGATCCAAGCCTTCTTCTGAACTCCTCAAGTATACACACACCTACATACACACCTTTTGAATAAAATTAATCTTTAAAAAGTTGAGAATTCTCCCCAGGACAAGGTGGTGTCTCAGTGCTGCCCTGTACCTGCCTCTAAGGAAATTCAAAGCTTCCGACTCAGTGACATTGACCCAGTTAGTTACATGACAGTGCGCCTCCACCCTCCCCTCCACCCTCCCCTGTCCTTCTTTCCCACAGTTGTCCTAACTAGACTCTGACAGAGCAGACTTCCCACTTACACACCACCACCACGACTACCAGCCTGAGTCACGGGAGCCATAGTCCATTAATAAAGGCAGGATGCAGGAACCAAAAAGCAACAACCTTCGTATCTTCGTATGCTGACATGCACAGGCTGCCTTATTCTGTCAGCACAGGACATGCCCCAAAGTAGAAACCTACAACACCAAGGACCCCAAGGAGATACCCTCAAAGTATCTGGTTCCCCAAAGCCCACACTTATGGTACAATCCTATCAAACAGACAGGGATCGGTTGCCAAATGCATCCAGTGCCAAGAGATCGTCCTTCACTGTGAGTGGCTCCTGAAGCCTGTACCAGGAGATCAGTCTCCATAACCTAAAAAGGAAAGCAACTCACCCTGAGTCCATTCCTGTATCAAAACCGGCCTCCCTCGGCACCAGCTGCTGTCTTTCATTTGGCTCAAAACATTTTTAACTAGAAATAAAATGCACTTCACCGGGCGCCCAAGCCCAGAGAAAAGTCTATTCTTGATGGAAAAGACCCTCTGTCCCAATATATTCTACTAGACTGTCACAGCAGAGGAAAGGCGACACCTTAGCCAACCAGAGATGATCTTCCTGGTCCTGTCACTCATAAAAGTTTTCCACTGCCTGCACCCCTCCCCCAGACTGTGACAACCACAGGAAGGCAGACCACCTTGCAGAGATCAATTTTAAAAGGTCTCAGACAGCTGTAAAGTCCACATATCCCCCTTTAGAAGAGCACTTGAAGGGGAAAGGGTGATTGTTATCTAAGTACACTGTACGAGTACACAAAATTCTTGAAGAATCCGTTTTTCCATCCATTTGAAACAGCACACACTGTGCCTTCTACCCTGAGAAGCTCAGACAGCGTGCGGTCTCAGGCCCCAGCCTTTGGTTTTAATCAGGGATTACAGCCTGAACCATTAGACAAGGAACGCATTTGATGGTGACAAGAGCGAGCGGCCCCTTAAAGGTGATTTCTTCAGGTTGCTGAGCTCGCCCTCAAGCACAGCCGCCTGCTCTGCCGAGAAATGTCCGGAGGACATGCTGCACTCTCTTGCTATTTATTTAACTTTATGTGGGTGTCATAAAACTTTTTTATTTGCTTTCAGTTAGCCCATAGGTTTTGACAAGATAAATTTTTATTTAGGTCTTCGCCTGGCTACAATCAGAAACAGGAGACTCACTTTCCAAGGCTGATAGATGGATTAATCAAAGCACTCCCCACCCCACTTTCCTTCCAGCCACCACGGGGATCAACAGACGAAGGAGTTTTTCCTTAATTAAAGAAACTCGGCAACAAGGTGATTTATCGATGATGACTCTTGCAGGCCCTTTCATTGTGTGGTCACCGTTGGCCACTGTTTGAAATTTACCAACATAAATAAAACCTCTCCATGACTAAACAAAGTTAAAGTAGCAATAAATTGAGGCTGCCATGTAGTCTGAGCTAGATCTGAGGCCAACATAAATACCAGAGTGCCTTGGCTGTGACACGCTTGACACAATGACATCATGCGCTCCCAGAAAGAACAGCCTCACCCAAGCCAAAGCCTCAAACCGAACACAATTCCCCTAAATGAATCAAATTGCAATGGTCTAGACCCGCCTACGCTAAGTCCTCCGCTCTGGCTTCCTTGCCCTTCTCTGTCGAGCAATCGCATTAAAAATAATCTATACACTGATCTAAATTTTACTTTTTATGCATGATTAAATTCTGGCAGGAGTAAATCTCTGTTATTCACACTCGCCGGGAATGTTTGGAAAGTCACTAAAAACTCAGGGTTTATCAGCTTAAGGCCCAGCCACTGCCGTGCGACCCTGTGGTCTATCTGCCGCCACCTTCAGCGGCAGCCCAGGGCAGTGCTAACACAAGAGCAACACTCTCACTTAAACACAACTGGGCACCACCTCCTCTCCCCCAGGCCTTGCTTTGCCCACGTCCATAACAGAATGCCTCCATGAAACAAGAAAGCCAGCCTAAACTGAGACCCAAGAGCCCCGACGTCACTACTCAGAGGGGACATGGGAGGAACATTGAGAACACACTTGGAGGACAGCGAATTAAAAAATGGAGAAAGTCTAATAACTAATTGGTGAAATCATAAAAGCCGCCATAAAAGACATTTTCCTTAAACTACTTTACACAAGGCTATATAATTTTATGTCACTTTTTATTTATGTTGCTGTAATGAAAGCTGTTCTGGGAGACGAAGAGCTTGAGACGAAAGAATTGAACTGTTTCTGGAAGAAGGAAACAGCCTATAGATCGGGGCTTGGGACAGATTCCTTTTGAAGTACGGGAGGACTGGGAGAAGGCTTCATTTTTGACCAAACACCGCTGGTCAAGATTTCACAGTGAGGGGCCAATGAGATGGCCCGGCGGTAAAGGAGCTAGCCACCAAGCCTGATGACCAGAGTTTGATCCCTGGGACCCACGTGGTAGATGAAGAGAAATGACTCCAGAAAGCCGTCCTCTGACTTCCACATGCACACCCAGGCATGCATGTACACTGATGCACACCCATCCATGAAGTAGTCTCCACAGCGTTCACAAAACCAAGGTATGAGCCGGATAGACTCATGTCACACAGGCTAGCGTCTGAAAGCAGATTCTTTTTGTAGTCTTTTGTTGTATATGTATGGGTATTTGGTCCACACATACATCTGTGCACCACGCAGAGACCAAAAGACAGCAGATTCCCTAGAACGAGGGTCACAGATGATTGCCAGCTAGCACGTGGCTCCTGGGAATCCACTCTGGGTCCTCTGGAGGGGCAGAGAGAGCTTGTAACTGCTGAGACATCTCTCCAGCCCATAAAAGCAGGTTTTTATTGTGAGACAGAAATAAAGGGACATGGTTTGGGCTTTTAGTAGGAGGCATATAGAAATGAGCCTGCTGTTAACCAGAGGCTGGTGACTCTGCAGGGCTGGCATGGGACATGGCAAGGCCACACTCGGGACTTTGTGGGCATGGTTTCTTATTATCCAGAGAGGTCAAACAAGACCTCTCCCTCTCCATCTGCACAGGGTCAGTCAGATAATGGACAAAATGGAATAAGTTCTAATACAGAAAAGGCTCGCATAAATTATAAACAAAAAAAAATTAACTTGTCTGTTTTCAAGAAGAGGACAAGGAAGGGGCTTCAGGGTGCTATCACTAATTCTTGGCCACTTTCCCTGTGTACTATCTTTCCGTTACAAGTTTTTAGAACAGCCAATGTTCAGATGTGCCTCCCAAAAGAAATGCACAAGGTATGTAACACGCATGCAAAATACAGAAGTAGGGTGCAATCTGCCTGGGAAGAGGGAGATCACCCTTAAAGCCAGGGCCCTCTCAACTCTGGCTCACTTTCAAAGCAAGGATGAGGTTGTTTTTAGAAACAATTTACCGTCTATTAACAATGAAATCCAATTCGGCCTTGCCTGTTAGAAAGTGAAACGCAGACACAGCTCCACGGAATGGCTGGAGAAGCACACAGATAGGGTATTATTTAGGTGGCTCCGCAGCCAAGGCCACTTTACACTACCGTGGACCAGACTAAACAAACCTGACCTGAGGGCCAACCCGCCGAAGGATCCCAAAAGATTGGAAACTCCAAAAAGGCAGCTCTGAACAGACTTCACAGCCTGGTAATGGCGTGCAAACGACACTCTGTCTCTGTCACCCGGCCAAAGGTTGGTGCTGTATATGAGAGCAATTTCCTCAAGAATTCAGAGGGAAACAGCACTTTGCCTTTTATGTGTGGGATTCACAGTAGCGAGCATATTCAATAGCAGAGGACCCTCAGCCTCTCTGTGAACATCCATTGCGTCCCTCTGTCTGGACAGTGTCAAGAAGCCAGTTGAGGGAAAGGGAAAGGCCAGGCCATACAGCCATGCTTGTGTGATTTTGTTCTGAGCTGCTGGAGGTCAAGTACAGAGCAAGCAGCAAGAGCCCCACAACTGAGCTTGTCCTCTCATCCCAGAGGGCTAGCTTGTAAGTTAAAATTGTGTCTCCCAGAACCTTCTGGGGGTTCAGGGCGCTCTTCCCTATGAAGTGGGTTTTAGTCTCTCTTCTTTCTGCACGTTCCCTACTGTCCCCTACCAAGGCGCTGCCTGGCATCACACAGAAGCTCTCACTCTCTCTCTCCAAAAGTGCCGGCGGCAGCGGCCAAGTCTCCCACAGCCTGTCTCCACACGTCCCCTTCTCATGACTGCCCACACCGTGCAGGATGACTCAGGTCTGTCCTGTGGGGAACTGGTTACTCCAAACAGCCCTCAACAAGAAGCTGGCTGCAAAGACGATGTGGGTTGGGTGGAGGAAGAAAGAAAACAGAGAAGAAACCAAAGCTGAGCCTGCTGCACAAAAGATCTCCCCACCACCTTCCGTTTCACACTTGCTATCTCCTCTGACTGACAAAAACAAGGCAGGGGTCTGGGCCCCCCACAACAGGCCCCAGTTGCTGCAGGGCCCGGAGGAAGGGTTGTGTTCTGCGTGCAGACCTTTAGCACATCTCTCTGGCCCAACCAAAGTCAGCTCTCCTCTCAAAACGACTGGTAACTGAGTCCTTCGTCTCCTCCACTAGCAGACGGGGTCACAGGGAAAGTACGTAAGCCATGGACTGGGGACTTAAAGGCCACTCACCACCTCGTTAAAAAAATTTTATGGCCCCTGTTTTCAAACGTGGAATGTTAGGTTCACCACAACCCAGATGTGCCAAATGCTCAGTCCCCAGTGTGGTGATGAGATAGCAGGAGAGATTAATGCTAGTCTTATAAAATTATATTGGTTCTCTTAAGAACAGGCTGCTATAAAGTGGGACAACCCTCTGATTTCAGTGCAACCCATTCAATGCAGAGCATGTCCCCTTTCCTTTTCTCTACCACATTATGACACAGCCTGGAGCCCTTGTAAGGATGCCAGCACCATACTATGTGTCCTCCAACCACCAGAACTCTGACTGAAATAAACCTTTTTAGTCTATAAGTTACCTAGACCCTGGTGTTTTGTTATAGCCACATAAAAAAGACTGATTTAGATTTGATCCATCATCTTTTTTAGCTGACCCCTGCCCCTTTATCAGTATAATAAAACATTCTTTCTGACTTCTATCAGTACATTTCTGCCATACAGTTCAGAGAGCTCTTATTTTTCTCTGCTGTCCTGCGGGGTACACGTCTGTCTTCCACTGAAGGGGCCTTTATTTCACAGCTCCCTTCCTGGTTAATCTTGTAATGTCAGTTGCACGAAATGGGCACCGCAGGCTGGACCTCTACATGCTGCTAATAGATACCAGGAGAACACCACGCCTTGCCAGAACCCAGCTCTTGCATTGTGCATAGCAGCAGAGGCTGCCCTGGCCTCCAGGAGTCCCAGGCTCAGGCTAAGACTTGGAACAGCACCCTGCAAACCCAAAAGCCACACAGATGCAGCCAGTGGACCTCAAGACACCTGCCCAATCCGGAGCCCACTTGCTGGGTGAACCTGAGTGTCTGGTGCTTCTAGAAACACCCTGCCTGCATCAGGCCCCACACCCCAAGAGTGATCCTGATCAGTGGCTCAACCTTGCTGAGTCTCAACCTCTCCCCTATAACACAGGAATGAGAATTACACCTACTTCATGGGGCCATGGCAAAGATTAACAGTGTATGTACATGAATAACCATCTCAAACAATGTTGGATACAGCAAGCATTAATTAACGGTTAACATCTATTTATAAGAAGAACTCTCCCCTTGTCTAGTTGGAGGTCTGAGGACAGGGGAAGGAGGCTGTATGTCTGGCCCCCAATATGTAAGTAAATCTGGTGCCAGATGCTGGGAGCCTTCCATTAGAAAAGAGACAGGGGACGGGGCTGGAGGGATGGCTCAGCTATTAAGAGGGCTGGCTGCTCTGCCGAGAGCCTGAGTTCAATTCCCAGCAACCACATGGTGGCTCACAACCATCTATAATAAGATCTGGTGCCCTCTTCTATCATGCAAGCATACATGCAAATAGAGCACATATATATGTGTATATGTATATACACATATATACAAATATTTTAAAGTGAGAGAGAAGGGTGGAACATGCCGAGGTTGGAGGAAGGTAGAGTGGTCCCCAGGGCCAGATTGGTGCACCTTCTTGCTGGAGCCCCTCTGTCCTCCAGCAGGGGCCAGAAGCACCTTCGCACTCCTAATCCAGACGGGGATTACCCCAGTGGCAGAGCGCATGTACAGCATGTACAAAGCCTGAGGTTCAATCCCAGCAATGGAAAAAAAACAAAGAGATTTTCTTTAAGTCTGAAACAGTGATGGGAACAGATGCAGAGTCCCACAGTCAAGTATTAAATGGATTTCAGAGAGAGTCCTGTGGGGGAGGAAGGATTGGAGGAGGCGGAGGGATTGAGGACCACAGAACACGGCCACAGAATCACCTGAGCAGGACTCAAGCGGCCCCACAGAGATCGGGAGCCTGTATGGGTCTGACTTATGGCCTCTGCATAAATACTATGGTTGTGTAGCTCATGGGATTCCTAGCAGTGGGAACAGGGCCGTCTCTGCCTCTTCTGTCTGCCTTGATGTGAGGATATGTATTTGGTCTCACTGTAGCTTTTTATGTCTTATTTGGTCTCTGCAAGGCCTGCTCTTTTCTGAGGGGAGATTAAGGAGAGGTCGATCTGGGGGAAAGGGGCAGTGGAGGGAGAGACTAGGGAAGGAGAGAGAGGGCAAGCTGCAGTCAGGATGTAATATGTGAGAGAAGAATAAATGAAAAGGAAGACATGAAAACGATGTTTTAAAAAGTCTGAAGCAGGGCCTGCGAGCTAGCTCAGAGGGCAAAGTGCCTGTCACACAAGCCTGATGACCTGAGTATGATCCCCAGGACCCACATAAAGGTGGGGAGAACCGACCCCACAAAACTGTCCAGTGACCACCACATGTGCACCTCAGCCCTTGCGTGCCCGCGCACACAGGCATCACACACACACACACACACACACGTTTTTCAAGGGCTGAACAGGAGAAACACCCTGACTCCAGTTGGGGACTTGATGGGAGAACATTTAAAATCACTAGCATCTCGTGGCACAAGGGCCGACGTTAGGAAAACCCGTGATGATTGTGCGTCTTTGTGAGGACAACTGTTAACACCAGCCGTCGGGGCTGGGGCAGGTTTGGGGCCCCTTGTTTTCAGATGCTCTTGCCACAACTCCAGCTATTTTGCATGCTAAGTTTTGTTGACACTGTGCAACTGGTAACGAGGAGGCGGGGGGGGGGGGTTTAAAATTCCTGCTTCCAGCTGTTTCCCTTCCTTACATCATTTTCATCTCATACTACTCAGCGAGGCCCATAAATCTGTCACTCTGACCCAGACTAAGTGACATCCTACAGAAAAGTTGCTAATGTCACCTAGAAACAAATCAAAATGGAGCACCAGGTTCACAGCAGTGGGCATCCAAGAGCCTGTCGGGCACACACACTGGGAGCGGGGGCCCAGCTGTCCTCCGCCAGCTGAGAGCTTTCCTCTCATCGGTGACCTGTGCCGAGTTGCCTGGGCCTCTACTCCCCATTTTCCTAATTGGGGACTGGAAAGAAAGGGGGTGGAGACATTTGCAAGACAGCCTCCAATTTTAAGACAAAAGCCACCCCATTAAATCTTAACAGATGTTTCTCAAGTTTAGAAGATTAAGAAAGATTTCAGCATCAAAAATCAAAGAAAATACTCCGTGACCTTAAAGAAGGATAAAACACAAGCCCCTAACAAACTCCGGGTCCACTTTGGCAGCTGTCTCTGATGGAATTGGCAAGGTGCTATTGATGTTTGGATTAAACCATGCCTCTGTGATCAAGTGCTCAAACATGGGATAAAAGACGAATATATTCTTTAATCCTGCCCACTAATTTTGTCTAGGCCTGAAAAGCAATGAGTGTTGAACAAATGTTGAAAGTGGTTTTGTCTCTGTTTATTGACAAAGCTGTTTTGATTTCATTAATTTGCCACGTATCTTATCAGCATTTAAAGTAACATGAGGAAATCCCAACAAGGCACCGAACTCTCCACAGATGGCCACAACTTCCCAAGCCACCAAAGGTAAAATCCATAGAGGATTCCTCAAGGTGAGGAAAGTGTAAGAAAAATGGAATAGAGAGACTGGGCCCCAGTTTATTCTTTATTTTTTCTTTTTCTCCTTCTTCTTTTTTTTTAACATAACTATAAAATACCATTGGAAATTTCAATTCTTTATCCAGACAGTTTTCAAAGAAATGGAGAAAAACTTTTCTTTCTTTTTTTTCTTACAAAGGAAAGAGTGAAGAGGCAATTAAGCCATTAATTACTCTGTTTGTCTAGAGATGTTCAGCCCATCAAACTTGGCCTCTTCTGCCTTCATCAAAGGTAGCTCAGCCTGCTTTACAGTAAGTACCTCTCAATAAGACGATCTATGTCTCAGAAGCAGCTCTATGAGGAATTTAGATGAAGATAAATTAAAATAACACTTAGCAGACCCCGGATTTGACAGCCATGCAGCGCCCACTATCACCCAAGGTCTTCAAATAAGCACTAAGAGGAGACAAGGACTCTAGAGAAATGGATGCTCTTAGCCAGGGATATAGCGTCTTGAGTCTTAAGAAACTGGAGACAGTTTAAGATCCAAGGAGACACCTCTGATCAGCCTTCAGAGCAGCGCCTTGGCCTCTGTACCTTGACACCCAGAAGACGCCTCTCTAAGCTACACCTTCCCAGGCAAAAGGTGACAGCAACGCCTGAGGGAAGTTAATGGACTCTCCTGGAAAATGTGATTGTTTAAGAAAACAAACAGAAGAAACCCGGCCAGCCGTGTGGCGCTCCCTGACTTTGTTTTCTCCACAGTATCGAGTTTCCTGGCCCCAAATGTAGAGGAAGTGTTCATTTCACAACCTGAACTGCATTCCTCAGTGACAGGGCCCAGCGCACCAGCGGATGAACTAGAATTTGAGGCACCGACCGGGAAAGCCACCCGAAAACCAACTGGCAACCGGCCTCCGCCTAGACAAGTCCACCTTTCATATCTGTTCAAGAAGAATCACCCAGGCCGCACTCCAGGGGCCGCACTCCAGGAGCCGCACTGAGGTCTGAGCAGGAATCAGCCCCTGACACACTTGCTCTTCCATTCTGAGACTATGCAAAAACTGTGATAGCAGCAGCTTTGTGCTTTGTTTTTGGTGGGTTGCTATGGAATTTCAAAACCAAAAACAAAGAAAACCACTGTTCAGTAATCATGACAAAACTTCTTAGCCACAGCACTGAGAATAGGGCCTAATTGTTCTGTAAACACTCTTTGATTTGTTTACCTCAATGTCAAATTTACTTCAACTCTGCCAGAGCAGACACTGGTTGGCTGTGATATGTACACTGGGTCCCAGACCTAGAATAACTCTCAATTTAAACACACGAGTGTGTGTGTGTGTGTGTGTGTGTACATATTTGTGTAGCATACTCCACATGTAAGATTAGAAATTAAAGTTCACAAGACTTCCCGAGTTCTGCCTAATGTTTGGCTGTGGGTCTCAGCATCTGTTTACATCCGCTGCTAGGTGGAGCCTCTCAGAGGACATCTACGCTAGTTTCCAGTCTGTAATCATAGCAGAGTATCAATACAGCGTCAGGTGTTGGCGTTCCCCGAGCAGGAGCAGGTTGGCCTCAGGTCAAGCCAGTCGTAGCTTGGCCATTCCCTCACTCTCTGCCCTGTCTTTATCACTGCACCTCTTGCAGGCAGGGGTAAAACTTGAGTGGAGGGTTTTGTGGGTGGGTCGGTGTCCCCCTCCCTCCACTGGAAGTCCTGCCTGGCTTTGAGGTGGCCACTTCAGTCTCCATGTCCCTCGATGCAAGGAGTCTCAGCTAGAGTCACCTCCATAGCCTCCCAGGAGCTTTGGGGAGTGTTATGGAAGAGTGGGGTGGGGGGGAGGATAGAAGGACCCAGAGGGGACAAGGAGTCCACAAGAAGACCTACAGAGCAACTAATCTAGGCCCATGGGGGCTTAAGAGACTGAAGCACCAACCGAAGAACATGCACAAACTGCACTTAGTCCCCCAGCACATATGAAACTGATGGCAGCTTGGTCTTCATGTGGGTCCCCTAGCAAGTGGAGCAGGGGCTGTCTCTGACATGGACTCTGTGGCCTGCTTTTAGCTCACTTGCTTCTAGGTAGGTTTCCTTGTCCGGCCTCAATGGAAGATGATGTGTTTAGTCCTGATGCAACCAGATGTGCCAGAGTGGGTTGATATGGGTGAAGAGTGGGCTCCCCTTTTCTAAGAAGGGGGAAAGGAGAAGAGGGTGGGAGAGTGGGAAGGGGAGGAGAGGAAGGAAGGGGCTGCATTCGAGATGCAAAGTACATAAACAAATTTAGTTAATTAAAAACATACAAAAAAGAAAGAAATTAAAGTAAAGTTCAAGGCCTGCCCGCACTGCAGAGGAAGTTCAAGGCTAGCCTATGCAACTTAGTGAGACCTCATCTCAAAATAAAAAATAAAAAGAGGTCTGTGGCCAAGTGGAGGGCCATAGGCTTAATTCCCATGACCACAAAAAAAAAAAAAAAAAGCATTTAATCATGTATTTTTATTCCTGTTCCTCAATTCATTTTTTTAAAGTAACTGATCATTTCACACATGTATACACCCCTACTCCATCCCGCCCACTCCTGCTGAACCCCTTCTTCATCCCAGCAAGTACTCCTCCTAATTTTCTCTTTTTTCTCTCTTTTTGTTCTTCTGACCCACTGAGTTTAATTAGGGTGCCTTGCTAAGGAGGAGTTGGGGGTTATTTACGTGAGCAAGGAGAACTACCCAAAGAAAAGTATTCCCACCCCACTGGGACCCGTTAACTGCCCATGGGTCCTCAGGGACAGATGGGCACCTCAAGCCCACCCCAGTCCAGGACGGAATGTTGAATGACCCCATCATTCTACAGGTCTTGCTCGGGTAACCGCAGCTTCTGTGCCTTCATGTGTGCAGTGGCCGGGTCACGCCGGGAACAGCTTTTCACATCTATTCTTCCCGCCCTGGAGCTTTTACGTTCCTTCTACTTCCTCTTTCGATTGAACTCTAACATCATTTACAACTCTTCTTCCTGGTAACTCTTTGTGGTGAGTGCTATCGACATCTTTACTTTGCAGAAGAGGAAACACAGACAACAGCAATTTGCTCAAGGTGCCAGAGTTCAGGCAAGGGAGTCCGGGATTCAAATCTAGACACTGTCTCCTGAGTCCACACCATGCTATGGTAAGAACCTTAGTCCCTGTCTTCATCTGAGTCCCAGGATGATGCGTTCTCTACGCCAACAAACTGCTAGCCTAAATGGCAGTAACAAAACAGCATCGTAAGATTGTTAATGCCAGGAGGTACCAGGAAGGGGTCCCACGTGGGTTTGGATGGGGGAAGCAGACACAGGCTGTCTGGATTTCAATCCGAATTTCTCAACCTCAGCAATACAAACACTGGAGCCACATAATTCTGTATGGTGAAAGCTATTCTGTAGATTGAGGAAATTTAGCCCCGTCCTCTCTAGATGTCAGTAGAGTTAGCTCTTCCCTACCGTAACGACCAAAACTTCATTGCCACTGTCTCCAGGAATGACAAATGTCATCCCTACTTGAGAACTTGGGCCTAAAGGAATTAGGTACAGTCTCAGTCTAGGTGGTGAGCAGTAGTCACCAGAAAGAAAGAGAGAACCATGCAGAGAGGGGATAGAGCCCACAATGGCCAAAGGGCAGCACTGCTGCTTCCTGGAAACTAAAAGGTCAATAAGAATGACTCTGGGAATTGTGCATAAACGATCAGAATATCTGGAGAGAACGGGAGGCATCACAAAAGCTTCCCAGACTACACCTGCATGCTGCTCTGAAATGTGAATGGAGCTATTAAAGGAGAATAGAGCTATTAAAGATTTGGGGTGTGGTTGGTGGTGGACTTTATTGGTTTGTTTGTTGTTTTGTCTGTTTGCTTGTTTTCCTGTGTGAACAATGAACTAAGGAAGATAGAGATTAATCAGAACACTATGCTTTGTTTGCAGTTCCATCTCTTTTCTTTATGATTGTAATTGTATGGGAACGTCATATGTATGGATGGAAATATAGCTCAGTGATAGAGCTGACCTGGACAAGGCCCTGAGTTCATTCAAACCACTGCAAAAGACAACTAATTAATTACAATTAAGTGTTGATCGCACCAATAGTGAAAGGAGCCAAGTTCATGAACAGACAACTTACAAATAGGAATGGCCAGAAAACTCATGTAAAGCATGTACCTTACCAATGAGCAAAGAAATGCGAAAACAATCTCACCCTTCACCTAGCACATACACAACCATTTTCTAGGACAACAGCTAGATCTGTTACTTAGAAGCTGCATTCTCCTATACTGCTACCGGAAGTCAGTATTGACATTGCTCTACTAGAGAGCAAACTGGAGAGAATAGCAGTAAAACTAAGCCTGGGGGCTAGAGAGATGTCTCAGTCAGTAAAATGTCTACCTTAGAAGCACAAGGACCAAGCTTAGCACCCAGGTAAGAAAGAGAGGGGGAGAGAGAGAGAAGAAAGAAAGAAAGAAAGAAAGAAAGAAAGAAAGAAAGAAAGAAAGAAAGAAAGAAAGAAAGAAAGAAAGAGAAGCAAGGGAGGAAAGAAGGGAGAGAGGGAGGGAAGGAAGCAGGGAGGCAGGGAGGCAGGGAAAGCAAGCTAGGCATGGTAGCACACATGTAATCCCAGTCCTGGGGGAGGCAGAAACAGGTGGATCTCTGCACTCACTGGCCTGCCAGCCTGTGCACTGCTGACGAAAAATATTCCCTGTCTTTGAGTCCTGAGATAACAATGCATGTCCCTTCCCTCAGTAAGCCTCCTTGAATGAGCCGATACACCAATAACAAAATGGCATCATAAGGCCATGAGTTGCCAGAAGATATCAATATTCCTCCCCACCATCCTAACCAATCCCAAATGACAAAATGTGCTGGCAAAGTTGCAGATGCTTCCCGTGGTGGCCCTGACAGCAACGCTGCCCCTTGCACGCCATCCCATGGCCCTGCCTCCCTGAACAGACTAAAGCTTGTCAACCGGGAGTCCATTTGTCCACCGACCCACTGTATTTTTTTCACACTGGCTTTAGCAGATAACGAGATGAGTCTAAGACATCATTAAGGGATCTCAGCTCTTGCTGTTGTTTGCTTGGCTGATACTTTATTAGAGTCCTCTGAAAAATTCAGAACACTGATAATTGAGTACCGTAAAAATGGAAATAGCAACCATTAGAACAGCACAGACCACTCTATGAAATAGAATCGTTGCCCCCTGGCCTCCTCTCACAGTCTTCCCTACGTCAATCTACCCAGTAAGCAATGACTGCATTCTTTCTAATAGACATGTGCAGTATCCAATAGCTAGAGGCGGGCAGGGCTTACAATCCCCTCTTCTTGCTGCTTCTCAACAATGATGTCAAGTCACAAAGCAGATTCTTGCACACCCATTCTTTTAGCAAGCAGACCCCCTCCCCTGAGCAGTTACACAACCTCATCTACAAGCTGAAACTAGTGCCGACCAAAGGTAAACCTAAAAAATAACCACCATGTTCCGAAGAGTGGCTGGGCTCACAATGACCTCACAGTGATGCCTTGGGCTTCACTGTAAAAGGCAGACTTGTGTGAACAGATGCCCACGCCTGTGCCTCGTGTGCAAAGACGGGGTCGTGTCTCAGTTAGGCTTCCATTGCTGTGATAAAAGAGCATAACCAAAAGCATGTTGGGAAGGAAGGGTCTGATTGGCTTACGGGTAACAGCACAGAGCGAGCCAAGGCAGGCACTCAGAAATAGGAACCTGGAGGTAGGAACCGAGCTGAGACAGAGGGTCCAACTTGACTTCCAGCCTTCTGTGGGGAAGGCAGAGTGCTCACCTTCACAAGAATGAGAGTTGAAGAGAGTGCATTGTGCAGAAAGCAGGACGCAAAGAGTTCTTAACCAGAAGTCAGACATGGGAACCCAGCTAGCTGTCCCCATTTAACTGTGTGGTCTCCCTGTCTCTTCTGTCTTCCCTTCATCCCCACGTGTCTAAAGCAGACTCCAGGAAACGATTCTGCCCCCTCTCTGGAGGGTCAAGCAGAATAGAAAGCTGAAGAGCACATTGAAGAGAAATTTTCTTCATAGCTTGAGGCACCACTTTCATTGCAGACACAATGTACTGTTCCAGGTCCAAGTATTCTAAAAGAGAATACACCGAGTGGACAGACAGGAAAGAGAGGTACCAAGGCTCTGTTCTGCAGCAGAGAAAAGAGATCATTCTGAGATCAAAGCTTAGCTGGCCTCCAGAGATTGAGTGCTGAAATCTTATGACTGGGCTATGCACTTGCCCCTTGGAATTCCTTGCTCAAAGGAGGTTCTCTTCCTACTAAGATTACCCATCTCTCTCTCCCAGACAAACGAGAGAAGCACTGGAACTAAGAGACCACCTCCCTCTTTGCAGAGATCTGCAAGTCACTGGGGACTTCCCAGGGGGAGGAGTCAGAAGTGATGCCCTGTGCCACTTGGTCCCTTAATCCTCATTTTAAACCAGATTTAAAAGTCTTCAAAGTGGACCTTTGACCGGAAGGAAAATGGCTAACTGAAAAGGCTATTTTGGGAGAGGAGTTCAGGTTCATCCAAGGGGCTTTAGGGCATCCCTATCAGTGGGAAGTCTCTTGGGCTTATGTGTCAGTATCACCAATGCCAGCTCTGGGACCCAGCAGGTAACGAGGACCTGGTAGATCTTGTGCCTCATCTAAAATAGGTGTGTGAAAGGCTTGGCATTTCAGAAGGCTGGGGGTGTGAGAGCCAGAGAACAAGAAATTTGCTGTGAGGCTGTGTCTCCCAGAAATGTCAGAGAAGCTACACACATAGAGTCGCAGCAACATGACTGCTTAAACATGACCTGAACAAGGATGACATCAATACATATGCTAACGTGGATGGGGAAAGCTCATGGACCTCAACCCTAGACAAAGAACTACAGGGAACTAAGGAATGCTGAGAACTGGAGGAACAGGCTTCCCTAGAGAAGAACATAACAATTGGTTATCCAATACCATGTGATCAGCCCTAAAAACATGCATGTACTATTATACAGACTGATCAGGTTATATTTATATATTTAGGGTATATATGTGCATGCATATTAATGTTACATAAATATGTAACAACAATTAAAGAAGAGGAGGCCATGAGTTTGAAAAAGGAGCGAGACGGACGATTTAAAGGAAAGAAATGGAAGGGGAAGGGGGAAATGATAAATTTTATTATAATCTTTCAAAAAAATACAATTTTTAAAAAATAGGTTTTGAAAAGAAAGGTAAAAGCCTGTCCCAACGAAGCACCACAGTAAGCTGCTGCACCAGCAAGTCACCATTTACAGCCAGGATGAGCCATGCTAGCTATTGGTGCACACAACAAGCATTTCTGGAGCGCCAACTCTATGCTATATTCTGGGTCAACAAAGATGAATATGATGAGGGTCACAAATCCCCAAGAGGTCAAAGTCTGGTAGGGAACACAAGAAAGTCAACAGCAGTCAACTAGTCACCTAGTCAGCCTGGGAATTGTATAGAAAGATGGATGAGGCTCCTCAGAACAGTACCTTGGGCCCTTCCCTGGGCATGGACCCTCCAGAGTATATGGCCAAGGCAGGTTCTGGATGTGGTGGGGGCTGACACTGGAGATTCTGCACTCCCAGCCAGTGTCCAAGAGAGGGCAGGCTGCCACTGGAGTGCAGACCACACTCTGGGAACCAAAAGTCTTGGAGAACCAGGATGCCTGAGCTCAGTCTTGAAGAACGAGCAGGAATTTCCCAAGGCAAAGGGATGGGGGCAGTGTCAGGGCTTGGACACAAAGTGTACCATGGATGGTTCTGGAACAAGTGCTTTGGTTTGGCTACGATAGGAAGTAGTACAACAGTAAGACTGGCGAGGACCAGGGCAAGCATATACAGGACCTGTGTGCCCAACTGTGGCATTCAGACTTTATCGAAAAGACAGTGGGACCACCAACACTTTTGATCAGGGAAGCAACCTGTTCAGACAGCACATACAAATGAGTTTTCAGCTGAATACTCAGGACGTAGATAGGAAGATAAAGTGGGGAAAGAAGCCAATAAGAAGACTGGTCTGGTTTCTAGAGCATGTTCCTGCCATCTTCACCCCGATTTTCCACTAGACCCTCACAGTAATCCAAAAGGGAGTCTGGCGTGTGATGCGGGGGCAAAGAAAGCCCGGGGCGTTCAGACAGCCTAGGCATCAGAGCAAGACCTTACCTCAAGAAAACATGAAAGGCCATCAGCTCACCCCTGCGGGGTGCTCATCCCATCCAAACTCAACCCTTCCTTCATCCTGGTTTCTCCTGGAGTGACCGGACCCCTCTCCACTGTCAGTGTTTCACAATCAGGTTATGCAGGCCTCACTGGCAAAACCTCTCCACACTGCCCCGGGCCCATTGATCTATGTAATGCACTGTCTGCTTTATTCTCTTTGCACTTAGTCCCAGAGGACCTGATTCTCCTTAATGCCTTTTTATATTTCCTTTTGCTTTTCATAAGGTAGCTCATCTTTCAGAAGTGCACCTATGCTCTACCCGCAAGAACTGTGTGGAGATAATAAAGGAACGCCCAACGCTCTCTGTACAAACAGATACCACCAAGAGGCCTCATGCTCCCGTGCACCCATTTCTAGGGGCCTTTTGGAACCTTTGAACCGATGATTCTAAAATGTGACCCCAGGTAGCCTGATGACCAAGAACCTTCTTCCACATCTTTGTTTGCCCCCCAACCCCCAAGCTCTTCACCTCATGTTCTGTGCTAAAAATATGGCTGTGCAAACAGCCTTTGCTTTGAAAAGTGAGAGAGAGAATTTCCAGTCGTATCTACTGGAATAACCCAGAGCACAGGGTCACTGCTAGCCTTGGAATTAGCGGACCATCCACCACAAGACAGCCAGTGAAAATATGTCTCACTGTATTCCAGATTCCCTTTGTCTACTATTGTAACACATTCTGGCCAAGCTGAAGCACAAAGCTATGGCCCTAAGCCCAGGCCCTCTGTGATGATGCCCGCTGGTTCCCAGAGGCATGAGCGCTGCTCCAGTGTGGAGTAGGAGGAACTACTAGGGCCTCTGCTTATATTGTGTATCAAATATAGTAGCAAATATAGTACGGAGCTGAGTACCACAGTGTTGGCAGCACCCAAGGGTCATTTCATCCCTAACTGGATGAGGCCAGAGGGAAAGTAAAGTGAAAGCCCCAAACTGGGAAGATGCATTCATCCGTCCATTGATATACTCAAAAAGCACTCTCTAGAACTCTTGGTGTGTGCCATGCTCTACAGTTCAAGTCCCATCCAACAGAAGTATCCACCCACAAGCCTCAAGCTGCCAGCAGACAGTACTGGACTTCTCGAAATGATCAAGTACACATCTGTTGCCACGATACTGTGCTAAAAATCTGGCCATGAAAGAATGAAAAGGGAACAGTTTGCTGCAAACTGTTCTAATCCCAGTCAGAAAACGACTGTTCACAAGCTCAGAGCAACTATCTCACAGACCTCTTGTACACACTCCTGTTGTCTTCCCCAGCATGAATGAGAACTGTCTTCCAAGTGTGGAGCACAGACAGAGGGTCCTGCCCTCTGGCCCCTCTCCACCTGCTCCCACTGTTTGGGACTGCGCTTAGAAGGAGGGCCTGCCTGTGAGATCTGGGATGCGGTTGGAATGCCTTTGTCGTGGTGACTGTGATGGCCCATCTTCGTAGTCAGTTTAACGGGAGTAAGAATCACCATGGAGGCAGAGGCAGGTAGACCTCTGAGGTCGAGGCCTTCCTGGTCTACAGAGTGAGTTCCAGGACAGCAGGGCTACACAGAGAAACCCTGTCTTAAAAACAAACAAGATCACCCTGGAAACACACCTCTGGCTGTGTTTATGTGGGTTTACAGAAGGTTTAACTGAGGGGATAAAGGTCCACCCTGAATGTGGGAGGGCTAGGGTCCTAGGTTGCATAAAATGAAAGAGAAAAAAGGGAGGGGCTAACTGAGCCCCAGTATGCCCTCTGTTTCCTTCCCAACTGGATATGATATACCAGCTGCCATCACCCCAGGATGCACCCTCAAACCCTGAGCCAGAAACGAACGGAGATAGAGATAGAAACGATACCACCAGAAGACAGGCCTCTGATGCCCAACGGGGATTGTTAAGGCTTGGGGAGCTGGAGTTCAGGAGTTATGGGCGTTTGCTGCCAAATCATGAGGACCAGAAATCAGAACTAGGCACCCCCCACTAAAACCTGTAACTCCAGCTCTGAGGGACTCAACATCCTGTTCTGGCTTCTGTGTGTACACAGGCATGCATTCCCACACATGTGAGCAATATACTCACATAGATATGCACATATACATACCTACATATATACATACACACATATTTGCATATATGCATACATACAGACATACAGACATATATAGACACATACAGACTGGCATACATACACACACATCTTTTCTTAAAAGCCTTGGAAAGGAGACACCAGGCACCAGGCTGCTGGACCAAGGCAGGAATGTTTCACCGGAGTCACTCAAGCCTAGCCCTTACTCACTGGCCTGAAATATCAATTACGGTAGAGGATGTTAAGAAGACCACAAGGCACCTACCCTGTACAGGAAGAAGCCAAGATTGCAGATGATGACCGTGACCTGGGCGAGGCCTGACCCCAGCCTCCTGACTTCTCATCCAAGTTCTTACCCAGTGAGTAAATCTGGTAAGAGGAGTCAGGTAGATTAAAAACTGCATGAAAAAAAAAAAAAAGAACCATCAAATGCAATCTAAGTTCCATGCTTTCATGTGGCCAACCACTCAGCTACACACCCACCCCGGGTATCTGATAAGACACTGTTGGCCTTCTCCAGCATGTAAGGCAACTACGATGGCCCCATCCATCACTGGGCTGGGAAACAATGCCCTGCTGTTTTCCCGCGTGAAACAAGACAGAGGAGCGGGCTCCGCTCGCCTCTGCAAGACTTGGAGGTAAATGCCTATGACGATCCGGGGACAGGACAGAAAGGAGCACACACAACTACATGGCCCCACTTCCCGACAAGGAGAGATTGACACGGACAAGTCACTGCCTTAAATACAGGGGCAGGCGCAGCTCGCTAAGGCTATGTGCAAAGCAAGCAGGGGTAATGGCCCCATAATGGAAGCTTCATAAAGATTTCATCTCGAATCCTTCTACTTAAAAATTACTGACATTAAGCTGGGCAGTGATGACGCAAGCCTTTAATCCCAGCACTCGAGAGGCAAAGGCAGGCAAAGCTCTATGAGTTCAAGGCCAGCTTGGTCTACAGAGTGAGTTCTGGGGCAACAAGGGCTACACAGAGAAACCCTACCTAAAGTAACCAAAAAGAAAAATGTACTTATATTAAAATGGTCCAAATTCTGAGCTCTGCTTCAATAAGCAGAATCATGGTTTGTATTGTCTTAGTTTGGTTTGGTTTTTCAGAGACAAGGTTTCTTTGTGTAACACGGCTGTCCTGAAACTCCTCTGTAGACCAGGCTGGCCTCGAACCCAGAGATCCGCCTGCCTCTACCTCCCGAGTGCTGGGATTAAAAGTGTGCACCACCACCACCTGGCCTCAGAATTCTGAATATAATTCCATATCAGGTGTGGAGACTATTCCCTACCTAACAGTTCTGGGAGAGTCTAGTGTCGTCGAGGTTCTTTTTTGAGGCCCCTGTTTTCCTAGCAGATAGCTACCTCATCCTGTGTCCTCAGTCTTCCCACTATGTCTGACTGGTATTTTCCTTTCACAAGAACGCCAGTCCCATTGGACCCAGCGTGCCATCCTAATGACATGTCCTGTACTAGTCAGTTTTATGTGAACTTGACACAAGCTAGAGTCACTTGAGAAAAGGGACTCTCGACTGAGAAAATGCTTCTGTAAGACTGGCCTGTAAACAAGTCTATAAGGCATTTTCTTTATTAGTGACCACTGAGGGAGGGCCCAGTCCATCGTGGGTGGGGCCACCTCTGGGCTGGTTGTCCTGGGTGTCATAAGGGAACAGGCTGATGAGGCCGTGGGCAGCAAGCCAGTAAGCAGTGCTTCTCCATGGCCTCTGCTAGTTCTCACCTCCAGCTTTCTGCCCCCATCCTTCTATGATGAACTGCGGTGTGGAACTGTAAGCTTGACAAAAACCCTTTCTTCCCCAAGTTGTTTGTGGTCATGGTGTTCTATCCCAGCAATAGAAAAGTAACTAAGACATGAGCATATTGTGTGTCTGTCTCTGAAGACCTTATCTCCACATATAGTAACATTCTGAGGTATGGAAACCGGGAGATAATATTTTAACATATGGACTGGGGGCACACAACTCACCCCTTCTTTACGTATGTCTAGATCCCATATGTTTTGAGGTGGGACTCTCTAAAGTATGCTCATAAATAAATACACTTACAACTAACTAAACACCTTTGCCCTGATGGTCACAAGATTGACTATAAAACCTGGAAATGGGGCATTGGTTGTAGACTCTTCACAGATGGGGATCTGTAGATTATAAGCTAGAATACACATAAAGAATAATGCACAAGGCATTAGGATAATTTTCCTCAGAGGAACAGCTTCGCTTTAATTCTGTACATTTTAAGACATCCAAAATCACTTTCCCTGAGCAATTATGATTTTACAAAATGCTGTCAAGACGTTCTCAGAGTTTTACTGCGCAGATAGAACCCAATGCCTGGAGCTTTGGAGAGTGATTTATTATTTACTCTGGTGGAAAGTTGCTAAGCAAGATTTATTCAGTAAGAACAGCCACCCGGAAGGGTGCGATACGTGCTTGATTGTAAGGGAGACTTCTTTTCCTCCTTTCCTCAAGTGGGTTTGTTCTCTATATTCATAAAAAATGTATACTTGCATGCCCGCTTTGGTGAAATTAGGGGCTGTGCTGGGCATTTGACAAGCCGGCTCTTTTCTACTGTTCCCATTTGAACTTTAGCAAACTGTCATAATAAGAACAGTAGCGAGCCGCGTGGAAGTCCATTGACGGAATCTCTTGGGTACCCGCTTTCCATGTTACTTTCTGAATATTTCTTCATTGCACCACAGCGGACAATGCTCACACCCATACCGTCTCAAAGAACTCCAGTTCTTACGGGGGGAGGGGGGAGGGAAGGAAACATTGGTAATGCCAACATTGTTTCTCAGAGCTGTAAGAAGTAACAGGCGCCGTTGCTGGCCTACTTCCGCCCCCTAGTGTCTATAACGTAGTGTTGCTTTTTGCAAAGGGAATACTGGAGAATCCAATCAAGGATTGGATCAAGGATTGGAATGCGGCTACCCGTTTTCCTCTACTATAGCAAACCGTTCCTCTGGACGCCCATAGCCCTCAGAAAAGAGACACAATAAACTCTTCCACGTTGAGGATGGCTTGCCTTCTCGCCCAGCATGTTTGCATTTGAACAAGAGCACTGAGGCAAAAGCAACACTGTTTGATGCATACAGCGAAAGTCCGATGGCAAAATTCGGACAAAAGAGAGAAAGGAGTTTCCCTTGTGCTCAGGTTGGGACTTGAGTTTGGAGTGGGTAGAGCGGTGCTTTTAAAGAGTCATCAGTATCTCTGTATCATTAGTAAATCTCTGCCCTGCTACCAGCAGACGGGGCGGGGGTGGGGGTCGGGAAGCAGCTTTTATACCAGGCCTCCCTAAAGCCTGTACCTGGCAACCATGTCTAATAGGGCACCTCACCCAGTGCCCAGCAACTGGGTGGAAACACACAAGGAATGTTCTGGTCGGAATCCAACCACCCTCCCAGGGCTGCTAAGTAGACCCCTCGCTGCCGTTCCCTCTGAGGTCAGGGAGTTCTGAGGGCAGACTGCCAATCTCCAAGACAGCACTAGACTGGGGCAAGCAGAGCAGAGCTGGGGGAGGGGGGGGCTGGACCAGGCCAGGAGCAGTGCAGAGGCTCTGAGCGAGGTTTCTGAGCCCCTAGACAGAACCCTGAAGAAAACGGGAGGGGGCATGTGTGTAGGCCACAGAAAGGCTTCGCTCTGGAGTGCCCCCACAGAGAAGGCATAAGGCTCACCACCACCAATTCACACCCGTGTTCAGTCCATGGCCCCAGTGAAGAGTGGCTAGTGGCGCACTAGCCGGGACTCCAAGGTCGGACTCAGTGTGCTCTCCAATGTGTATAGCGGGGCAACATGAATAGAACCCGGCTCCAGCAGGCCTGAATTTGAATCTCAGTTCTGCCCAATGATCTATACTTCAACAACTTCGCTCTCCTTTAATTTCATGCTCAGAGCTTAGCCCCTCCGAAATGCCACCTCCGGCTGACCCCACAAAAAGGTCACATCCCTTCTTTATGAATCTTGAACCTCATAATCCCTTACAGTTTTTTTTGTTCAGAATGCATATGTACGCCTTTTTCAATTTTATACTGTGGATATGAAGTAAGGCGCGTGATACCATTTCCCTCCCTGCGCCATAAGCTCAGTGAGGGCCCGGACCACAGTAGAGCTCTTTGCGTTCCCCGCTTTATCTCAGGAAGGGGCCTGCAGGATACACCCAACAAAGATTTGAGAAATTAATTAATTGAACTGAGCTTCTGCCCTTTCATTTTTATACATTAAGATACTACTTTCGTCCTAGGCGTGCTGTGAAGATTAAAGAAGTACAGAAGATATAGATATCGATGGTGGAGATATAGAAATAGATCTGGCTGTTACAAAGGATGTAGATAGAGATGATATATGGATATATAGATTATATTGACATAGGCATATATAAAGATGATATGCGTATAAATAAGCATTCTTCCCTGTATTGCACGACATACGTAGACTAAATAGGGATGTTCCCTTTGTCACCGCCTCTTTAGAGACCCATCATTGCAGGCCTCACTGGCCACCCAAGGTGTCCCTGAGGGATAAAATGTCAAACTGGTAAACCAGAGGCCTGAACAACCCACAGATTCCACCACAGGCCTCTGAATAATCAAAACAGGTTGGCACCTTGCGATTAATCGCCTTTTCTCTCTAGATGTCCCTTGATGGCAGGAAAAGTTACTTCCAGCTCCTCTCTCCTCCCCCACCCCCCAGACAGAGAGCAGCCAGAGGGACTGTAAATTCATCCCTAACGTGTTCAGCTGTTTGAGTTATGTCCTACCAGAATTAAGAAGGTGACTTTAAAAACAGGAGGGAGAAATAAAGGTTGCACTTCCTGGAGCAGAGAACAGGTGTAAAATGAAACTAAACTTTAATATGCGGCTGCCCTGGAAGAGAAAGTACTAAGGATATTTTTATAGAAATCTTGCATTATGGGTAATTCTTTTCAATCCAAGCTTCAACTTGCATGACACTGAGGCATAAGTCTACCTCTTAATGACATTTATAACTCTGTAACAATACATTTTGTAAAAATTACTGCTGAGGCTTACCATTTCTGATTATGATGTATAGAATTAAGCGGTATTAGAAAGGCGAAGTTTGTAAGTTATGATCTGTCCCATTGCTTTAAATAGGAGGGCTTCTGGAGACAACTGCCTTGATGAATATAAACTCAAATGAACCTTGAATCTCTTCAATTATTCTTATTTAGAATTCATTTTCCTTTGAACTTTCGTTTAACTCAAAGCACAACTGTCCCATTATAAATCAAATGCGAGCTTGTCTTCCCCGCAATAACAAGTATGCTTTAAAGAATGGAGCAACACCTATGATCATAAAAGATCACTTTTCTATGCTCCAAAATACAAAAGGTAAAGCATCTATTATCCTAGATCAGTGACGGGACTTGAATATTTTTGCAGCAACAGACAGCTCTATTCCAGACAACGCCTTTTGTTTGACATTCTGAGCGACTTCCCTTTCAGAAGAGTCACAACTTGGTGTTGATAAGAGATATCAAAGGTCCAGCCTGGACCACTGGCTGAGAGAAAAGATTCAACTCTCTCCTTGCTCAGTTTCCCCCAAAGACTAATGGATGGAAAGTCACATGCACACACACATATGCCTCCAGCTGGGCCTCGTTTCCACTTGGAAAGAGCTAGGTTGTATGGCCCAATTCATCCTCAGCTCTGTATATCCCTTCTTTTACCCAGAATCACAGTCAATGGGTGCAAATGCACCTTTAAAAGCATAAAAGTACTCCTCATCACACTTGCTGGTTCTCACCATGTATTTTGCAAACACCAAAACACAGCCCTGGTACACACTATGCCATCGAAAATACTGTAGGAAAACCCCCAAGCATTCCTGAGCTGTTGTAGGTAACTTGGTGTCAGAAAGAGGTTCTTCTGAAGTTTGCATGGTGAACTCTCTCAAACAGCATCTAAATCCACACAACAGATCAAGTAACCAAGTTCCCCAGATGAGGGTGTGTGTCTTCCCGGGATAACATGCCCACACCCAGAACACAGAAACAGGTAGGCTGCACAGGTGGAAAGCTCTCTCTCTCTCTCTCTCTCTCTCTCTCTCTCTCTCTCTCTCTCTCTCTCTCTCTATCTATCTATCTATCTCTCTATCTCTCTATCTCTCTATCTCTCTCTCTCTCTCTCTTTTCCCAGAGCCTCTTTATGCATTCTGTCTTCAAAGCACTGTGACCTGTCTTCAGGGCACCCTCGGGTGTGGGATTTACATTTTTAATATTGGCATTTATGACGTGGTACTTCTTCCTGGCTAATTGGTATCAGAGTAAAATGTTTGCCTCTCTCCTGAAATAAATCTCTTCAAGAGCTTCAATCGTGCATTCTTTTGTTCTATCCCTCATTTGAAATGGGCTCTATAAAGCCGCCAGACCCCGCTACATAATCTTTCGCCTCTCACGTTTTTAAATCTGGGGGTTTATGCTCTAATGGCTTTGATGTGCGTACTATTCATCCTGTTACTTAAACCACGTTTTCCCCATCCAGCATCTCCTCTCCCCAAGACTTGCAGCCTGCACCCTCTGAGGCTGAAAAGATTTATTTATCATCCAGAACGTTTCCATAATTTTGGAAACATATGTTTCGAAATTGCATTCCAATCTCTCATACTATGCTCTTTGTCTTGCATCTGTTCTACGAAAACAAACAAAACACACATAATTGTCTGCCGGTGGCTGCAGAGGCCCCTTTTTCCCCAGGAGTTGGTTGGTCCAGCAGGCAGGAGTCACAAGAAAAGGCATCACACACCCTTTTGCTACAATCGCATTCGTGTGTTAATTAGAGTTAACCACTGATAAGAGCCAACTTCGGGGCATCCATGTGTGAAACTTTAATTGACTCTTTCCCAAATTCATTTCAATTTTACAAGATAATCTCTTCATTGAAAATTAGCTATTGTTGAAAAAAAAAAGTCTCAAGATAGTGCTCGGCACTGCTCGGAGAGCTCAGGCACATTTCTTTCTCCCAGGACACGACCTCATCTTAAAACATACTTTTAAAATCCCAGTCCTCTCCCTGTAATACACTTGCAGGGAGACAGCAGCTCAACACACAGTGAAGCAGGTGAGAAACAAAGCATAAGAAATAAATGAAACATGCAGAAATAATTCGACAAAATATATTTTTAATAACTACAACCATGTATCAGCTCCCTTCCTTTCAAAATTCTTAACACACCACAAATGTCCTGTCCCTCTTCCTCTCTCTCACCATGTAATCATAAAAACCCAATCATTTTACAGCCACTTTATGTCCCTTCAATATATGATGTCAAAACAAGGCAAAATTTGATTAATTGCATTGAAAAAAAAGAAAGAAAAACCTCCCCAAAACTAAGACGTGATATTCTGATATTCACCCTATTAAATTTTTCACCAGTGAAAGAAATTTCCTCTCTCTGCCTTGTTAGCATGATCCTTAAAATCTTAGGATTGGAAAACGGCAAAGGGAGCCTGATGTCTGTGATGCTATGTAATGTTTAACTTCCAGACTAGAAACATCAGGGAAACGCCAGTGCCCGGTACTCTGCTAAACTGGTCGTCTTCATGGCCAATTTTAAGCTACTAACTTGATGTCTCTGAGTGACAGATTTGAGACTATCTATGCACATCTGGCTGGTTCTTCTATTGTGGTGTAAACTGGCTTCCCCCAAACCGCCGGATGCTGATAACTTTAAAAAGTCTACAACACTTTTGACATGTGAGACAAGCTCAAGTATAACTCTAGCCATTGATGTCAAATGGTATGAAACAATGAACATATTCAGACATTGCTGTCAATTTCCTGAGCTAAAAAAAAAAAACATATAGGATTATGGGTCAATCCAAAGCCCATGTAAATATTGGTGATCAGGTCTCAACATAAAGATACAGTCAAAGACAATGCAAATATGGTTCCAGAAGTTTTCAATAGCACTAATAGTCTTGGGATATAAAAGTTTTACATAAACACTTCAATGAGAAATATTTTCAACTAATCCCCCTCAGGCTTCTCATTCTGTTATCAAAGCTTTAGAGTTGTAAAATGACTTAAAACATATACATGTGTGTGTGTGTGTGTATACTGTCTTCTGTATCTTCCTCTCTCACTCTCCACCACATCCACACATGTGCATAGGTATAAATTCATGTCTACAAACATGCACACTTTCTGTATCGTCATTCTCTCCTCCATTCAAGACACACCAATTTTACTTCTCCACTGAGTTTCCATCTACTCCTGCCCCATCATGGGGGTAACCTAGGAAGCACAGCTCTGCCAACACTAGTTCTCCAGTCAGTGAATGATATTTTCCATTCCACTGAGGCTTTGAAGGTATCTCTCTGAGTGACTTTTGCAGCATCACAGTAATAGTTCTAGGAGACACTGCATTCCCTGGTTTGGGGCACTAACATCCTCCTCAGCAAGGAATCTCTTAGGCCTTACCCACCACGCAGCCTACCTCAGGCTCATCAGAAAAAAAAAAGCCACTGGGCAATCTTAGCAAAAAATCAAATCTGTGCCTCGGTTTTTTTTTTTTCTGTAACATAGGATTAATAGCAATATGGTCCTTGTAGAATTAAGAAGAGAACCCAGTGATCTACAGCATGTAAGGAGCTTACCACAAGAGCTGGCCAGATCACTAAATATCAGCTGCTGTCAGCCAAAAATGACGGCCTCTCAAAGCCAACAGAGCCCGCAGGTCTTTCATGGCGACTTCTGATAGAATCCCATGGGTTGGCAAATTTCTCTATGGAGATGTAGACAATAAATATTTTGTGGTTTGAGGGCCACTGTGGGCTTAAATTTTTCACCAAACCTTCTTCATTTAGGGTCCTTAAACCCATTTACCTCCCTTCCAAAACACCTTAGATGGGAGATTATTAGGAAAAAGGGCTGCACGCCTCTTTTATCTACTTCCTGCGGATTAGGGTTGATGGATCTTTAAGGGATTGATTGCCAAACTCAGCCAACAGGATACCAGCAGTCCTGTCCAAAACTCCACTCCAAGCAGCCTTTAATCCCAACACTTGGGAGGCTGATCCCTGTGAGTTCAAGACCAGCCTGGTCTACAAAGTGAGTCCAGAACAGCCAAGGCAACACAAAAAAACCCTGTCTCAAAAAACACAAAAGAAAAAAAGACTACAGAGTTTACCAAATGCCTCAGTTCATGAGACATCACTGTCTGGCATCTATGCACCCTTGGGTCCACCTTGAAAATCTTGTTTCTTCCGCATCCACAGCCCAATTTCTCTTCCTATACTTGACACCTCTTTTTTGTTTATATGTATGTGCCTTTGACTATTAGAAAACATTACATGCAAATAAATTCATATATAAAACTAGTGTGTGGTCACTGGCTGTTGGTTGTAATAATGTATCAATTGCACATATTAATTAGGTTTGCCTTTGGGTTTTTTGGAGGGAGTAGGGTGTTTTATGTTTCTTTGTTTGTTTGGTTGCTTGCTTGCTTTTGTTTTTTTGAGACATGGTTTTTCTGTGTAGCCCTGGCTGTCCTAGAACTGGCTTTGTACACCAGGCTAGCTTTGAAATAACAGAGGTCTGTATTCCTCTGTCTCCTGAGTGCTGGGATTAAAGGCATGCACCACCACCACTGACAGGTTTGGCATATTTTCAAACACACATACAATGTACAGTGATCAAATCCAGCCATCCTTATCCGGGAGCCCCCACCCTATCTAGACCACAGTAATTAAACTCTACTTAGTTCAACTCTTTTGTTTGTTTGTTTTTTGTTTTTGTTTTGTTTTGTTTTTCAGCATCCACACTTAGAGAGAGGATATGTAGCCCTTGACTTTCTGTGTCTGTCCTTTTTCACTTGATATGTTGTTCTCTGGTTCTCACGTTGCTGCAAATGACAAGATCTCCTACCTGTGGACGAATACACCACTGTGTACAGGTACCACAGGTTCCTTATCAGTTGTCTGCTGATGACACCTAAGCTGGTTCTGTCCTCTCTCTATTGTGAATAGTACTATGGTGACCTTAGGCACACAGATACCTCTGGTGTGTGGCTTCATTTCTTTTGGATATGTCCCCAAGTGGTACAACTGAGTCATACACCATTCCAAGATTTTTATCCATCCCTGTTTTAACCCTACATGATGTTTTCAAAATGTTTCCATATTGTCAAGTAGTCATCAAGTTCTCTCTTTCAAATGTCAAATAATATTCTATTATCTGTGATCCAAACTGCCAAGGAAGGACAGCAGACAGTTCCAACTGCCCACTCCAGCACAATGCTCTGATGGACATCCTCAGATCTGTTCTCTTCTGCCTGGGAAACAGTCTTGTATGTGTTCCCAGGGAAGGAGAGCCATACCATCTGGTGTGTGTAACTTGGTTTGGCTCATTCCTGACAGGCCTGTAGCCACAGTATTGCCCTACCTCCAGTCAACAGAGCCTGAGAGTTTCTGAGAATTATATCCCAACACAGCAACCAATGTTACATGTTAATAATTAAAATAAACATACACACACACACACCGTATATTGGAGTTCTAATTCCCAGTAGCCCAAAGTGTGAATATTCAGGAAGTAGTCACTTCAGGCAATAAAGGTGATGTTACTAAGGAGGGTTTTTAACCAATCTGACCAGAGTCCTTAGAAAAGGGGGTGACTGGGGCACAAAGATGGACATTCTTGTAGGGATGTGTGCAGATACAGGGAGAACGCCATGAAAAACTGGAGACAGAGACTGGAGACAGAGACTGAGGTGAAACATCTGTTAGCCAGGGGATGTCCAGATAGGCAGCAATCACCAGCAGCTAGTAGGGAGAGGTAGAACAGAGCATCTTTCAATAGCCCTTACAAGGAGCCAAGCCAGCTGACAACCTATGAAAACACAGGTCCCTAAAGTAGTTGTTTGTTTACAAAGTTCGTTTCTGGTAATTCAGTACAGCAGCCTGGAAAACTGACATATTCTCCTCCCACAACTCTGACCTAGTGGGCACAGCATGGTGCAGGGATTTTATAGGACTCACTAGTTATCGCGTTTGCCTTCACATGCTAGTCAGCCATGAGGTTTCCTTGTAAACTGCCAATTCAACCCTGTGATTGTTTTTCCATAAAGGTTTCTGTCTTCCTGTTGTTGACACGCAAAAGTTCCTTGGAAATTCTATCCATCTCTTGGAATTTGATACTTTACAAATGTGTTTTCCAAAATTATCATCTGTTAACTTTGTCCTCTCCTCGTTTGGACAAAATTGATTAATTTGTACTTAACTGAGTCCATCCATTCCGTTCATCAGACAGATCCCACGGACTCACTGCCCAGCAAGTTTAGCCAAAACAGTAAACTCCCGAGTTCAGTGAAAGATCCTGTCCCAAAATAAATAGTAAAGGAGCAACAGAGGAAGGCCTGACTTCTGACTTCTACACACATGGGTGAGCTTACACACGCACAGAAAGAGAGAGAGCTATAAACTTCTCAAGAACAAAAAAACATTGTATAGATGAATGAAAAAGGATTCAGTGAGCAGTTTGTCAGGTCCCTCAGAACCACTGCAGAACTCCAGAGCAGCAAATAGGTGGGAACCGAAGGAGTGCAGTCCGTCCATGTGCTCTTGTCTGTCTTGTCCGTCTTGTCTGCCACAGGGGGACGCATCAGTCTTCCTGCACGGAAATGGCTCTCTCAATGTGCTCCAACTAGGTAACACCAGTGATATCCACAGCTCCGATCCCTGCTCCTTGGGCAGACATCACCAACCGGCCTACAGCCAGACCTCCCCCAGCCTGACGGAGCACTCGTGATGGCCCTGCGATCCATAGAAAGTAAATGTCACTCCGACGGGACACTAATGCCACATCTAAAATCTGAGGGCTACTCCAGGCCCTCAGACAGCAAAGGCAACACAGTGGCTAACTGCTTCCTGAATTTCTCCAAAGCTCCAGGCAAACGAGGGCGCTCCATTCAAATTCCTCTACTCACTTGGGGAAAAAAAAAAAAAATCTAGCTACTTGCTAGGTGTGATAGTAAGGACCCTGGGGATTATGGACTTGAGAACAACCTGAGCTACATGGTGAGTTCAAGACCAGCCTGGGCTGTATAGTAAAGCCCTGTCCCAAAAACTCAAAACAAGACACCAGCCTTGTTAATGAAATTCCTTCTTCCTTTGTTAGATTTCCAAATATATCCCTGTCCTCCCCCAGGCAGCACAGTCTAAATGATGCATGGTTTCCAGGGCAATAAGAACTTGGAAGGGAGCCAGACGTGGTGGCGCACGCCTGTAATGCCAGCCCTGGAGAGGCAGAGGTAGGCAGATTTCTGTGAGTTGGAGGCCAGCCTGGTCTACAAAGCGAGTCCAGCAAAGCCAGGGCTATACAGAGAGACCCTGTCTTGAAAAACAAAACCACAAATAAGAAAAAAAAAAACCCTACGCTGGCTAAGGTGAATGCCTACCAATGGAGAAAGCATGGGTCCCAGAATGACCCCAACTTAGACCCTTTACTCATCTTAAAAAGAGAAAGTAGAATATAGTGTATGGCTGAATAAGATGACATGAATGAGGTATTAGAGGAATGTAGAAATTATGTCGTGCTAAAGAATTTCCGACCGCCCTTGTTCTTTCTGCAGATGGTTCCCTTCCTTCCTGTGTTGCTCTACCATGTAGCTCTCACCTTACTCTCTCTGCCGGCAACCTTGCCTCTCAATCCAGAGAGTCAACAGAATTCCTAAGAAAGGAACTCTACCAGTCACCCCCCACCAAACTGAGAGACCTTGCTGCATCCACATATTCTAGTCCAACTTCATGAGATTCCTGTGGAAGTTCCTCTCCTACCTATGCGGAGTCAATCCAGCTTTGGACAAGAGGTTCCTATCTCTTCTTGCCCTTTCTAGAGCCTTCCAGTTACCCTCTTCACGCCTTGTATGCGTCTGCCTTATAGTCCTGTCTTTCCCACATTATCCTCCCTACCTAACCCTCGCATTCATGTTTTCCTTTAGCTGCTCCCATGCACGTCTCTCTCCCGCTAACATCTCAGGATTTGCCCACACTTGCCCACCTCTCCCTCACCTCCCATTCTGACTTCCACCCGACTCACGACTGCACCAGACCCATCTCCCCTGAGTTCTGGTGTTGTGAGGCACAACCTCAGTTGATCTCTCCACAGCAGGTAGCGTGACCATCTACCTACCCCCTCCTGTGGGAAGTGACACCTTTTCTTGATGTAAGTGAATGGGTAAGTCCCGGGGGCTTCCCTCCTGATTAAAATGCTCTGGTCTGCTGAGTTTAGAGAATCCTGGACTCGTTAACCTACAGTTTTTCAGTGATGCGTAAAAGTGACTCATATTCAATAGAAACCGTACTTTGGATTTTGAATTTTGTTCTTTCCCTGAGGAACACAATCCTGTGTCTCACGGTTGGGCATCGGCAAACAACCACCCATGACTGTGTTAGTAAGCGGTAATGTTCACCAGGTTATGAATGCATGTCTCAATTATGTTTCACCATATGGTGGGTTTATCAAAATTTAACCCCATTGTGGGGGGGACCACAGCCTCTGTGTATCTCTCTTAATTAGGTGTGTTTAGGCTCACAGTTTCAGGGGATCTCAGTTGATCATAGTATGCAGAAGGCTCTATTGTACCACTTACAAGTAACCAGGAGTCAGGGATACAAGCCAGACAAGTAGGAACAACCTTCAAAGCCTCTTCCCTAGTGACCTACTTCCCAGCTAGGTTCCACACTCTAAAATTTCCATAATTCCCACAGCCTCACCAGCTAGGAACCAACTGTTCCTAGACATGAGCCTGTGGGGGATATTTCACATTCCGGCTGTAACAGTGCCCAGCATGTCTTTCAGGAACTGTGAGAGCCATGATGCAGGGATCCAAGAAATGCAGCCTGTGGGACCACAACTCCGTGTTCTCAGTTATTACAGGAGCAGCCGTTTCTGATATAGTAACCTGCAGACTTTGGAAACTTCCCAACCTCTCTGCTTGGTGGGAGACTGTTGAACAGCATGCACTTCTCAGTCAGCTGACTCCACCAGTCCATGTCTGGCTCTAGCTGAGTGGGCTACCCACAATCCACTCACCTTGCTTGATCCAAGCTCGCTAAGCAAGACACACAGGTCTGGACCTGGGGCCCTCCTACTATACTAGGTTAGCATTGTGTCTCTAAGAACGAAAATTTCTCAGGTTGGTGCTCTGAAAACCATATCAACACATACATATCAGTATGTTCTGACTTCTTGTGAAACCTGTGTCCTCTGTACTTTTGTCCAACAGTAGACACAGTACCCCAATCTTCCTTGGGAACCCACAATCCCTAAGGAATCCCAAAAGTTAAGGACACTATTGGTCACAAGAAAAGTTGTACATTAGGTCAAATTCCGTTCAGATTTGTGGCTCTCCGTTCTTAAGAAGTCTAGCTTCAGAGGCTGAAGGGACACCTCAGAGGTTAAGAGCACGGGCTGCTCTTCCAGAGGACCTGAGGTCAGATCCTAGCACCGGTGTGGCAGCTCCCAAGCATCTGCATCTCCAGCTCCAGGGAATCTGATGCCCTCTTCTGGCCTCTGCAGGAACCAGGCATCCCACATGGTACACAGGCACACATAAACACAAAAACATCCATACATATTAAGTAATAAGATAATTAAAAATAAAAGGAGTCTGGCTTCAGAGCATAGTTTTAACCTGTTCTAAGTATGTGTGTGTGTGATATGTGTATAAAATGTATTTAAGTGCAATGATTTCACCATTTAAACTATATAAGAAAGCGACCACAAAATTGAAAATCTGTCTTTCAAAGGGTTTTATATACTCCTCTAACTGAAAACAGCTTCCCAATAAAAAGATCCCATTTTACAAGTGAGTCTGACCCAAAATAGTAACTATAGCCTTAAAGGCTATTATCCCATTGCTATATAAAGGATTTGGGGCATGTAAATGTCGATTAACACAAGCAAGCACAATAGGCTGATTTATAAAGCACGGCTAGCAGAGCCCTCGCGGCACGCCACGGCCACACCTCCTCAGCGAAAGAATCCTAGAAGCCTAATAGACTTACCCTGGAGGGAACCCTACCAAGTATAGCACACCCCTCCAAAATCTCCCGAGGGAAGGAGGTTTGCAACACGGGGGATTTTCAAAAGGAAAGAGCATTGTCAGTGTCTTAAGGCCTGCCAGGGTGCACAAAAGGGAATAGCCCTAAAGGCAGGATGTGTCGTGAGGAGAAGTTCTGGGGTCTGTGTCCGGTTCCCCTATAAGTTTGTCATTTTCCTGTTACAAGTGAACACTTCTGTGCCCTGAACTTGGGAAATTCAAATGACGGCCTTGGCTGGAAAGCAAAAAGAAACTTTCTGCTCCAGAGAACTATTTGAGCAGGATTTTCAAACCTTTAAAATCAAGCCCAAGTTACAGACAGGCGGGTCTCAGCTGTGTGTGTATGTCTGTGTGTGTCTGTGTGTCTATGTGAGTGTGTGTTTGTGTGTGAGAGAGAGGCACTTTCTCTGTCTTAGCTACTTACAGGCAAGGCTGCCACTATCAAAAGCAGAAAAATGCCTTGCAAAATTTGCCCTCCATGATCAATAATTACCTACTAGTCGTAGCATTAATCCTAGAAGTAATAATTGGTACTACCATTTTACTCCCTTTCTTGTCAGTATTTATTTCTGCATAAATACTCATATATATTTTTAATAATTGAGACAACACTTTCAACATAATCATATAATCTTGGGTTTCCTTTTGTTTTGTTTTTGTTTTATCAAATAGCACTTCATATAGCTTTCAGCTCATCATGCAGCTAAGGATAACAAAGGTCATTCTTCTGCCTCCATCTTGCAGGCTTGTATCATCATACCCAGCTTTAGGTTTTCCTTCTATATCAGATTATAATTACTTCTCTGGGTCCTTGTTTGTGTCCTTGTTTATTTTATTCTCTGAATCTGGGTCTTGCTGTGTAGCTCTGGCTGGCCTGGAACTCATCATGTAGACCAGGCCAGCCTTAAAGGCATGGGTGATTCTCCTGTCTCAACCTCTACTCAAAAACTTCATTTTTTTAAATGAATACAAGTTCAGGGGAAAAATAATAACCAATTTAATAATAAAATGAGGAACTAAATAGACAGAAAATGGACATTAAATGAGGAACTAAAAGAATAGAAAATGTAGAACAGAATCCCTTTCCTCTGTTTAGCTCCATTAAAATGGACATGCAGATAAAATATCTGCACAGTTAAATATCTGTGCATATAAAGTTCCAGCATCCACAGGGCTATAGGGTGTGGCTCAAGGGTAGGCACATGCTTAGCATATTCAAGGTCCTGGTTTCAAGGTAGGCACATGCTTAGCATATTCAAGGTCCTGGTTTCAACCGCAACCCCAAAAATTAAGGACTCTAGTATCTAGACATAGAAAGGACAATGAAGAGGAAGGGTTGCATTGCATCTTATCAAACATCAAGGTATAGAAAAGAAAAGTATTTGATCCACAGAACAACTGGAAGTGAAGGAGAAATGGCATTCTGTTAGTACCTCTCCAACTGGGACCATAAGGAAAGTGCTTTTCAATAATTCCAACACTGGCTTCCTTCCATTCACAGAGTCAGAACCCCACATATACTGAGGACTGAGGACTGTGACATCATGGAGCTCACATCCTCAAAGCAAAGCTGTATGCATTTGCTCAGACCTCAGATCTTACTGTTACAGATTTATCCTGTTCCGTATTCTCTATCACTGCTAAGAACTAAATGAACTAGGAATGCCAACACTTTACACTGCCAGACATCCTTCTCCTCTCCCTGTGACAATGGCAGACATGACTAATCAATCTCAGCAATTCAGCCTTAGGGGATGACCTCAGTCTTTGGCAGAACACTCTAAATGACACTAGCCAATGAGAAAGACTGGGACACGCACAGAAAATTATTTGCCATCTTTTATTAACGTGGCAGTAAAAATAAACTTACATTTGAGTAGCAGCTGAGAGCCTAACAAATCTGTCTCATTTGAGAAAGTGTTCCTTGCTTTGTTTATTCTTAAACTAAAACAGATGGTTAAAGAATTTCCTGACATTCAGGCTGGAGAGATGGCTCAGTGGTTAAGAACACTGTCTGCCCTTCCAGATGTCCTGAGTTCAATTCCCAGCAACCATACAGTGGCTCACAATTATTTATAATGTGATCTGGTGCCCTCTTCTGGCATGCAGGTATACATGTGGACAAAGCACTCATAAAAATAAATAAGTAAATCTTAAGAGAGAGTTTCCATACACTCAACAATCACTCATAAGAAGCAGGTCCCAGATAGCAATGTGGTACCCACGCTCGCTCTGGCCCATTGCTCCTTCTCAAAACACTCCTCTTTTATTCTTGGGTTGAGCAGTTGACCCTGTCCTTCTCTGATGGTAATTTTTGGTGAGGTAAATAGGACCTCAGGAAGTCCTGAGGCTAGAAGAATGCATTGCCAAATTTACAGGATCTCACAACCCAGGGAGTATGGACAGAAAGAAAGCCATACTTCTACAAAAATCTAATCCTTTCTCTGAACAGACCATTAGTATAGTCATGGCCCCACCCACAGCTGGAATCTGATTGGGATTTCACTACAAACCCCATCATAGCCCGAAATGGCCCACATCACAAGAAGCCACTCAGGGATCAAGCTGGACAGAGGAATCCGCATGCCTCACATTTGCTGGAAGCTCCTTTCTGTTCTCCGGGTTGTGGAAGGACAGAGCTGCCTGCCAAGGTCTTCCCCAAGTTGCAAACACCCTGGGGTGGGGGGAGAACACAATCTGGCACAACCCCTTCTCTTTAGCGCTTCAGTGATCAGGCCTCCCCCAGCTCCTCTGTGATCTACAGCCTATATGATACGGCTCCACTTGAAGAAAATATCAGGTTTTAGCTCCTACAAACAAGGGGTTCCCAGTGCCAATTCCAAGGACACCCATCAGCTCACCCTCCGACCCAGGCCAATGCTGAAAGTGCACCAGTCCTAAACGTGTTTTAAAACACCAGAATTAGATAGTGTGTTGAATTTGAAGCTAACATACGGACTTTGGACTTTAAAAGGCTATATTTTCACAACAAACACGTGTTGCTATGGAGACAGCATAAGCCTATGTAAACTTGGGGCATTCATGTTCATAGAAACTCCTCAAGCAAGACCAAATGTGGGCCCTAACATCCTCATTCTCGCCAACTTCCAAACAGCACACAAATATGCCAAAAATAAATGGGTGTGACTAATACAAGCTCAGAACTTTTTTTTTTTCCTTTTACCTTGAGGGTAACATTTGTTGATATGGGAGCTGGGTGAGTTGAACATAACCCCTCCCCACATAAATCCATCTGTTTTATTTACACTTCCTGAAAGATCTGTGTGCACATTTTTTCCATAAATTGTACAACTGCTAGAAATCACGTATCATATCGCTCCCATCTGTGGTCCGCTTCTATTTTAACACCACCTCTCTCCCTTATTGTTTGTGTTCCATTAAGCACATATTATGGGCAAAACAGTCAAGACTTAACTCTTCGGGTCCCTAGTCCACCTCCAAGGCCACAGAATTGTCAGCAAGCTTGTACACAGATGATACCTCCACGATCCGAAAGCCCACAGCAAACCCTATTACGAGCTCAGAGACATCAAATTGCTTTCTGCTATTGACTTTCTTTCTTGTGACCTCCTGCCCCTGGCCCTCTAGGCCTCAATCCCAAATCCCTCCTTTCTTCCTAACTGAGGTCAGCGTACATGGCAACTGTGCTCGTCCAGAATCCACTCTAGCCTGTGCTGGGGTAGCGCCTGCTAATTACTATAGTCACACTTCTTAATTCAACAAGCGCCAGGCGGCTGGCTGCCGTCTCCCCCGTGAGAAGGGTCGCCAGTTCTCTCCTGCAGGTCACCAAGTCGGCATTTATTTCCTGATAGGAGATGGCATTACAAGGTAGCTGTTCCAACATGAATGGTAATCAACCATAATTAAAAGTGATACACCCATTCTGACTCGTGATAGTGATTAAAAAAAAAGAAAGGAAGGAAGAAAAGAAAAGAAAAATCCAAGAAGGCAGTGGAAGGAAGGAAGCTGGGTCCCAGCTGATGAAGTGTTCATGTTCATTTAGAATTTCTAGAAAATGGAGATTTTATTTTCTCTTCATTTGCACAGAAGAAACTCACACACGTGGCTCTCCTAGTGAAGGGCATGTGGGCTTCCCGTGAAGGTATAGGAAGCCTCCTTTCCAAGGGTAAACCCTTTCACGTGGCACCAGGAATTGCATTTCAGGGACAGGGTCATGTGAGGAGGACTCTGGCCCAGAGAGCATACTAACTAATTTAGGGATGGTGCCAGCCTCCAGCCTAAGAAAACTACAGAAATCCACGTGCCAACCCTCTGTCATCCAGGGACATTTTGACCTGAGCCACTCAAACTGATTTTTTTTTCCACCCAGATTTCCTGCCTCAAACCTGAGCGTGCCTCTCTTTGGAGAATGTGCCATCTCCCATCACACACTGCCAGCTGCCCACCCTTGCTGGTGGGCAGAAATTCAGCCGTCTGGCACCTACACAGAGGCCACGCACCCACAGTCAAGGCTCGGTTTAGCTTTATTTCAGTTGTGACTGGGATTACCTAGGACCTACCACCTCTCATTGGCACCATCTACTTCTGCTCCAGGTCTCCAGCCATGGTCCCCAGAATAAGGCCTTGAGACCACAGCTGACTTGCCAGGACCACACAGTCACGTGTTCCCAGGAGAAACTAGAACAGAAGTGTGCTCAGGAGAAGAGCCAAGCCCAGGGATGACCTGGGCCACGCTTCCTCCATCCAGTTCTACGGGGACATCCGGAACATACATGTCTACAGAGAGATTGGAAGCTGGCCTTTCTCAGCTTCACACAGCCAGACACTTGTTACTGGCCACCTGGGGGAAGAAGGAATAAACCATGACCCCAGGTCACCCCTGGAGAAGTCTAGCCTGGCAGCCAGGGACGCTGAGCAAGAGGCACACACAGCTGGCAACTGAGCCCCTGCAGAAGAAGTAAACAATGGTACTGTCTTAACCTTAATTTCCTGTGGCAATTGTTAATCTTCAAATCTCGGGGGACCAGAGGAGAGACGCTTGCAACATTGACTGTTCCTTCTTGAACATCACACCGTAAAGTCTACCGTGTACCCAGACCAGTTGCCCAGACATCTGTGCGCCTATGAAACCTCAACGTGCCGTTGGTTCCCTTCCCTCGCAACCACCATGCAACTCCCCTAGCAAAATTGTAAGGGACCATTTTCCATGGGCAGGACAGGCCCTGGCATTCTGGACAGCCTGTATGCTCCTCCAGCTGTTTCAGAGCAGACAGGAAAAGAGAGAGAGAGAATCACAACGGGATCAACATGTGCCTGTGAGAACTTTTGAGCATGAGCCAGGCCGAATGAACTTCTGAGGGCTGTGACAGAAAGAAGGTGAGAAGAGCGTCTCTGAGGTTTCAGTGGGAGAGCTTATCCCACCTCCTCTCCCCTAAGAATCATAGCTTCCTTTCCATGACCTGTAACCGCTCACAAATAAAAATGAAAGAAAAGCAATAGGCTTTTCCAAACAGCGATGTTCAGCATAAAATCTAAAACAGTAAAGTATGTAGAAAGTGAGGCGTGGGATCGTTCAAAAGAAGTCAGCCTTAAGAATATGAGCTGTAGCACAGGCTCTACGGTCAACAATCAATAAATGGGACTTCATGAAACTGAAAGGCTTCTGTAAAGCAAAAGACACTGTCATCAAAACAAAACGACAGCCTACAGACTGGGAAAGGATCATTACCAATCCTACTGCTGACAGAGGGCTAATATCCAGTATATATAA
>CM053754.1:11022033-11039440 GCA_028658305.1 Pachyuromys duprasi
AGCAGAGGGCAGGAAATAATAAAAATAGGGGAAGTTAGTAAGACTTGGGGAGAACAAGAGCTCCACAAAGACCAAACTGAGCAGGGCACAGGGGTCTTGTATGAGACGGTTTCTACAATCAAGGACCATGTATGGATATGGCCTAGAATCCCCGCTCAGATGTGGCCCATGGTAGCTTGGTGTCCAACTGAAGACCCTAGTAAGGGGAACAGGGACTGTTTCAGTTGTGAACTTGATGGCTGGCTCTTTGACCCTCCCCCATACACGACAGGGAGTGACAGACTGGCTAGATTCCAGGGGAGGACATTGCAGCCAGCCCTGAGGAGACAAGATGATCTGGGGTCAGATGGAAGGGGAGGAGGTCCTCCCCCGTTGGTGGACTTGGAGGGGGCGGGGAGGAGAAGAGGGAGGGATGGGGAGAGTGGGAGGGAATGAGGGAGGGGCTAAGCCTGGGATGCGAAGTACCTAACCTGTGATTGATATAAAAATAAATAAATTACATTTAAAAAAATGAATATGAGCTGTGCAAACAGAGGGCAGGTCTTAAGACACACAAAGGAAACTAGCAAGAAAACTTTCCAGTGTCGATCTATTTGGAGTCTCAGGCCACCAGAGGCCATTTGTGTGCTCTGTGTGTCCAGGGTTCTGGGTGCTCCTGAAATAAAGTGCAGGCTGTTTCAGAAGTACAGGTGGGGGTGGGATTTGAAAGAGAGCCCCGCAGTCTGAGTGGATTTGAGCAGGAATGACAGGAGAGAGAGCTCTGTGCAAAGAACTGAGTCACCTTCTAGGGTTGCTCAGCAATGCCCTCAAAGGTTCCAGAACCCAGAAGATTATCTCTCCCATAGAACTGTCAGAAACAAAACTGTTTCCTTGCTCGAAACACTTCCCCCTACAGCTGCCAGCGAGAGCCTTCCCGTGCAGGACTGTTCTCAAGGACGGCAGGCTCCAGGAGCCAGCTGGCCTCCCACAGACTGAATCAGGAAAAGGGGGAAAGTGCCAGGGAGGCAGCACAGGCTGCAGGGACCTCTCTCTCCTACTTGAAGGAGTATTGGAAACAGCAGTCTCCCCAGACACACGCCAGCACCCTTTGCAGCTTGTTCTCGCAGCTGGCCCATATCTGGTGAGATCAGACCAGCATCAAGAATACTAGGCAGCCCTGGCATGGTGGGCCACGCCTTTAATCCCAGCAGAGGCAAGCAGATCTCTGAAGGCCAACCTGGTCTACACATCGAGTTCCAGCCAGAGTTACACAGTAGGGCCATATCTGAAAAAAAAAAATACAATACAACAGACCCAGGGCTTGATCACTTTGAACCTTCCCGTCAGCCTGCTCTACCACCTCATGCACCCTCAGGGCTAAGGGCAAGACCATGGTAGAACAAAAGCAGAAGCAAGCTGTGGCTTCCTTCCTCCTCCCAGCTCTCCGACTTTCTCACTTGCACCCTACTTTGCCCCTGAAGAAGCTCTTCTCCCCTCACACAGCCAAACCAACCTCAAGAAGTTTAAAAACTGACTCCAAGCCAAGACTTGTCCTGAAGTAATGGGGCACAAGCACAAAGGCAAGGCTGTATCAGCCCCCCATCATCCCCAGGTGGACCTGCCCAAACAGAGTGGGCCAAGAGGTTGGAGGGGGTTCTGTCTCTGAGAGCAGCTTCCATCCTGTTCACCCAGTGCACACTGTGGGGACATTGTTCCTTCTAAAACAAGGAACCCATAAAGGATACTTCTTCCCAGACTGTCCTGTCTCCTCAGAGGTGGGGCTGTCTTCAAGAGAAGTTCTTTGACAGCCATGGATTAGCAGTAACAGTCTGCATTGTGGGGAGCTTTTAACATCCAAAGTCCTTCTCCATCCATCATCCCCTTTGATCCCCCCTGACAGCCTGATGATGCAGGCAGAGTAAGGATTACGAGGGCCAACCTATGGAGTGAGCGCTGTGGATTAAGTAGTTCATGGATCTGGGGGCCAGGAAGGGACAAACTGCCTCAGAGAACCCCTCCCTACAAATTGCACCTGAAAATTCCCTTGATAAAAACAGCCCTTCCATTTCATAACGCAGGTGAGGCAAGAAGCAAATGTCTTTTTTAAAAGCCAGTCCATCAGCCCGTGCGCACTGAAGAACAAAACCACGGGGAGCCTTTCCAGAAAGCTTTCCCTGAGAGTGGATTATGAGGAAAGGAAATCTGACACCCAAAGGGAATATGAACAATTTTTTAAACTTAATTCGAGAGATAATCTAAGCTGTAATCACCCCTAGAAAACACTGAACCCTATTTTATATGGAGGAAGGCACAAGCCAAGGTACCCCACTCACGCATTCCCTGAGTCAAACATGTTTTAGTGGCTCCCATGGGCCCTGAGGTACAAGCAGAACACACAGACTCTACATTTCAGGAGTTCTAAGAGGAGGCTACAGGTATGTCAGGGAACCTGGGGAACCTCCCCACATGCGTTCTTTAGTCCTTCATCCAGGCCTCACTTTGGGCATCAAGGATAGCTCTTCCTATACACTAGCTTAAGACACATCACAGCCCAGGAGAGAGAAAGAAAGAAAGAAAGAAAGAAAGAAAGAAAGAAAGAAAGAAAGAAAGAAAGAAAGAAAGAAAGAAAGAAAGAAAGAAAGAAAGGAAAGAAGAAAGGAGGGAGAAAAGAGGAAAGAAAGAAGGAAAGGGGAGGAAGAGGAAGGAAGGGAAGAAAGGCAGAAAGGGAGAAAGGAGAAAAGGAGAAAGGAAGGAAGGGAAGGAGGGAGGGAGAGAGAGAGAGAGCAACCTCAGAACAGAGGTTTCTTGCTTTGGAAGAGAGATTTAGACATCAGGAGTCCTGAGTTCACGTCAACAGCTGACTTGTGACTATCTTAGAGCCTAAACAGTCCTGTAAGTGATAGAAAAGCAGCGGGGGGGGGGGGGGGGGCTGCACACACTGAGTCTTTCTTCTCCTCAGAAAACGGGGACCACCTCACCAGCTCTTCAGGACAACAATTAATGGGAAATAGGGACCTGAGTTTGAAAGGTAGCACGGAGAGGTATATAAAGGAGTGTGTGGGGAGGGAGGAAGGAGGAAGATTTAATTATATTACAATCTCAAAAATAAAAAAATTAATCTTTTTGTTTATTTGTATATTTTTGGTTTGGGTTTTGGTTTTGGTTTTCAAGACAGGGTTTCTCTATGTAGCCTTGGTTGTTCTGGACTCGCTTTGTAGACCAGGCTGGCCTCGAACTCACCTGTCCCTACCTCCTAGAGTGCTGGGATTAAAGGCGTGTGCCACCATGCCCAACTGAAAAATTAATTTTTAATTGCCATCTTAAACATTTTTTACACTGCAGTTCAGGTGTGCTAAGTACAGACAGTTTTATGAGGGAGGATTCCAGAACTTTTTCATCCTGTAGAACAGACACTCTGCCTTTTAGGTAATGGTTGCCACAGTTCTCTACCTATTCCCCAGATCTTGGCAACTACCTTTGTCCACAAATGTGACTACTCCAGAACGATTATTGGGAAAGAACAAGAGAGGGTGGTAGATTACGCACTACTTCAGACATCTCATGTAAGTACCAGGTAGGGAAGAGGGTAGTTTGGGTTGGTTTAATACACACACACACACACATACGAGCAGGTGCATGCCTCGTGTGTATGTGTGTGTGTGTGTGTGTGTGTGTGTGTGTGTGTGTGTGTGTGTAGGCTAAAGAAAGTCACTGTGTATCTTCCCCTGTCCTCTCTGTCTTAGTCCCATGAAGAAAGGTCTGACCCTGAACCTGGAGCTTATGATTTGTTCTGTTTTGTTTTGGCCAGGATAGAAGCCAGCACGTTCAATGACCCTCCCCCATCTCCTCTCTCTCTCTTTCTCTCTGCGTCTCTGCCTCTCTGTAGCTCTCTGTCTCTCTCTCTCACACACACACACACACACTGAGGCCTGGGGTTTCAGGCATGCCTGTAACTAGCTTCTTACAACAGTGCTGGGTCCATGCTCCTGTTCCCCTTGTACAGCAAGAGCTCTTGACATCTGCGCCCTCTCTCCAGCAGCTGCCGCTTCATTTCATTGCTCTCTTTGGTTATTTGGTTGATTGATTTGTTAATTGTGGTTGAGACAGGGCCTGACCCATGGTCCACGCTGCTCTCAAACTCCCAATCTTCCTGACTCTGCCTCCCAAGAGCTGGGATTGCAGCTCTTCACCACCACGCCTACAGAATTCGCCTTTTGTAATTGGCGTATTTCTCTTAGCCTGCAGTTAAGCTCTGCCGCTCCACAGAAACTGAGATGAGATTGAAGAAGACCTCAGGACCTCTTTACTTGTGGCCCAAGACACCACTGAATCCCTTTAAATAAATGCATTTGGGAAAATTGGGGGGGGGGGGAGGTATTTTGTTGTTTTGTTTGTTTGTTTGTTTTGTTTTTTAGTTTTCTGAGACAGGGTTTCTCTGTGTAGCCTTGGCTGTCCTGGACTTGCTTTGTAGACCAAGCTGGCCTGGAACTCGCAGAGATCTCCCTGCCTCTGTCTCCCCAAATTCTGGGATTACAGGTGTGCGCCACTGTGCCAGGCGGGAGAAATGTTTTTAATTCTGTGCACTGGTTTGATAGACACTGGGGTAGGGTATCGCACCAAGATCCCTTGACCTTCTGCCTAGTCACCCTTCCTGGTTCGCCTCAGCTACAGCCAGGTGACCAGGCCAGAACCCAACACTTGACCAGCACTCTCATGGATATAGAATCCTTGCTGTTGCAACCCAGTGCAGAATGTACTCCTGTCTCCTTTGAGTCATATCAGACTCAGAGGAGAAGGCAGCAGGCTTCCCAAGAGGAGGAAAATGAGGGGCTGGCACACAGAGATTTTCTGGATGTTTCCAAGGTATAAATTTTGCATCAAGCCTGAAAGTTTCCCTACTTTGGTATCCTAATTACTCAAGATCCTAAAGACTGCCCACCTAGTTTCTATCGTTCTGACCCAGACTCTCTGAACCTTTCAGTTCAAAGCATCTTACACTATATACAGGCAACTCAAGTACAGCTTCTGGGGAATTTATTGGGTCTAATTACTGAAAGGATTAAAATCTTAAATGCTGTCTATTTTTTTGTATGTAAAGTAATTAAAAGCTTACACAAACAATATAAACATGCCTTTGAAATCTCACTTTGCCTATGGGAATTTCCTACAGGAATTTGCCGAACAGAAACAAATATCCCAATTCCTGCTAATTATTGCCAATTGTCAAGAGAGGTGGGGTCCGAGGCCAAGTCCTCACAATTAAAGTTTTCTAACACAGCCCTGCCCACCCTCCCAATTCACCCTCAGTAGCCACAGCCCAGCCTATGACAAGTCAATCGTGCCCGTGGAGACTCCTCTTTCAGGCCTCCAGGGAGCCACTTCGTGTAAAAACCTGGATTGCCGAGCAGCAACCATCCAGAGAGACGCTGCCCGAGACAGAGAGTTGTTTGTCCCAGAGAGACTCTTGCTGTTCTGTTTTCCAAAAATACAACCTGTTAATGACAAGCCATTAAGCTGCTCACAGGCTAACCGGAAGCACGACTTTTTTGCCCACAGAGCCACGTGTGCAGGTCAGCAGGGCAGGTCCCTCATGAGCTGCATGGGCCTGCGGGGCTCTCGATCCACAGCGGGACACAGACGATCTGGCTTCTGCCTCCACAGCTTGCGGCTTCCAGGATGTGGGCTCCAAAGCTGCATCCTTTGCCAATCCCCCTGGCAGGAAAGGCACCTTCTGGTATCGTCACTGCTCTCCCAACCCTTCGCGCCTGCCAACCTCCTCATGTTTTATCAATTTTTATTTTAACTGGTGATCAAGGAATTAACCCAGCGTATACAAATTCCATCTTCTGAGAGCCTTTCCTGTGTAGCTGTGCCCGTGGTATTTCACTCTCCAAATGAATCGAGTTGGATTTTAATGATAGCGGGCCCCATCTAAGCAACACCTGATTGGGTTGTTTTCCTGGAATCTCATCTTCATTGTTTCCTTCATCCCTGTTTTCCAAAAAGTGTATCGTGGGAGTCACCATGAGCTGCTGCCAAGCTTTATTGGATTTTCCTTGAAATCATGTTCACATTTTCTTCTTTTCGGGGGATGGTTCTTTCTGCTTCGGTGTTTACCTTGTTTGTTTGTCTTTTAAAGTCTAACTGTACTATAGCTCGGGCTGGCCTGTAAGTCACAATCAAGAATTTATTCTTAATAACAGGAATGCACTTTTCTCCTTAGGATGAAAAAAACCCTTTTGATTTTTCTATTCACTTAGCATAATCTGATTTAAGCCTATATGAATAAAATAAAGAACAAAACAACCCAGGCAAGACAGGCAGACAGGGAAAATTCTGGGAAGGTGGGAAGAGACAAGAGCCTCTCACCTTAGGGTTTTTCACCAAAAGAACTTTCAAGATCAAGCAAGAATTGCGACACGATTAGCATTTGCTGTTGCTAACAAAGAGCTGATATTCTTTTCACAGATAGATATCTTCTGTTACAGTCCCAATGAGTCAGACTTAAGGTCTGAATGCTTATGACTGTGGGCCTCGGTTCCCTCCCTCGCGTTTTCTGAGAATGTCAAACAAAACTGTTGACTTTGTTTATAACGAAGCCATCCCACCTTCCTGCTTCCCTCTGATTCAGACATTTGCTTTGTCAGTCATAACCCTGTCAGGTACACCTCCAGAACCACCCCGTGACCTCATCTAAATTCCGCAACAACCTTTTGAAGATGAAAACTTTTAAAATAGCAAACCTTACTCCTATCTGCTGTAAAGACAGTGTGGCTGTTGTGTGAAGGGTGGCTTTCTCAGGAGAGGCCATGCACGTGCTCTCCTGTGCCCTACCTCCTTCCCAGGTGCCTCTTTCGCTCACCCTTCCTGTTTAAGATCTAGTCTTGAAATCTCTTAACAAGTCCCAAATCTGCTTCACAATGGATCATCTTGAAATTCCTTTTGCATTAGAGCCAAGAATCTGACTTTTCCTAAGTCAGGGTCTCTAAAAGACTAAGAGATTCGCTGGGCAACAGGCACAAAGCTGTACCTCCGAGCTGTACCTCCGTCCTTACCGCTGCCGACGCAATTACTCTGTGCAATCAGCCTGAAACCCCGGGTTCCCCTCTGACACAAGCAGACTTTCAGACTTCACAGTCTCTCTCTCTACAGAGAAGGGTCAGCTCATCTTGTCCCAGCTGTGTTTTCAGAGCTTGGGGACGGTATATGGATCAGGTGAGTGGGGAGGCGAGAAAGAAAAGAAGCCTTAGGTCTTTACCCCACTTTCAAGCCTAAACGATCAACATAGTTACTGTAAGAAGAAACTCAACAGACCAGCACGTTCTTTGTTTCTTTGTTTCCTCTGAGACACTTTGTTTCCTCTCACCTGACACTGGTACTTGCAACAATGCTCCTGCCTCAGCCTCCTATATCCTGAAATTATAGACAGATGCCACCACATCCAGCTTATTCTTTTTCTTTCGTTGGTTCTTTCTTTCCTTCCTTCCTTCTTTCTTTCTTTCTAAGAAGTAATCACTACTGTGTAACTGTGGATGAAGTGTAGCAACTACCAGCCTCTTGCCACCATGATAGACTGTGTCCCTTCTGAAACCATTAACCAAAATAAACCCCACTTCTTTTACTGGTTTGGTCCAGTATTTTGACACAATAAGGAAAAATGTAGCTAGCACAGGAAATTGGCACTGAGGAGGTCACTGCTCTGGTAAACCTGATGGTGTGACCCTTAGACCTTTGGGACTGGTTCCTTGCAGTTGGTTAGAGAAATCCTAGAAAGCCTAGGAAATCCTAGAAAGCCTAGGAAAACATAGCATTATTAATAATAGTCCTAACCTTGTATAAAAGTCTAAAGTCTCAGAGCCAGTGAGCTGGCTCGGTGGGTAAGGATACTTACGGCCAAGATGGATGACATGAGGTTGATTCCTAGAACCCATGGTAGAAGGAGAGAACTGACTCCTGAAAGCTGTCTTTTGACACACACACACACATAAATAAATAAATAAATAAATAAATAAATAAATAAATAAATAAATAAATAAATAAATAAATAAGTGTGTTTAAAAAGTCCAAAGTCTCTTTTGAGATTCTGTAGGCAAGCTCGTAAACTCCTGTAAATATAATAAAGCAAGTTAAATGACTCCAAATGAATGGTGACAGAAAAATTATTTCCAATGTAAAAATGAGGAACAGGAAAGATTGGCCCAAAGCAGGACTGAAATTCCATTGTCTCAGGGCAAACACCAAATCCTGAAGCTCCATGCCTGGCACCCAGGACTTTTAGTGGGATCCTCTGGATCCAGCAGCTTTCAATAGTCCCGCCTTTCCAGCTCTGCTGCCTACAGCACACATAACTGGGCTCCTGAGCCAGCCCCACCCTGTGCCGACAGCTTTCTTTGGTGGGTGTTCCATAGACTTGGCATCTCCAGGACCCTGGTGTTTCCATTGCAATTTAGGCTTTACTTTCCAGCGTCATACAATCACCTCTCAGGGTCTCCTTGCAGGGGATCCAGCCTTGCCACACACTGCCTGGCATCACAGATTAATGGCTTCCAAACTCCTACCAAGCTGCCCCATATGTTTTGAATGTAAAATGCCTATATTCAATTCAAATGTATGTATATGAACACTTGGTCTCGAAGATGGTGGTATTTGGTAGCGCATAGAACCCTTAAGAAGTAGAGCCTCGACAGAGGAAATGGCTCCTGGGAGAGTGGGCCTTGAAGCTTTATAGCCCGATTCTGCTTCCTGTCTGCGCTCTGATTCCCGACTGCAGACCCAATGTGTCCTGTGCCTCATGCTCCAACTGCCATACCTGTCCCATAGGAACGAATTGTATCCCTACTTAAATCATGAGTTCAAATAAACCCTCCAGAGAGAGAAGTCAAGTCAAATAACAGTTGCTGCTGGAGCTAACAAAGATTTCTACCACCGCCACCATCATCCCCTGAAAATCACACAAATACCAGTATAGCATAATGGAATTAGCCTAATATTTGTCTGTGTGCCTACCATGTCTATCTAAAGGGAAGTATTTACTTAACTTCTATACTCGATATTCTTTCAGTGATATGGCACAAAAAAACAGAGAACTTGGACTTGCACTCTTCAAGGAGCCTACAATTTAGCAGGAGAATAATACACATGTGGAAAAAAGCATAAGATACAGAGTGATTGATTCAGCAAAGCAAGTCGTAAAAATAGAGACATTAATGGGCAAAAAAATAAATGCTACATTTTAGAAAATGACATAATAAATCTCCTTGCTAAAGAGTGCAAGCCAAAATGCAAAATATTAGAAGTGGAAACTGAAATAATAAATTGCATACTTCAATGGGCAGCCACAACATTAGTTTATTATTTTTTATAAAAAATGCTAAATTATCGGTGTTAACCATGAAAAGATAGATTCCCAAATTTCTCTCGGAATACATTTTTACTTTGTGCTGTAATACTTTCAAGCAAGTGTTATTTGCACTCTTTACTTTAAATAACTGTTCATGCATTATTTCTATAACTTAAATAAACATTTTTAAAATATTTAGGGACAATGCCTAATTTAGGTTTCCAATCTCTTCCTGGAGTCTCTTTGCTATCCTTTCTCGGCATTCTTCATGTTGGTAGAGTATATTAAACTGAATCTGGGCAAATGTTCAGAGTGGAACATTTGAACAACAACCGTCTCGTGTTCTGATAAGTCTCATTCACTCACTATTAGACAAAGCACAATGACTTGGAAAAGAAATGAATTCTGACACATCAAAAGCATTTTCCTTCCTCTGATATTTTATCTGTTTGTGGTCTGGATTTTGAAATACTGGAGAATGTTATCGTGAATTCCAAATATAATTATGTGTTTCTAGAAAAGAGACATCATTATTTGATAGCATAAATGGCTTTGGTATAATATCCAATGTCACTTCCCCCACTTTGTTCTCGTAACTTATCCTAATTGAACACTTGGAGGAGACTCAGGTCCTGTCCACATAGGCAAAATCAGAAATGGCATTAAAGCTTCGACAGAACACTCTACTAAAAGATTACTCCTGCAGCATAATTGAATCAAAAGCCAGACTCGGGGGGGGGGGCAAACACTAATCTCATGCTCCTCTCCCATGAAGAAAATTACATCACCCCAAAACACCAGAGGCTTGTCTTTCACAAGGTATGGGAGAAGAAAAAGATCAGGCTCACATCCTAATCTTCTTGATTTCACTCCAAATGGAAAACGGGCCCAGGGAATTCTGAGCAGAGCACTAGATTAAGTTAATGCCAATTCACCCTTCCCAGTGAAGGATTAATACATGCGCACTGGGCAGAATGTGGCATGTACACAGATATCCCTGGGCACTGGCTTTGGTTTAACATTTATTCTACTTGTCTACTTACTAGCATCCTAAACAGAGTTTGTGGGATTTTTTTTATGTTTATTCACGTGCACTCTGCCCTCCACTGGGGGGTACAAACAGCTGGGAAACAGGTGCCTCAGAAAATTGCCATCTGCCTGGCCCTGTCACCAGCATACAGATGTTCCCTCCGCTAGCCGAAGGCTGCAGAACAGTGAGGGGGTTCTAGGAGAGCGTACACCTGTCCCCGCCCTCCTGAGGAGAAACCTAGGGGCACAGCTAAGTCAGAGCTAAGGGTAAAAGGCAGTCCAGCTGCGTGTGAGAGCTACGCCTGTGATTCCAGCGCTTGAAACAGTGCTGAAGCAGGAGAATGGACCTGAGTTCAAGGCTGGCCTGGGCTACAGAGCGAGACCTTTAATAAAGGGAAAGCAGGCAGAGGTTGGAGTGGAGCAGGTCTCGAATTGTTCCTGTGAGTTTGTGGTTGTCCCACACGTCTCTCTCCCTCAGAGTGGCTCTGTTTCTGCGGGGAGGGGTGCTGGGGTTTTTTTGAGACAAGGTTTCATTGTGAAGCCCTGGCTGTCCTAGAACTCTCTCTCTCTCTCTCTGTAGACCAGGCCAGCCTTGAACTCACAGAGATCCCACTGCCTCTGCCTCCTCCTGAATGCTAGGATTAAAGGCATCCACCATCATCCCCAGCACAGGTTCACTTCTTGATACAGGCTCACTTCCTGGGTGGGTGTGGGCATATCTGTCTGCCTACGTGGATTCTAAGACACGGGTGGAATGAAAATGCCACATTGTGCAGGAAGGTTCAGATCGAGTACACAGACAGAGTGAGGGAAAGGAAACCAAATATATATGCTTTATAAGCAAAGACAAGGATAAACGGAAAACAAAATCCTAAATAATACAGTGCCCAAAGCTCCATAGAAAAGCTCAGATTCAGGCCGCTCCTGCACGCCTATCATGAGAACTGCGGGGACTACCGGTGTCTACCGCCCTCTTCATAAAAGTCTTTGAGTTAACTAAAACCTAGGTGACTGGAGGATATTCAGTAAGACATTGAGCCCATGATACTACACACACGTGCACACACACATCTACATACATGTATACATACACATGATGACAGTGACTGCTGCAAACAACCCAAGGGAAGAGAACCAGAGGGGTTAATGCCCAGCCTGTGTTTCAGAACGTGTGGAGGAGTCACAGCTTGTGTACTTAACTTTTTCTCCCATTTACAGTTCAGATCTTGACAGAGAACTCAGTGTCACCCAAAGTTCCCTGCACAAGCCAACAAAGGTTTTGATGAGGGAAACCAGAGAGAGGGAGAGGGGGACAAGACAGAAAGCAGCAGGCCAGGAGATGGTGAACTCACACTTCCGAAGCAGATGCCGACTGAGCAGGTCACTGACTCGGAAGTGTGAGGACTCCAGGTGCCAGCTACGATTAAGGAAATTTCATCCTTGACTCTTCGCCACTAATTACAAGCATAAAATTCTCCCAGAACGCTAACGTAGACATTAGGAGGCAGATGACAAAAGGTGGCCACGACTTGAAGACACCCAGCACTCGGATGAACAATGCTTGCTGTGGGTTTGGTTTGGTTTGGTTTGGTTTGGTTTGGTTTGGTTTGGTTTGGTTTGGTTGTTTTGCTGTCTTGTTTGTTTGGGAGAGTGTTGTTTTGAGACAAAGTCTCACTCTGTAGCCCAGGCTGATCTCAGACTCAATGCAATCTGCCTACCCCAGCCTCCCAAGTGCTGGGATTAGAGAGATGCGCCGCGTGCTCAGGTGAAGCCACGTGCTCAGGTGAAGCCGTGTCCTTTATTGTAATGTTAAGGGCAAACACCAGGAGTTCACTAAACTAAACCTGGGAGAGGAATCAAACAGAAGAATCGAAAGTACTTTAGATCAGCACCTGAGAGGTGCACAACTATCCAAGGAGTGAATGCAGAAGGAAATAAATACAGACCTCAGGCGGGGCGTGATGGCTCATGCCTCAGGAGCCTGGAAAGTTCTGTCTCATGAGCTCATGGCCAACTGACACCCTCATTTTAGAAGTTAAAGAGCCTATGGCAACAATGTCAAGGAACACACCCATGAAGGTTCTTATCAATAACTTGATCAACATGGTCATAGAAAATGCATTTTTTTAAATCAAGAAAAGCAAAATCTGAACTGTAAATGGGAGAAAAAGTTAAGTACACAAGCTGTTCTCCTTTACATACAAAGACTATTTTCAGATAAAGTCTCACTTATACAGCCCCTGCTGGCCTTGAACTCACAATTCTGCCTCTGTCCCTGCCTCCTTCAATGCTGGGATTGCATGTATTCACCAGGCTCAAAGATCTTTTTAGTCATGAAGAAAATACATCACCAAGAAAACAAATGAGACAAAAGACAGAACATGAATGAGAGACATACGAACACACAGCGTCCACCTTTGTTAACCAAGAAGCACAAGTTGAAACATAAGTTTTCCCATCACATGAAGTCTGTGTGTCCATGTATGTGCCACTACATGTGTGTGTGGGTGCATGTGGTTCTCCTCATGTGTCATGCCTCAGGAGCAAGCCACCGTATTTTTATTTTAATTTTTGAAACCGTTTTTATTGTTTGAGTATCTTTCCATTTAATCAACATATAAAGCCTTTTCTTCAAGATAATTTAAAACTGCTATTTTGAAGGAACACATTTTGAGATTGCAGTTTTGTACTTCCCCTTTCTTGACTCCATGGTGAAGCTGGGAGAGGGGCAGTAGACAAGAGCAGGAGACACGTGCCCTTATCATAGAGACAGTATCATGGAGGGCATATTAAAGTGAACTATCTCTAGGACTGAAATAGAGCATATCATAAGAAAGTTGAATCATTTCATGACAAAACACCTCTGAGGATAAAGACACTGCATCCACTTCCTAGCTGATAGTACTTGGAAAAGCAACCAAGTTCTGGGGTGTCTCTTCCCAAATGAGTAACGGTGACTTTTCTTAATCTTTACTATTTATTTTAATTCATTTTGTTGTCTGATCTAATGCCCATGTGTTCATACATGAAAGTGTGAAGCTAGCAAGTGAATGTTATAGAAAAGGCTACTCAACCACACTGCTAAATGGTGACGTGTCTCTTCTAAAAACTAAATTTCCTTAAACTCCACAGTGTACAAATGTGACAAACAGAATCCACAGTGTTGTTTTGGGGAGCAGGGCCTCCCACTGGCCTGGAGTTTGCCAAGTTCACTAAAGTGGTCTTTGATTTCTCCATCTCCACAGATCAGGGACCAAAAGTGCTGGTCATCCACTGACTCTCTACATAGGCACTGGGACTTGAACTTAGGTCCTCACGCTTCCATAGCAAGCACACTTCACTGACTGAGTCACCTCTCCAGCCACCGTCAGATAAAATGTGCAGAGATTTCGTGTATGCGTGCGCACATGTGTTTTTGTGCTTGTGTGTGTATACTATTGGTAAAAATAGAATTTAACATGTTTCTGCACAGCAATCTAGAAAACATAGCTAAAAACATTAACTGTGCAGTCTCTTTTGAGCCAGTAATCACCTGTAGCACCCTGTCACTTCCATGACCATTCCAAGGAAGTCACAGCGGACTTTGGTCGCACAGAGAGCACGTGTAATGCTGGGGAAATGCAGAATACTTTAGTATTAAAGCTAGGAGCGATTCTATAAGTCAGACAACAGTAGACCGCATAGCTACTTAGAGAATGGTGGTCTGAACATACAGGAATATACCCATGTATATACCCATGATGTGTTGTTAGGCGAGAAAAGCTGGATGTGAGGTATAAATTCATTCTTGTAAAACAGATTAGATAAACAGGTGATGGGGAGAGAGAGCTGTGAAATGCTATAATCTGTTAAGAGAGGCTATATCAAGATGGAGAGAAGGCTCAGCAGTTAAAAGCACTGGCTGTTCTTCCAAAAGATTAGGGTTCGATTCCCAGCACTTACAAGGTGGGCGACAGCAATCTCCAACTCAAGTTCTAGGGAATCTGCTGCCCTCTTCTGGCCTCTGTGGGAACTGCATGAAGGTCGTGCACAGCCAGACATGCAGGCAAATCATGACTACATTTTTTTAAAGTTTTTGTTTTGTTTTGTTTTGTTTTGTTTAACTTTTAAAGATATATAACATGTATTCACCTCTGCTTTCCTTGGACAGAGAGGTCCCCTCTAAAATCCTCTGGTCGGCCTTCACTCTTTAAGTCCTTCCCTGGAAGAAAGGTGATTTGCCTGGTTGGTAAATGTGAGAAGAGCTAAGGTAGCCCTGGCTGGCTCCTCCCTCCACCCTGTCCAGCCATGGCTGTGGCAAGAACAGTCTCCACCATTCCTCCAGGTCAGGACTAACCCAACCTGATGTCAGCTACAACGGGCTGCTGGCGCTGGTCTGATTCTAAGGCTCTGTTTACAGTCCCTGTGCCTCTAAAACTGGGTTATAACCTCCAACTTTTCCTTTTCAGTACTATGTCCTGGCCGTTATCTGTATTCTTGGCTGTGTGCCTCCATTTTCTAGGAACCCAGAAGGTCCTGGGAAGTAGGATAGAATTTATTGTGTTTCCGCGGAGGTCCTAACATGTATCAGACAGGGCTCTTGATGAAATGTGATAAAACAAAAAGTTACCTAGTGACGAGGCCGTAGTGGCTTGCACCTTTAATCACAGCACTGGAGAGGCAGAGGCAGGCGGATGTCTGTGAGTTCCAGGCCAGGCTGCTCTACAAAGCAAGTCCAGGATAGAAAAACCCTGTCTTTAAAAAAGCAAGCAAGCAAGAAAAGTTACTTAATGAGCTGCTATGATGAATTCATGAAAAACAGTACTAGGGAGGAGAGAGCTGTTTGTAAATTAGAAGACCAGAGGAAAAGGCAATGGAAGATCACAGCGCGCACTGATCAGTTCCAGGGGGGGACTTCGGCTGAGTGTTTCACCTCCTCAGTGGTTTCCAGCCCATTCCCCCCATCCCTGCAAGGGCTGTCTCCTCAGCACCCACCTCCCGCTGTCCCGCTTTCCCAGCATGGTCCCCCTGTCTTCATCGACCCTCTACTCTTTATTCTGAGAAAGCGTGTCCACCAGAGAGGAACTCCAGCCCCTTCTGCTCCTCTGACCTCAGCCACTGGTTCATGAATGAACAGGACATCTAGACTTGGGGCCAATCAGCTGGTGACTTAAAATAGGGGTACACGGCACACATTTCTATTTCTGTGCCCTGAGACGCCCGCCAGGAGACACGAGTCTGAAGGTTGTCGGTAGGCTTAAAGCTAAGCATCCGACACCGTGCAGGGGCCCAGAGTGAAACTGAACGAGAGCCAAATTCTCAAAGCAGCCTGAAGTGAGAGTGGATGCTGAGCACACAGAGACAGAAAAACAAGAAACCTGCACTAATTATAAAGCGGGGAGATTCCGAGAGCTCAGGCGGCAGATCTTTGGGGCTGGGTCACCCAGGTAAAAATGGCCTTTCTGAAGCTAACTTTCTCTACAGTAGTGTATGACAGCAGTTCCTCGTGGAGTTACTGGGCACCAGATGAGAACTGTCTGGCCTGGCATTTGGCTTGAAGTAACTGGTGGGCATGTGCTTTTCTGTACACCAGACCCTGCGTCACACTCTTCCCGTGGCTCGCCTGTCTCTGTTGTGGATATAAACATGTTTTGTTTTGTTTTTTTAATTCCAGGTGTGGGATGTGGGACTGATTCAGATGGGCCACAGCAGGAGACTCTTTGCCTTGTACAAAGGCTCTGAGAGGGGCTCTGAGAGGGGCTCCTTGGCAGCTGCAAATAGTTTAAATCTGACGACCCTGGAGAGAGAATAAATGCCAAAGCCCAGAGAGTGTGGAGGAGCTCCCAGAAAAAAAAAGGCTGCTACTCCCCTCATTCCCCTGACACACACGCACGCACGCACGCACGGTGTCTCCTGGTTGCTATTGTTGCAGTGAGACAAGAAGTTGGAGATCTCCTGGACTGGCTTCAGGGGACCGGATGACCCTAACCAGCAGGAAGCAGCTAAGAGAACTGTGTCCCTTCACCCACTAAACCTTTCTCTCTCCTACCTGGTGTTGGTGGGTTGGAAGGGATTGGGATGGAGCAGGGAGAAAGAAATATAAGAAATGTAAACAAAAGAGGTTTTTGTTGTTGTTTTTAAGCATGCCAACATGTCTCGCACAGCACCAAACTCGGGCCCACACTGTCTGGTTTTCCCTTGTTTTCCTGTGGTGTTCCCCTCTGGGCTTCTGACCCTGGAAAGCAGTCGAGGTGACTTCTCTGAGAGACAACCATGTCAGCACTGGACCTCGGGCCTTGAATAAGCACTCTCCTCTTGCCACTGACAAGTCCCAGCATGCATTTCACACAGAGGATCAACCCAAGCAGCGGTCACCTTCCGGGAAGACCTCCTCCCTGCCTCAGGCCACCCTTCCTGTCTGCTCCCTCCCAGGCTTCCACCACTGAGCTCAGACCTAGGCAGTGTCAAGTTCTAAGTTTTCTCTTCCCTTATCCCTGTTTTCCAATTATCTTTATTTCTGATTTCTAACTCATCCAAGTCCTTTGATTTTTTTTAAGTTTTTTGTTTTCTCCAATGCCCGAAAATGCCTTTTTAAAGATAACTGACCTTTGTTGTAAGAGTAATTAAAAAAAGCAGAAGTAGGGAGAAAGTGTGGGGTGTGGCAGAATCACTGCCTGGGATAGACGCTTTGTAAAACATGGATACCAATGAGAAAAGCAGAAGTGGGTGCTGGTTTTCAGCCCTGTTCTTTCTAGATGCCAGCTTGGAGGGCTTTGTCAGAACGTTGAGTTCCCCGCCCCCACCCCATCTCCTCATCCCTGGAAGACAGCAAGGCTCAGTAAGGTGGGAATGAGGAGCAAGGCCCCTTCTGTTCCGAGGAAGTGCTAACTAGTTGGCAAGCCCAGGTAAAAGCGGAGGGAAGAGGAGGCGGGGGATGACAAGCAAGGTGTGAGGCCCCCCTCTGTGCTGAAGAGCCTTCGGCCAGGGCCCCTGCCGCCTCTGGGGCCTTCTGCTGCAGCAGAACCACTGCCCCCCTCATTCCCATCCCACTCCACTGATTCTCCAACCTCTCCATTCCCC
>CM053754.1:11039540-11353770 GCA_028658305.1 Pachyuromys duprasi
CCCCCCACCTCCACTCCCCCACCCCACCACCACCCCCACACCCTCCACCCCCCACCTCCACCCCCCACCCCATCCCCCCATCCCACCCACCCCCTCCACCCCCCCACCCCCCACTCAGCCACCACCCCCACCCCCGGAAGCCCTAGCTTCTGCTGAGGACCAGAGCAGCCCTCAGGGTCCTAACTCCTTTGCCGTGGCTGAGCAGCTGGGTGTCACACCAGCTGCTGTGAGAGACCCACAGCACACCACAGGCAGCACAGGGCAGCACGGAGGGGCGGTGGGGTAGCCCAGAGTCTGAAGAGCAAGTGACACTAAAGCAGCCTGGGGAGACCTCAAGAATCTGAAGCAGCACCCCATCCCCCCAATCCTGCCCCCAGCATAGCCCGGTCTCTCAAAACATAGCCCACACATAATCCTGTTCCGGATCCTCATTCTCTCCTATTACGGTTATTGTTCTGTTTGTTTATTATGTTGTATCATAGGGCAAGGGAGGTATCCGCAGAGAGGGCTCACTTACCTCCTGTGTCCGAAGTCCTGGGCTCTTCCCAGCACCACACAGTAATTTTTGTTTGCTTGCTTGTTTGTCTGTTTTTGTTTTCCAAGACAAGGTTTCTCTGTGTAGCCCTGACTGTCCTGGAACTCACTATATAGACTAGGCTGGCCTGGAACTCATAAAGATCCGCCTGCCTCTGCCTCCTGAGGGCTGGGATTAAAGGCATGTGCCACCACTGCCTGGGAGCGTGGAGATGCTGTGGGGTGGTCCATGGCAAGTTTTATAATTACAGTACAAAAACACACGACACAGAGGGGCTTGCTCCAAATTCCTTTTAAATGCACCGTCCAGCAACATGACTCATACAACATGCTCACAGAGCAGACCTCTGGAAGCCCTTCCTACCTTGAGACCCCACCTCTTCACTCACCTTCCCTTTTCCTTCACCCCTCAGCCCTGGCTGCCACCAACCTGCTTTCTAAGAGTCTCGCTATTTCAGGAACCTCCTGTAAGTGGAATCATGCAGTATTTGCCTTCCCGTGGTGGGCTTTCCAGTTAGTAGTGTCTTCCAGGCCCATGCTGGAACCCACAACAGGATTTCCTTCACCAAGGCTCAGGGATGCTCCAGTGGACAGCTTTGCTGCATCGCTTTACTGACCTTGGAAAGACTTCCCAGCGGGAAAGAGGCAATGCTCCGACTAGTCAGAGCTATGAGCCATCCTGTGCCTCTCACTTGATTACATATCGAGTGTGTACTGAAGTCTGCCATGCCCCGCTGTGCTGGATGCAGGAGAGAAGGCAGAGGCTTTGCCACTTAGCAGTGTAGCCTAGCACAAGCTAAACACACTCTGCTGAGCCCCCAAACACCCAGCCAAATGCAGAATGGGCAGAGCATGTGAGGGGAAACACATGCGTTTGATCCCAGCACTTGGGAAGCAGAGCCAGGCAGATATGCCTGGTCCACATAGAGAGTTTCAGGCCAACCAGGGCTACACAGTGAGAGCCTGTCTGAAAACAAAAGCCACACTTAACCAGAAAGAAGGTGGCTCCCCTGAGCTTGGGGGTGAAAGAGCAAGGGGCTCCCTGGGCCCCTGAACAATAAGAGAGCTGAGCTGCAGAAGCGGAGGAACCGTGGGTGAAGCCCACAGGAGCCAGAAAACAGTCTGCTGTGAGGAACGCACAGGAGGAACGTAGCCCCACCCAGCAAGCATCTTCCACAAAAGAGAGCCCGAGTCTAACCAAAGCTCTAGCTCGGGGCCCCAACTCTCGAGACACCTGCACACCTACCACCCCGATGCCTGTGGCAGCTGAGGCAGGAGGATCCCAATTCAAGCTCAGCCTGGACATCATGAGTCAGCCTGTATCTCAAAAAACAAAAGAAAGAAAAACCGTAAAAGGTATTGGCCACAGCTCTGCGGTAGAGTGGCACACGGGAAGCCAGGAAGTGCCTGCGATTAGGTCCACCTGTGTACCCCTTTGCGGTTTTGCTGCCTAGATTGGCTGGAGGAGAATTCATTTGTGAACAAGCAGCTGAAAGGACTTAAGACACATCTTCCAAGCAGCCTGTCAGAAGAGGCCTGCCAATCCTGACAACCCCGAAACCAGCCCCACACTGCAGTGAGCACTGGACGCCTGATGAGAGCTGTCACAACAGCTGCTTTGCCGCTGTCCTCCATCCCTTTAAAGTTTACCTACAAAGATCTCCGCTCCTTCCCCAGATGCACATGCCGGCAGCTTCTGCCCCATCCGCAAGCAGCAGCAGCCCTCCTCTGAAGTCCAGGCTTAACCGAGTGCCCTGCATTTTATCAGGCAGCGGGTAGCCTCACACCGGCAGCCGGCCACCTCCGGAGCAACAGGCACGGAGGGAGCATGCCCTGGCCATCTCGACCGTGGCCTTCTGCACTTTATATTCCTTACGGGTAGAGAGAATATAGCTGTCCCTTAAGAGGGAAAACTTGTGACTGTCTTAAGGCAAGATAATTTCATCTCTTCTACACACACACACACACAAGCACGCTCCTGTATCTGTAGCGTGTAGCATCTGGATGGGAGATTAGGGACTAGAGAGACGGTTCAAGATGAAAAGCATGTACTGATCTTCAAAGAACCCAAGTTCAACTCCCAGCACACAACTCAAGCCTCTCACAAACATGTAACTCCAGCTCCAGGGGGCCTGACGCCCTCTGCTGGCCACCTGGGGTACCTGCACTCACATGCAGAGACAGGCATCCATACTTTCATAATCTAAGTTTCTTTTTTTTAAATCTTGATGCTGGAATGCCCACTCTGCTGTTAAGAACACTCTCTAGTCTTGAAGAAAATCCAGGATGGGTTCCCAGCACTTACATGTGTCTCACAACCGCCCCTACTTCTAGGGGATCTGAGGCTCTCTTATGGGTCTAAGGGCATCAGGTATACACATGATTCACACATATATGTACAGGGGGAAAACACCCATACAGAGAAAATAAAAACAAATGATTTTTTTTTCTTCAAGATAGGGTGACTCTGTATAGCCCTGCCTGTCCTTATAGACCAGGCTGGCCTCGAGCTCACGGAGATTGGCCTGAGTGTGCCGCCAGCAGCCTGCAGCCTTCTTAGTCTCCAGGGAGCAAACACCGGTCTCCCTAGAGGCGTGCTGAGCCACCTCTCCCTCAAGGAACACACTTCAGTTGTGGTTTTAGCTTTATTTCACGAGCAAGCCACTGCAACTTATTTTAGCAAACAAAACTATCTGTGGCCGGTAAGAGCGCACAGAACATGCCCTACAGAGTAGGAGGACAGAGAGACAAGTGGCCAGGCTTGGGGTCTCCAGCTTGGCCCAGACGGCGAGTCCCGCCCACACCCTGAAAGGGACGCCCAGCCTCCACACTGGAGCAAGGCCCTCTAAGAAACCTGTCCCCAGCTCTGTTCTCTCTAGGAGGTGGAGGTCATGAAGCCTCACCCCCCTTCCAGCTCGCTCTCTGGGTACTCGGCTTTTGAAGATGTGAGCGCTCAGCTTCCCACCACGAGGGACTTCCATCCTTGCGGAACTGTAAGCCCAAGTCAACTCCCCCTCCAGTAGGTCGCCCTACACCTCAGCAACAGAAATGTGACGGGTGCACGGGGACAGGCGTCCACGGTCCTGTAGGTGAGACAGGCACATGGTCTATGGACTGAAAGGAGCGGTCGTGGTAGCCTTTAGCCAGACACCACAGACAGGAAAATGAACTGCTGGGCACGCTATGCCATTCACTTTGGTTTGGTTTGGTGGTTTTACTTTGTTTTCGGACAGTGTCTAGCTAGGTAGCCTAGGCCAGCCTGGAACTCACGATCCTCCTGCTTCAGCCTCCCCAGTGTTTGGGATTACAGGCCATCCTGGTCAGCTTGTGACTGAATATTTTAAAAGAAATAATTCCAAAACTAAGGAAATGTCAAGTGGCTGCTTGATTGATTTTTGAGAGGCTGCGGTAGGGAACCCTTCCGTAAGCCAGAGAGAGTCGAATCGAGCGCTGAACCACACTCTTAGCAACCCCAGAAAAGCTGTTCCAGGATCACAGACCGCAAAGCCCTCACAGAATAAACTATCGTGTCCTGTAGCGGACTGAGTCACCTTCAGCTGAGCCTGATATAGTCCGAACTCTACCACACAGCTGCTGTGCCTGTCCTGTGTTATAAACAGGCAGTATGGGAGAAAGGAATACCACTCACTCATTCAGCTCACACAAGCAAGCATGTGTCAGGCTCCTGGGAACCGCTGGTGCGCCTGACCCCCTGAGACACACACACTCCCACCCCCAACTAGACAAACAGAAGCTGGGCAGGGTACCCTGTGCCTTTAACACTAGGAAGTCAGAGCTAGCCTCAACAGAATCAAACAAAGAAACACTACAAACCAAATAGCAAAGCTGCTGCGGCGACTCCGGCCCAGTGTGGTCACACATCTACGAACCGGTATCCGCTCTGCCGACTATGCGCTATGATCCGCAACCCGGACTGGGTTTTGAAATAATGCAGAAAGGTTTTGCTGCTTGGTATCTTCTTTTTTTAATGACAGCACTCGACTTCCACACAGGGAGTCTGACGTTTATCTGGGGTGTAACCTGAGCATCAAAAAGGAAAAAATGTTTAAACTTCCCTCAAAGAACACTAATGTGGGGCCTTAGAAGAACCACTGAAAGTGTATACAAAAGTATGACCACTAGGTGTCGCTGTCACCAAAGTTTTGAAAAGCAAATTCTCCAGCGGTCGGATACATTCTCTTCACTCTTGGTTGGGGGTGAGAGCTCATGTCTACTCTCCCCTCTCAGTGCTGGGCCCCTTCTGGCTTGAATGCGTCCATGTCTTGTGCTGTGCTTCCACAGGTTCTATGAGTTCATGTGTGTGTCGTATCTAGTTATTCATATCCAGTGGAATGTCACTGTGTATATTAAACACACTTCAGAGCAGGCCCAGGCCAACGCAAACAAACAACACAAATGTACACTTTTTGCCTCATTTTCCACTGTTTGGTTTGTTTTCTGGTGTTTTGTTTTTGTTTTGTCTTATTGGTCTTTGTTTGTTTCGATTTCCGGTTTTGTGGTTTTGAGGGTGAATTGTGTTTGTTGGGGCTCTGTTGTTTGTTTTGTTTATATGTTCTAAAGAGAGAGGAGGAAGCCGTTTGTGGTAGCTCACACTTTTAATCCCAGCACTCAGAGAGGAAGATGGATCTCTATGAGTTCAAGGCCAGCCTGGTCTATAGGAGCAAGTACAGTGCAGCCAAGGCTACACAGACAAATCCTGTCTCAAAAAACAGAGGAGAGAGACAGAGATTTGAGGATAAAGGAGCACCCCTAGTCTTAGGTCAACTTGGAACACAAACTAGAGTTACCTGAAAAGAGGGAACCTCAATTGAGAAAGGCCGCCATAACATCTGGCTGTAAGGTTTGATCTTATTAGTGACTGATGGGAAGGGCCAGCCCATGGTGGGTGGGGCCGTCCCGGGGCTGGTGGTCCTGGGTTCTATAAGAGAGCAGGCAGAGCACGCCATGAAGAGCAAGCAGGAAGCAGCATCCTCCATGGCCTCTGCCTCCACAGCCTCTGCCTCCAGGCTCCTGCGGTGTGTGAGTTCCTGTCCTGACTTCCTCCAGTGATGAATAGCAACGTGGAAGTGTGAACCAAATAAACCCTGTCCTCCCCAAGCTGCTTTTTGGTCATGGTGTTTCGTTGCAGTAGTAGAGGCCTTAACTGAAACAGGGAAACTCTGGGAAGAACTGGAGAGGAGAAAAACAAATGTATCAATTTTTTCAGTTAAAACATTCATAATTCTTCTAGATCTGGGATTCAAGGGAAAGCCTGTTATTAAAAACACTTTCATTGCACCAGGCAGGCGGCTCAGCAGTGAAGTGCTCGCAACCAGAGTTCAACTCCTAGGACTCCAGAAAGGCAGGAGAGAACCGACTTCACCCCACACATTCACCATGGTGTGTGTGCACGTGGGTAACATGGGTATACATTAGTATAAAGCATGCACACACATGTATATGCATACATGTACACATACTCACATACACACAGGCACATGTGACCACACACACAAATGAGCACACACACAAGCCCATGAACACTCAAGTGCACACCTGAGTGCAACACATCCATACACACTCACGAACATGAACACATGCACACACATGTACACTTGTATACACTTGAGCACACACAGACATACACAGGTGCACATACATGCATACACGTGAGCACACATGCAAGCACACACTTGAGCATGCATACACACTACACGTGTATACAGACACAGACTGTGCACGCACACAGGGTCAGTGAGATGGCTCTGCTGGTAAGGAAATCTACTGACGAGCCAGAGGCCCTGAATCCCGTCCTCGGACCCCACGTGATGGAAACAGAATTGGCTCCCTCAGGTTGCCCTCTGATTTCCACACGTGTGCTATAGCTCACAGGCGCACACACACACAAATAAATATATTTTTTAAATTTAATAAATTAATGTGTGTCCTTAAAATGTTCCCTACATTCTCTTTGTCCTAAATGAAGCAAGTGATGCAAAACCCAGGCATTCATTTTCTGGAGTTGCCATAACAACATAAAATAAAATAGGAGTTGTGTGTTTAGCCCACTGGCGAACGCCTGTGTTCTCACACTTCTGGAGCTTGAGGCTCAAGATGCAGGTGTGATGGAGTTGTCCGAGGACTGCCCTTGGCCGGCAGATGGCCTCATCCTCGTAATGCACATGCCTGTAATCCCAGCACTCAGGGAGACGGAGGCAGGCGGAGCTCTGTGAGTTCAAGGCCAGCCTGGTTTATAACATGAGTCCAAGGCTACACAGAGAAACCCTGTCTCGAAAAAAAAAAAAAAGAAAAGAAAAAGTCAGCAAGGATTTGCTGAGCCTTGAACCTGAACAGTGCAGGCACCAGCAAGGCTGGTGGGGAAACCCTGGAAGAGCTTTGCCTACCTGCAAGCCTCATGCCTACCTCCTCCCCATTCTGAAGTGCTAAGGGTTTGATGGGGCAGAACCACACATCTCCAGGGATTCCATTCAAGTCAGAAAGTCTCTGTCACACACCACGGCTGGAGTCACATGTCCAGGCCAGCACCAAACCATACCTGGCTTTGGTCACTTCCCAGCGCCAAGGGTCCATCTGACCTGCTGCCAGGGAAGGGTACAGCACCCGTGATGAAGGGCAGCCTGGGCCTAATTCCCAAGGTTTCCACTAGAGCATTGGCATATCAGCCTCCTGTCTGATAAATCAAGACAAAGACCCCAAAAGAACCTGTAGGGATTTGAATGAGAAAGGCCCCCATAGGCTACACTCACAGGGTTGCTAACGGAGACGTCATGGGCAGGCTCCACAGTGCGCAGGTGACAGTTGGTAAGGTAACTCCTAGGCCACAAGTGCAGCACAGAAAGTCAGTGTTTTCACCGGAGGGGAAGATTAACGGGTTTGTTTGTGAGATTTACAGAAAACATCTGAGAAAAGAGCGAAGTGCATTTGAGTTCTGCATGGAGAGGTGGCGAGCGCCTGGAATCCCGGGGCTGCGGAAGCATAGCCTGGAGGATCCGAGGGCTCACCGTCCAGCCGGCTTAGCCAGCCCCGGGAGTTCCAGGTGCAGTGGAAACAGAACACTCAAGTGCAAAGAGCATTCGAGGATGACAGCTAGCCTCCACATACACGTATGTGGACACACACAAGAACATCACGTACGCGCACACGAACACATCCACACAACATCCCAATGAGGTCCTGAATTGTTGCATTGAGCCTGTCAGACTCCTACGTCTCTGGGTGCTGTCATTCATAGCATCCTTCACAGTTGCCAATGGCTTCTGTAGGGCAGGGGCTCAAGAGCCAGCCGGAGGAAGGCTGCTTGGAATCTCTTCCGGAAGGGACTTACTCTCGGGGAGAAGCCATAATGATATAATGGCCTGTCACCATTTGAAGGCCACATGCACCCTGAGTCTCATGGAGTTGGCCCAAGGATCTGTATACATCTCCACAAGCCCTTATCTACGCCTGTTTTGCTGACCTGGGACTCCAGCACAAAAACCAATAGGGAAGGGTGCTTGGCCACCTGCAGTGGGTCGCTAGATTCTTGGGCTTCTGGGCCAGGCAGGTTCTCAGCCCAGAAGATGACACCCTCAGGAGCCTCTGAGGTGATCTGTCTGAAGTGACAGCAAGCCTGTCTTTCGGGTGGATGGCACTCGGTTTCCTTGAGGCCCAGGTGGTCTGACAGTGATCCAAAGTGACAGACTCTAAAAGAAAGAACCAGCAAAACTGAACGTTCTACGGCTCACATAGGCAATAATCCGGGCAACGTGCCTTTGTGCAGCTTGCCCGCCCACTCCTTCGCCTGACACACTCTCGGGCAGAATGAAGTCCTTTAGAGCTTGATCTGAAGGGAAATAATAAATAAATAATAAGAAAAAGTGCGCCGTGTACCTTACAAGCTAATCCATCTGTACGGAGTGTGGCCGGGCACAGGAACTCTGCCCTTTTACTGTTCCTCCTGGAGAGGCCTGCACCCCTGCCCTCCTCCCCAAAAAAGCTCAACTCAGGAAGCATTCAGGAAGGTGAGAGCTGACCAAGGGAAGGGGGGGAGGAGAAAGAGAGGGAAGGCAAGGAGGAGAGGGGAAAGAGGGAAGGAGGGAGAGGAAGAGGCAGGTGTAGGGCTGTGTTCCAGTCACCTAACTAATGCAGACCGAGCTCTGTTCCCGTCCCCTCCCGACAGCAGCCCACTGTGTCAGCTCTGACACACTGACTGCTGCCAGCTCACCAGGCAACATGCCTGAAGCTCCGGCTGGTTGTGCTCCTTGCCCAAGCCCTGTGAGGGGTGAACTGGGTGCCCCCCCCAAATCTTATGTTCTTGTCCTGATTACCACCCACGAAGTTTTTATTTCTCAATTACACGGTCATGATATAGCCCAGGCTGGCTTTAAACTTGCAATGCTCCTGCCTCGGCCGTCCAGGGCTGGGACCCAGGCACCGTACAACGCCCTAGTGTAGATGTGTTCTTGCAATCCAGGTGTGCTACAGAGGTGGCCTGGCCGAGTTCTACACCATCCTTAGCAGGCTCCCCTTTGAGGACGGGATACCCACGGGTAGGGAGCTAGCTCCTCCTTAGGTGGGCTATCCAAAAGTGCCGGGTCTAAAACGCTGCCAACATGCCCCCAGACGGGCCCAACAACCCACCCCTGAGCCACAACAGTTAACGACTGCCCTTAAGACAGAAGGAGCCATAAAAGGAGCAAACGGAAGTGGCTCTTGGGTTCTGGGAAAATCTCCACCCGATCCCAGAAAAGCCATGACTCTTGTGGTCTTTAACTAGCCTACCGGGCTGTCATTTATGCCACTCTGGGCCTTCCCAGGCCTCCGAGGCTTGCAACGCTGGTGTGAGACTGTCTCTTGGGGGCCGGGGGTGTCAAATAAACCTTCACTTATCAGTCTTTTGCCTGGGTCTGTTTGTTGGTTTCACAGGAGTGGGAGGCCCAGTTCAGATCAAAACTTGGTAACATAAACTCTGGGTTTTGTTTTTTATATATATATATATCCTTTTAAGGAGAAACGGAGACAGCGTCTCCCGCCGTGGCCCAGGTTGATCTTGAATTCATGGCAATCCTCCTGCCTCAGTCTTCCAAGGGTTGACATTAAAGATGTGAGCTGGGCTTCTGGTAGCGCTCTTATTCAGAAACAGGTTTTTAACGGAAGTGATTAGGTAGAAATGAGATTGACGGGTCCCGTCCTAGTCCTGCTTGATTGTAGTCCTAAGAAAAAAGTGGGATTTGGGCCAGGGAGAGGGCTCAGCATGGAAAGTCACTTGCTGTCAAGCCTGATGACCTGAGTTCCATCCCTGGGCCCCACATGGTAGAAGGAGAAAACCAACTTCCTGAAGTTATTCTCTGCCCTCCATACACACACTGTATGTCCTACACACGAGCATGCACACGCGCGCGCGCACACACACACACACACACACACACAAGCAGTGGATCTCAGCCATAGCACTCACCCCACTTTCCCAGCCCCTTTCCCACCCCGGAATTCCAAAGCCCTTGTTCCCAGAAGACAAACTCCCTGCCACACCGCCCTCTGTTTCCCAGGGTGGGGGCGGGGGCAGCTCACTCTCCCACACTCCCAGAGCCCAGGGCAGGAAATAGCAGAGATGTGCTTCCTGTGTCCAGTTGCTGCTTCGAGAACATCAGTCCTCCTCCCTCTGCCAGACTCTCTCTGTGACCCCCCTCACAGCTCCACGGCCAAGGCCCTTCTGTCTTACCCCAGAGAACTTCACGCTGACCCTCATCTCAAGAGATTCTGACAGGTGGGGAAGGCCACGAAGCCTCGGGCTCACGGCTCCCCTCCCAGCAGGGCCTTCCCCCGACCCCCACCCCATCAGCCCATGTTCCTGGTCTCCACCAGACCCGTGCCGCCTGGTGCCAGCAGTGACTTCTCTGTCCTTGGCATAGAGAGCTGATGGGCCCTCCTGCCCTCTGACCTCTCTCCTTCTTTGCTTCTTGAGTGCTCTCTGCCCTTCCCTCAGTTCCTGCAGATGTCTGGACAAGGGAGCTGTCCTTGGAGTAACGGCTGGTTCTCCGTGACTCCCCATTGGCCCTCTTCCTGATTCCCCACTTCGCTCTAAGGTTTGGCCTTCGTCCCCCGCCATCCTCACTCAAGGTGAGAGCCCTCATCTCTCCTCAGGCTCCCAGGCTTCCTTTGACACTGTGGATAGGCAGAGCGGGATATACTCGCTCGCTCTTCTGTGGACTTCTCCCCCAGAGGGGCAACGTCCTCCCTGCCCAAGTCTAAGCAGGGCACTCTACTGCTCATGGTGTCACTGGCCTCCAGAAAGCTCCACTTCCCTGGAAGGTCCTACCTTACACTTGGAACCTGAGTGGGCTGCCGTCAGCAGGGCCTCGCCCTCTGCCTGCCACCCTGCCTCGTCCCCTCCTCCCTATTCCCCTGCCACTTAGCAGCTGAACCCCCACACCCTTCAGCCACCTCCTCTAGCTCCTGCATTCACCCTGCACATGATCCAATACTGGTATCCACTCACCCCAAAGGAGCACTCCCCCACCCCAGCCTGGAGGCTTGCAGGCCAAGCAGCGCAGTGGCTTTTAGGGAAGGAGAAGCTGGGGAAGGCCCCCTTCTGCCTCCGGAAGAAGGCATTCTGGACCGTCATACCCAAAGAATGGCCAAGAAGCATAGATTCCCTTTTCATCTAAGCATAGGTCCCCTTGCCCATGAAGGCGAGTGAGCTGGGGAAGGTCAGATCATCCTCCGAGGTGCCCTCCGGCCCACGTCTAATTGGGATTCTCCATGCTCATGTTATCACTTCTTCTAGAATGTCCCACCTCCCTAGAAGTGACACAAAGTGTTAGGGAAACCATGGCAGAACTACCTCATGGTACCTTCCTGGAGTAACTGCCCCCCCCCTCTCTCTCTCACACACACACACACACACACACACTAAGGAGGCAGTCTGCTCTTGGGGACTCATGAGAGCCACCATCATGAGCTGTCCTAGTGTTTGGGCAGAAATGTCTCTGCCTCTTCACCATCAAAATGAAGGACCATGAGACTGTAAACCCAGCACTCAAGAGGTCAAGGAAGGTCGTCTCCGTCTACCTGCCCAGTTTGAGACTACCCTGGACTACATGAGACCAGGTACCGAAAAGAAAATTAGAACAAAAACAAAACCTGGGGAGCACAGAACCGGATGACAGATGGCTGGGCAAGCAGAGGCCACTGAGGCTCACTGGTGGCCTATAGGTCCTACCGAGTTTAGCCCCGTGGGCCTCACGCTTAGGAAAGAAAAGGCCTGAGGCTGCAGCCAAGCTCTCTGGGCACACGGAGAGAGGCCAGGAGGCCGCCTGGAGCTAGTGACAGGGAATGAGCCAGAGACATGGAGTCCGTGTGCTCTGTCCAGCCGGGGAAACTCTGCCCCTGCCCTTGGCAGTCTCCAATTGTGAGCTGGCAGAAGGCGAAAGAGAGATCTGACGGAGTGTTTCTTGGAATTTCCTCTCCTTTGTTTGTGTCTTACGATCATCCTCCGGTGGACAGTCCTTTTTACCTGGTCCAGCCAATTAGAACACTTCCCCAGACTCTGGTGTGCAGACCGCATTGCTTGGGTCTGTTCCAACGAATTACTGCTTTGGGGTTCTACACTCAAATTCTTCCCATGCCTTCTCCCTGCTGTCCACGAGAGGGAGCCAACGTGCCTGTTTGTGTCTCCGCTGGTGGAGCTGGCCACCAAGCTCAAACTAATAACCCAGTGAATGCAGAACTCTAGAGAACAAGATTCTGTTGAGCCCTGGGATTTTTGGCAACCTGTTTTAAAACAATCAAAAGCTGGCAAGCATGAAAAAGACTTTCAGATCTTTGCTGTCTTGGTTGTATGTTGCATGTTATCAGAGGGGAGGGTTTTGTTGGTGGTAATGCTTGGTTTATTTTGCTTTGCTTTTAGTTTTTTAATCTCTTTAAAATTTGTTTACCTTTATTTTGTGTGCATTGGTGTTTTGCCTGCATTTATGTCTATGTGAAAGTGTTAGATCTTAGAGACAGTTTTGAGGTGACATGTGGGTCCTAGGATTTGAACCCAGGTCCTATAAAAGATCAGTCAGTGCCCTTAACCACTGAGCCATATCTCCATCCCCTTGTTTTTAGTTTTTGAGACAGTGTCTCATATAGCCCAGGTTGACCTTGAACTCACTATGTATCGGAGCCTAGAGCTCCTGGTCTCCTGCCTCTACCAGGTATGAAGCCCAGCTATATGACTGTGTGCTTAATGACCTCTTTTATTCTAAAGAGTATGAGAAAAACAGAATAATACAATAAGATAACTATTAGATTATTGGTATATGAGCTATGTAAAGGGGACACAAGTGTGGCTTTTAAGTTGTCTTTTAAATTTATTAGAACATAGAATGTTATGGCTCTCGTTTTTATGCTTGAGAGAGAAGGTTTTGTTTAATCGGGAGTTTTGCTGTGGTTGTTGTTGTAGATGTGTGACTTTTCTGTTGTTCAAAACAAGACCTGATGTAGCCCGGGCTGGCCTTGAATTGTCCACATCACCAAAGATGACCTTGAACTCCTGCCTCTGCCTTCCAAGCCCTGTGTTCTAAACGTGTGCCACCATGCCTAGTACAAAAGTTTTTTTTTTCTTTAATTTTATCTTTTTAAACTACTGGGAGTGTGTGCATGCGCACAGGTGCACCAAGGCTCTTCGATGGAGGTCAGAGGATCCCGGGGAATCCACCAACTGGAGTCATCAGCATTGACAAGGACCCACTCAGCCACCCCACCCAGCCCACGAAATAGTTCTTAATCCCATTCTGTGACACAAACTGAATTAGAGGACTGGAAGCCCCCAAACACTTTTCCACCAAGGAGGAAGAGTTGCTTGGTGACTGGGGGTTAGGCCTTGAAGACGAGGTGGTGGTGTGAAAGGCCAGGCTCTGACGACCGAGATCAGGAAGAAGGGAAAGCTCCCTGGGGTTGTGAAGGAACCCCGGTTCCTGATCGCAGAGAGGCACAGAAGGCACTGGGAGCTGGCTGTGGGGGCTGACTGGACACTGGCAGGAGCTTGGGCCACGAGGACAAGTGCCCCTAGGACTGCACTTGACTCCCAGGAGCTGGGATTTAGAGCCGTCCTGAGGTGCGCTGTGTGGATGGTGGGAACTGAACTCAGCCGGCTGCAAGAACAGCGAGCACTTTTGGCTACCGAGCCCCTTCTCTATTCCCTCCACACCTATTGTTCAATTCTAGTACTCTGTACAAAATCATAGAGCAGACACACAGGACTAACTCCATCCAGGGCTTGTTACTCAGCAAGAACAAAAGCAGCATGCAAAGAGCAAAAGCTTCCTCCTTCCATGTCCTTTACATAGGTTGCCAGAAGGTGTGGCCCAGCTTCAAGGTGGATCTTCCCAAAGATCTGGGGCTGGGGTGACTGAGGAAGCAAGACCCCTGGGGTGGGGTGGGGAGCAGGAGCATGGAGGGAGAGGTGAACCGGGATCTCGTGGGGGTGGGCTCTCACAGAGGACAGGCCGGGATGGGCTTCTTCCTGCCAGAGCAGCAGGCAGGGGGTGTCGATGGGGGAACTGCAGAGGAGCTGAGCCGGGTGGGGAGTCCAAGCCGGATGTAGGCCAGCACGGCCAGATAACGGACACAGACACGGCGGCAGGCAGATGTGGCCATGTGAACAGGATCCACTAAGGGGCCGAGTCTGAGGCTTTGCAGGTGAATGGCAAGGCAGGGTAAGCAAGCAGGGACTCTTTTCTAAAATTAAAAAAAAAAAAACAACTAAAACTAAAAACTGGATTTTCCTGCTTCCACTATTTTAATGAAAAGCAAAACCCTGGCAGGCGCACATCTTTAATCCCACCACTCAGGAGGCAGAGGCAGGCCAATCTCTCTGAGGTCGAGGCCAACCTGGTCTACAGAGCCAGTGCTAGGACAGCCAGGGGTACACAGAGAAACCCTGAAAAACAAAAACAAATAATTGAACACATATCCCTCTCAAGTTGACCCAGCTGCTTGGGATTTAGCTAATTCCTTCTGTAATCAAGGTGAAACCCACGAGAAGCCACGACAGTGAGAGAGGTTGTGTTGTGAGGCTGGAAGACCGTGCTCCAACAGAACCTCAGCTCCCCTGGAGCGCCTCGGAGCAGGGTCCTGGGGATGGAGGGGGGGGGGGATTTTCCACAGAGAGCTTTGGATCAGTTACAAACAGTCACTGCTGAGAAGGGGCACACACCCTGGCCTCCCTCCGTATGAGTGTCACCCTCCCTGAAACAGGACTGGACTGTTGTTGAGTGGGAGGCTCACGGGAGAGAAACCTTGAAGCCTTTGGAACAGCACTGGGACCACAGATCTCACCAGCACAGGATATGGCCTGCACCCCATGGCAACGTTCACCTCTTCTCAGATTCCTGGGTCCCCCATGCATGCTGGCATTGTCGAGGCCCAAGTTCACCATCGAACACTGCCTTGGGAGACTCCCGCCCAGCACGAAAGAAACCAAGGGCCCTAGACAGAAGGGCTGCCTACAGACACACCCACCGACCAGCCTCAATTGTACCTGAGTTCTGACGTCAGGACACCTGTGCCTAGCATGCACAATGCTCTCAACAGGGTTGGTGGGGATCACACAGGCCATGACAAAGGCAGGCTTCAGAAGAAAGAGAGCAGCCGGGCGTGACTGCTACGCTTCAGAGCTGTTGACAGCAGGCTCCAGAGCAGCCCCGCCGGTGGATGGCTGGCTCTCCGTTGACCTCTGCATGATGGGTTCTTTAACTAGCATCCAGATTCTCCCCATTAAATGACAGTAAAGCCCTGTGAGCTGTCACAAAGGTATCCGCAGCCATGAGCAAATGTGGGGGTGAGGACAATGTCGCCCCAAATGACGTTGTCTGGATTCTACTGTTTGCAGCGCCCAGCAGCCTTGGCCTCTTCCCAGGGCCCCCGACCCTGCGCTGTGAGATTTCTTCATTTTCTTTCTCAGAAAGTTATGCTACTAAAACCTGTGCTCTCAGGAAGCTACTTCTTCCAAAATACGAGTAAATTCAAATTTAATTACTAATTTTAAAAAAAGGACCCCAGCTGTTTACCTCACACTCCTTCCATTGTTATGGGAAACAATCCTATGACACAAATCCTGTGTCACAAAGACTCAAGACATCACAAGTGCGGAGGGCGGCAATGATGGCCCATGCTTGCACAGTGCTGCTGAGCACTTGAGCTCGGCTCACTGAGCCGATGGGTTCACACTTGCCTGAGGCGTGGAGCTTGCAATGGTGCCCATGACACCCTTGGAAGGTGACTCAAACGCCATATATGCAAGTGTTGAGGATTTGGGCTGGGAAACGGTGCTTGATAGTAACCCCAGGAAGCTGAGACAGGAGGATCATAAATCCCAGGCAAACCTGGGCTACATGGTGATTCAATCTCCCCTTGGCTTCCCCCCTCCCCCATGTGTATGTGTCCCTCACTTCCCCAATGGAAGAGAGAGAGAGAGAGAGAGAGAGAGAGAGAGAGAGAGAGAGAGAGAGAGGAAGGAAGAAAGAGAAAGAAAGGAAAGGGAAAAAGAAAAAGTGAGGATTTTAGGCAGTGTTCAAGTTGTGCCCTGAAACCAGTGTCCAGAGCCCACTTCCCGCTTTTCTCAGAGACCACTGGCTGGCACCAGAAAGTGGCTGAGGGGCTAGAGCCCACTGCCCAAGTCAGCAGCACGCTCAGGAAATCCCTGATGGCTTTCTTCAGAGTGGGAGCAGCCTGTGACCTGGAGGCATTCTTCAGCCACAGTCACCAGCCAAAGTGAGTCAGCTCAGCCCAGCAGCTCTAATGCAATGCTTATTCACAAACTACAATTTTAGCACAATGAGCACAGCGAAGCGCTCCGAGAAACCCACCCACCTATGACATGCCAGCGAGCTGCTCGGCCCCCCTGGTGGATGGCTTGTTAGTCATAGACAGCATCTGGCTCAGCTCTCCTGTCTCCCCCTTTTTGTATCTCCAGACAGTTTACTAAACAGACACTGAGTCAGAATAAGTCGGTTTAGCAATTAAAATCTGTGTGGGGGCTGCCTCGGGGAGCATGTGGCGGGTCTGGAAATAAATAGCCCTCCAGTATGGATGGCGCACGCACTGCAGACGCCTAAATGGAATATGCATGAAGCTGAACAGGGCTGAGACTCCTCCTTAAGCAGGGACAGGAGATGCTGCCATTCACTTGCAGGTTAACTGTCGTATAGGAAGCACCTATAACATGGACCAGGTTCTGAAAAAGGAAAGTTCCACCAGGGACCGTGTTCAGGCAAGTCACACCCTGAGACCACATCCATTACGCTAAACCCAGGATGTTCAAAGAAACAGCCTGCAAAACACATTCCCAGCCCATACTCTGAGCAGAAGTCAGGTCCGGATGTATTTTGACTAAGCCTGGGAGGAGCCACGGAGACCACCAACAGCACCTCATCTCAGTTCCAGATGGGAGGAAAAGGCTGCCGGTAATGGTGCCTCTGGCTGCCAGCCTGTTACTAGGCCAGCCACGTGGCTCTTCCAAGTGCTGGTCTTACCCTGGGCAGAAGCAGAGCCGCCCGGGGGACCGCACTGCCTTTGCTTGCTCGAGCTCCCGATGAACGAGGCCAAGGCTTACCTCGCCTTTCCACCACCCACACCGCCCACTCCGCTATGGAGTTCCTGGATTGCAGGCCCTCTCTCTACCCTGGGCAGCTGGTGCACACATCTGGCAGCTGGGAAGTAGGCAGATTTGTGGGTATGCCCACTCAAGCTTGCCACCGCCTCTTACCAGCAATGGAGACCTGCAATGCCATGGCAGCGTGCCCAGCCTGGGCAGTAGACCTCTATACACTGCCTGCCCTGAACGCTCTTGTAAGCCAGGGAGGGGTAACACAGCCAAGTGTCCCTGTTGTAAGATTCTATACAGTGCTTCTTAGTATTCTTGAAAAGATGGAAAGAAAAAAAAACAACAAAAAGCATTTTCTCTTGGGCCTGGAGAGGAGGCTCGGCAATTAACAGCATTTGCTGCTCTTCCAGAAGACCCAAGTTCACAACTGCCAGCACACACCTACATAAATAAATAAAAATAAAGCTCTTTATGCATGCTTATTTCAGATTATTTCACCACCAGGAGGTGGTGGTGCACACCTTTAACCCCAGCACTCAGTGGCAGAAGCAGTGGATCTCTGTGAGTTTGAGGCCAGCCTGGTCTAAAGGGTGAGTTCCAGGACAACCAGGGCTACATAGAAAAACCTTGCCTCGAAAAATCAGAAGAAGAGGAGGATGAGGAGGATGAAGAGGACGAAGAGGAGGAGGAAGAAATGTGTCTTCTCTACGATTGACAGTAAAGGTTCATGAGAACCACCCACGGGCCTCTAAAAACCTCTTGTGTTGCCCTGGCATGACAAACAACTGCAAAGTCCCTTTCTTGGTCCTTGAAGCTTGAAGATAACCTTTCTCACCCCTCACCCACCCCTCACCTTTCTGGCTACAGGTGGCCTCAGCTTTTGCACTGCCTGCAGTGGGTAAGCCAGCCGTATTTCCTAGACTGGCAAGAGATAAGGAGAGCATTCCTGGCTCACTCTCTGAAGCTGCCTCTTGTCATGCCAACTGTGTGGCTCAAACCCCTGATCTTTGTTCCAAGACCACTGGGTCCACTTTACAGGTGAGCACACTGAGGCCAGGAGATGTAGAGTCATTTCCCTCCCAAGAAAGCCCACAAGCGACAAGGCACCTGTTAATGTGTTCTGTGCTTCTTGATTGCATCCAGAATTTGCTCTAAGTAGGACAGACTTACATCCCCAAGTACTTGGTGAGGGAGTTGCTAAGAATCCTGTTTAACTTTGTGAAAATGGAAGCAGTGGCCATTGTCACCTGAGAAGAGTCACCAAGCAGCGGTTTGTTTGTTGTGTTTATGTTGGTTTGGTTTGGTTTTTTGAAGCAGGGTTTCCCTGTGTAGCCTCGTTAGTCCTGGACTCAATTTGTAGACCAGGCTGGCCTTGAACTCACAGAGCTCCGCCTGCCTCTGCCTCCCTGCGTGCTGGGATTCCAGCAATTTTAGTGGAGGGACTTCATATTCACGTTGGAGAGTGCACAGCACCCAGTAGTCAGAGGCAGGACAACTTCTGAAGGTTAGAGACCGGTCTGGCATCTCGGACTGCGTTCTAGTGCTCGACAAACAGCTTGACCAAAAGCAAACTGGGCAAGAAGGGGATGCTTTGGATACATGTGCTGATCACGGTCCGTCACTGAAGGACACCAAAGCAAGAACTAAGTGAACCAGGAACCTGGTGACAGCATGGAAGCAGAGGCCTCGGATAGAACTGCTATCCGGCCGGCTCTCCAGGCTCACATGCTACCTTTCTTATACTTCCCAGGAACACCTGCCTGGGGCTGGCATGCCCACGCGGGGCTGCACTCTCCTACATCAACCATTGACCAAGAAAACGTTCCGGAGACTTGCCTGCAGGCCAGTCTGATGGAGATGCTTCCTCACCTGAGGTTCGAATCTTTCCAGAGGCCCCTGGTGTGTCAAGCTGACAAAATGCCTAGCCAGCACATCTAGTGTGTATCGCCAAATAAACACCCCTACACACACTAACACACCCACGTGCACACAAGCACGGACTCAGGTGCACACACGCAGGCACGCATACACACAAAGGCATTCAAGCACACACATGCATGCACAAACACACACACAGGCACACAGGCACATGCTCACCTTTGAAGACGCACACAGGCATGTTCACACAAGTATACATGCACATTTGTACATGCACACATGGGCATGCCCAAACATGCACACATGGGCACATGGACACACATGCACACTGCCATGTGCATGCATACCCATTCATATGTACGTGCACACTCACATTCACAAACACACGCCAGTACATACCTGCACATGCAGACACATACAGACATACACACACACACATATGTAAACATGCACACAGGACACACATATTCACATGTGCACATTCACACGAACCTAACAATCTAATCCTAGTAACTCTTCTCAGCCAATGGAATCAGGAAGTCCATGTACCTACAGCCGCCTGATTTCTGTTAAACAGGCCTAAAATAAACATTGGAGAAAAGACAATACGTTTGACAGATGGTGCTGGAAAACCAGGGTATCAACATGTAGAAGAATAAAGTTTGATCCTTGTCTCTGACCCTGCCCTTTGTGTGATTTTTAACCAATTTTAAGTCGACCAAAGGCCTCAGTTTTAGACCTGACGCCCTGAAACTTCTAGAAGAGTGAGCAGGGACCACACATCAGCGAGTTCAGGTAAGGGCTCTCTGACCAGGACGGGAGTCACACAGAAAACAGTGCCCACAGAAGAGTGGGACCTCGTGAAATTTAACTCTCTGTTTTAAAGGAAAATTCTGATTGACTGAGGAGGCAACCTACAAAACAGAAACAATCTTTGCCAGCAGCACAGCTGATGAGGATCAGGGTTCAAATCTACAAAGAACAAACAATCAAAAAAAAAAAAACAACCAAAAAACAAAACAAAACAAAAAAAAGTGGGCTATGGAACTGGACAGAGTTCTTCTCAGGAAAAAAAAAATGTCACTCTTGGTTCCAAGATGACTTAAAAAAAAAGAGCCAACAGTCATGCTAAAAAGCGCCAAGGCCTGCACAGGCTGTGCCCGGCGCGTGACCAAGTACAAGGCCATTGAGAGCGTCACCATCCAGACCATGGTGGAGGCTGCTGCTGTGAGGGACGTGTCCGAAGCAAGTGTCCTGGACGCTTATGTGCTTGCTTCCCAAGCTCGGTGTCAAGCAGCTCTACTGCCTGAGCGGCGCCATTCACAGCAAGGTGCTCAGGAATCGATCTCGTGAAGCCTGGGAGGACCGAAGACCCCACTAGGACTTAAACCTGTTGGTACCACCACCTCCACCAAAGCCCTTGTAAAGACACATGGCTTTGGTGACAGGACAGGAAAAAAAAAAAAAAACAGAAGTTATACTGAAAAAAGAAAGAAAAATGGCTGGGAAATATATATTTTTTAAGGGTTCATCCTTCTTGGCCATCAAGGGAAAAGCAAATACAAGTAAGAACTGCTTTGAGATTTCATCACACTCAAGAGTAGCGAAGATTAAGAAAGCAAGTAACCAGTCTGGCGATGATATGGGAAGCAAGCAATCCTGGTGCCCTGTTGTGGGGAGCGTAAACAGGTCCAAGCACTACGGAAGTCACGAGGGGGGTTCCTCAAAGGGCTAGAAACAGGTCTCCCACAGGACCCTGCCATACCCCTGCCAGGCACATACCCAGTGGAATCCATTCCTACGAGAGGTGCCTCCTCATTCATACCCATTTGTGTTGTGTTCACAACAATGAGAACATGCAAATGGCTTGTATGCCCAGCAACTGATGAAGGGAGAGTAGACATGTACTCAGACACAGCGGAATGTTATTCAGATGGAAAGAAAAGTGAAACTGGCCAGCAAGGGTGTTAAACTCGGAAACATTATGCTGAGGGAGGGAACCCAGACCAAGAGACAAATGTCAAGTGATCCTAGAGTCAAGTCTTTAGATTTGTGGGTCTAACTTGGGGTACACAACTGGTCAAAGGGCAATCTTGGAAACTAGAAAGGGTCCGCTGGGGAGGGGGAAGGAAGATTTTAAGGGAGGTAGGGCAGTGGAGCATCGGTGATATGAAAGGGTAGAGGAAATGGAAAAGTTGGACAGGGCAGGGGCGTGAAGAGGGGTAATTAGCAATAATGATATCTGAAGAAGTCAGATGGAGCCCTACTGTTTTATGAGCTGCGTGTCCGTCTGTCTGTCTCTGTCTATCTGCGTGTCTGAGAATTAGTTTAATTAGAGCTACCCTATGCATCTATAGTGCTCCTCCCAGAAGCCATAGGTTGTCAAATAAAAAGCACATGACAGGTGTGGGGTACCTCTCCTCAAGCTGTTGGTCTCAGATGGCCTATATCCCCCACAAAATACCCTTGTTCTCGGTTGCCTCCTGGAACGTGACAGTATGACTCCCTTGCTGAAGTCTCCACACATGCTGGCCACGGGCTTGGAGAAATCAGGTTTCCATTGACTGGAAGCCCCCTCCCTGCTAGCTGGCTTCCAGTACCAGAAGGGGTTATGGAGAATCCTGGGAAAGAAAAGTCATCAAGTTTTACACAGCTGTGAACCCTGAGAGCCACAGTAAGCACCGGCCTGGCCAGACAGGCTTATGGTGTAATGGTGGTGTGGATGTTAGGAGGGTAGATAACTGATTTCTGATTGGATTTAAGGCCCACTCCATAGGATAAAACACATGCCTAGCACTGTAGATCTGGCTAAGTACCCAGGGCTGGGGAGCCCATGGACCCCCGGGGTTAACCTACTACCACTGTTTTGCTGAATGGGTATGACGTCCAGGTGCCCTCTAATGACTTGTGTCTTTACTCACAGGGTAGTACAGCTCAGTCCTCATCAGGGAAGCTTTTGTGTGCAGAGAATGGACAGGAACACGAAAACTCACAACTGGTCAAAGGGCAAACAATAAGAGTCAGTGGAGTGCTCACCCTACACAGGACGCCTCTATCATACACCAAACCCAGAAGGCTCAGAGAACATCACAGAAGACGTGGCAGAGAGTGTAAGAGCCAGACTGGGAAGGACCAGGCCGAAGAAGTGACAGAGCCAACGTACTCACAAATTCCCAGCAGCTGTGGTTGCCTGCCTAAGACCCTTGCAAGATGCAGCCAGTCAGCGTTCCAACGTGGAGTGGGGAGGGGAATCACACACAAACCTTCGTGTCTAGCTGAGGAACTGCTGGCGGCGGCAGGTGGCTAGTTAGGGGAGAGAGTAAGTTTTCTTTGGAGGTGTGGTCTGTTGCAGACTGGCCTGGCTCTAGGAGGGGTCCTCACACCCAGGCATATATGGGTAGCACAAGTTGTATTTTGTGGGGAATTAAAAATAATAAAAGGATGTGAAGTTGGGGGCTGGGACAAGGAAGGGGATGGACACAAGAGGAGTGATGGGAAGGAATGTGTACTGAATATCATCAAAACAAATTGTATTGCATGTATGGAGTGCTCAAAGAATAAAAAAATATATATATATATTTTTTAAATGCTGACTTATTGAGCTTGCCTGTTCCGTTTCTGTCGCACACTGAAATCAGTTCTGTTCGTGTTCCCACAGTGCGCTCCGGGAGGTATTTTTCCCATTTAATAGTGATAATTACAACACTACTTTGCACAGGGATCCCCCCACACTCACCCTGGTTCCACATAGCAAGTACTCCTGCTGTTTCATGAGTGTCTGGATAAAAGCCCCACAGGTGAGCTGCTGGGCCAAGATGGCAAGAAGTGCCATGCATGGTGGAGGAAGATCACAGCAAGAATTTCAGACCAGCTTGGCCTACATACCCAGTCCTCGCGTCAAAAGAAAGAAGAAGAGAAAGAAGAGAAAAGGAAGAAAGAAAGAGGAGGGGAAGACAGGAGAAGGGGAGGAGAGGACAGGACCTGATTTCAGGATGGGCCTCTGAGAGACCACTAGCAGCCCTTTCCAGTGCAAAATCAATGCCTGACTAACACTGGAGCAAGAGATGGGAAAGCCAACACGCATAAGACCATCATTTCCATCTCTTCCATTCACCGTAGTCAGGCTTCTGCACTGGCCAAACCTCGAGGGGCAGAGCAAACTGTACTGGAGGGGTACAGAGACCCTGGCTTCCTGACCCAGGAGTGAGGCCTACAGTATTACTGAAGACATGCCGGGTGCAGGCCCCAAAAGCAGGGTGCCAGAAGGAGACATAAGGCTGGTCAGCAGCACATGGAGGACATGGACCCTAGCCCAGACAGCAACCTCCAGATGCACACACGGGTGAAGGGAGCTCCAGGCTCTCAGCCCTCCTGGGGATGCCTGGAGTACAGCCTGGCCAAGATTCTACCTACGAGGGAGAGTCCTACCCACAGCTAGTCGGGGCCAACATGGGCAGAAACTGAGGCAGACGGCCGCCGGTAACAGTGGGTCCTAGGAGCCCATTCCAAGACACCCCACAAAATCAAAAAGCCAGTTTCCCAGGAGAACGACATCACCGGCTGCAGCCCTTCAGCATGTCTTCCTCCTAGCGGAGGAATGGACTACAGCCCAAGCTGTTGAATGATGTGAGTTTTAGGGATTGTATTAGTCCCCCTTCAAGGTCATCCTGAGGTCACCAAGATCCCAGAACTCAGACTAGGTTGAGGAATGAGATCGGGGCCTTGAATGAGGATCTAGGAAAGCCTAACCTGGAAGCTTCTAGGCCTCACACTGTCTCACTGTGCTGAAGGCCACCAGCAACTCTGGCCTCTCATCCCCGCATCTTCATATCTGTGTTTCTGCAGCTGCTCAGGTTAACCTGTGCTGCATACATTTAAGGTGACGACTCCTAACTATCTTTAAAAAAAAAAAAAAAACTCTTTAATTTCATCAGTAGACAGGACTGAAGAAAGATTAACAGCTAGGAAATTATACATAAGCATGTGCCCCCCTCCAATCTGCCGAAGTTTGGGGCTTTCTTTGCTTACTGTTGAGTCAACAAATATCTGTTAAGTACTTTCGTTCCTTATATAATACTAGGTATGGTGGATACACATATGAATAGCATGTTACTGCGTGCTTCCCAAGTAGGGCCTGCCGGTTAAGAGAGGGGCTACTACATAAACAGATTATCCTGATACACCTGGGGAGAGAAGGTGAGGCAGAGGGGTCGTGAGTTAGAGACTAGCTTGGGCTATCTAGAGTGACCCTGTCTATGACCCTAAAAATAAAAAAGTGAAAGAAAAGGAACAACTCTGGAGTTAGTAATGGGGTCCGTCCAAAGTAGCACAAGTTCAGAGAGCTTGAAGAGACGCCTCCAGAGGTGTGAGCGAGGCCTGAGTTACAGGAAGTGCTGCCGCTGGGTGGGAACTGGAGCGCTAACTGTGAGTTCACCAGCTTTCAGACCCACACTTTTCACGTCTCTAAATCAGTACGTGTCACATGGTTGTTGCCAGATAGGTGGGTAATCACAGCCAGTCACCACGGCCTGACATCACCAGGAGGGTGTCAGCATCTAGACATGCAGGTGGGTGTGAAGGGGCTGGGAAGAAAAGGTCAAAAACAACAGTGGAACCCTTCATGTATGAGGCTGGGGGACAGCTCTGTAGGCCAAGCAAGGGTGATGACCAGAGTTTGGGACCCCACATAAAAGCCTAGAGGGTGAGGTGGTGCCCCTAGAATCCCAACATACAGGAGGTAGAGACAAGGACCCTCCAGAGCAAGCTGGCTAGCCAGATGAGCAGAAATGGGGGTCAGCAAGAGACCCTACCTCAATACAGAATGTAGAGATGATTGAGGAAGTTACCCACATCAGCCGTGGGCCTGCACACATATGACACATACGTGCTCCCTCAACACATTCAAGCACACACACATACATTGTAATAAGAGAAAAAGAAAGCTGTGTCACAGACGCACCTATGAGCAGAGAGGATGAGACCATGTGGAAAACCAGACGCAGAGTGACGTAAGTCAGGCATGCTGGCGCACACCTGCAGTCCCAGCTCCTGGTGGCAAGGGCAGGAGGATCTGTCTCAAACAAAACAAAATCAAAGACGCAGGTGATTTGCGGTATGGTGGTTTGAAAGAGAATATCCCCCATGGGGCTCAGATGTTTGAACACTTGATCCCCAATTGGTGGCACTGTTGGGGAAGGTTTAGGAGGTGTGGCCTTGATTTAGGAAGTACATCGCTAACGGTAGGCTTTGAGGTTTCAAAGCCAAACGCCTTCCCCAGTTCACGCTGCTTCCCACTCGAGGGTTCAAGAACTGAGCTCTCAGCTCTTAGCTTCCACCTTTACTCTTGTCCACCGTCGCACCCTCCCATCATGATGTGTCATGGACCTCCTCCTCCTGGAACTGTAAACCCAAATAAATGCCTTCGTCTGCAAGTTGCCTTAGTCATCGTATTTTATCCCAGCCTAGAGAAAAGTAAACAATACATGCAGTTAGTGGTGACACCGTACATTTAAGTAACATAAAAACCCAGAGCTGCATGCTATAAAAGGGCCTATCCTATCGAAAAGATTAGAAACATTCTAGAAATGAATAGTGCTGGGACTGCACAGCAACAGATGTCACTGATGTGCACACTTTTTAAGTGGTTAGAATTAGAGTCAGGTATTGATCATGTTATATAAGAGTTACCGTGAAGAGGTAGGAGAGAAATGCTACCACAAGACTTCCTCCATTTACTCACAAAGCCATGTGATGACTCAACCTTTGCTTAAGACTGCTGTGGAAGTGAAGTGTGTGTCTAAGCCCCCTCGTGTGCTAAACCATAGGTGACTCGAGAGTTAAAGTGAATCAGAGCCAACTTCCCAAGATGGCAGCAAGAGAGATAAAAATAGACATTGGCTAAGTACAAAACCCTGAAGTTCTGGATTGGCCACCATTGCACAGACCAACCCTGTGTTGATGGAAGGCCCTTCAGTAGGTGCTGAAGACAAAACATCTGGGCCTCAGAAGTCACCAGTCTCACCCCATATGGCCACAAATCATTGACTCCGTGGTTAGGAGCACGGGCTAGTCTCCCAGAGGATTCCCGAGTTGGCTTATAACCATCCATAACTGCAATCCCAGAGGATCTGCAGCCCTTTTCTGGCCTCTTCAGGCACCAGACAGGCATGTGGTTCACAGACATACATGTAAGCAAGACACCCATACACATAAAATAAAATTTTAAAAAGATTAAAAGCCTGAAACAGGTACACAGATGACAGCACAAGTTGCCCCACACTGGCCAGTGCCTTCTGTCTAGAAGGGAACCGCCTCCTGTGGCTCCTCCCCCAGAGTCCACAGGCACTGCTCACCTAGTGGCCATCCTTAGACCCAAGCAGAATGGTTAGCTTTGCAGAGACAGTGCCAAACGCAGCCCCATTTGGCCCAGAACTCAAGATGCACATGAAGACAACCTGACTGTCCTGATCTTCTTGCCTCTGCTTCCCAAGTGCTGGGATTACACGTATCACAAGTCGTGGCCCCAAGCAGATCTCTGCCACCTACTAACCAACACTGTGGTAACTGTTCTTTCTGTCTAGTTGGCACAACCATCCACTGTGAGCAATCTACAGAGGTAAGTCCTTGTGAGGATGAACACACAACACCCAAGTACAATAAACCATTTGCTTCCTGAACGGTGAACCTAAAAACTAATTTGGGGCAGAAGGGGAGAGATTCTGTTGTATAGCTCAGGCTAGCCTGGAACTCGTGATCTTCAAGCGCTGGGATGGTCAGTGTGTCCCACCACACCTGGGTAATGGAAACTTTTTCAGCAGTGCTGAGATAGAACCTAGCCTGCCAGCGCTCTACCACCAGGCTATACCCTCAGCCAATGGTAACTTTTAAACAAACGTGTTAACTAGGATCAGAGTTCTCTGTGCAAAGTCATCTTTGGGAATAGGTCAGGACTAGGAACGCAGTACAAAGATTTCACTTACTTTGGACCCTGAATTATGTGATCACAAAGGAGAGGAGCGAGCATGATGGACCTGAGGCAAGTCACAGAAGAGTTACTCACACTCCAGAAATTGCCCAGATGGAGGAAAGGCTGATGAACTTCTTGCTCCCACCCTTCAAACACAGCGCTCTGGCTCTGGTAACATTTGTATCTAGGTTTGTTCAATTTAGTCAAGTTGTAATTTGAGGACAATGTTCCCATGATCACATGTTGCCCTTTAGTCATTCATCTGTAAAAGCTATCTTCCAGTTTAAAGTTTCACACGTCAAGATGAGCTCCATCTTTATTATTTGGACCAAAAGCAGCCCTGGAACACATGCAGGCTGCCCCCAAAAGCTGGGTCCCAAGCAGGCACAGTGCACATCCCACCATTTGGAGGAAAAGGCTCTTGTCACTTTCCAAGAAAGCAACATCAAATGCAGAAGGGCTGAGGGCTGGGGGCAGAATGTGTAATAGAGAATTAAAAGCTTAAGTTTCTGCATCTCGAGGACCCAATTTTAGTCCTGTCATTCATTCACCAGGACCTTGCTGGCAGTGTATGGAGAGAAAGAACACTCACAAGGACAACCTTTTAAAACATGGTTTGCTTTCATTCATTATCGTTGTGTGTCTGTGTGGTGTAAGTTCATGGGTAGAGATCAGAGGACAACTCTGAGGAAATGGCTCTCTCCTTCCACCTTGCTTTTGAGGCTCAGGAGTGACGATGAGATGAGAACCCCACAGCTGGCTTTTTAAATGGTTTCTGATCTCAGGTTTTCAGGCATCTGTGGGTGGGTTGTTTGCTTGTTTGCTTTACCCACTGGGCCATCTCACCAGCCCCTACCATTTCAAGTATAAATAAGATTAACTGCCTAAGCACACTGAACGCCACATTGCAAGCACAAAGCAAGCACATTGTGGATGAGTTGAAGTGGGTGGCATTCGGACAGGCTTCTCTGTCTCCAACAGCAAGTGGAGCTAGGGTACAGATTAAACAGTATTTTTCAACATTTTGAGAACAGTCCCCATAAAGAAATACTTTTATGTTGCAATCAAGTGGTAATAAACAGATACATACGTACTCTAAGGCTGGACAGATGGCTCCGTGGTTAAGAGAACATACCACTCATGCAGAGGAACTGTGTTCGAGTCTCAGCACCCACACGGCAGCCAACTGCCTAAACTCTGGTTCCAAATATATACACCATACCACACACGTATGCAATTAAAAATGAATTTAAAAAGTTATGTACCGAAAGAAAAAGCAGTTTCAACAAATAATAATTATTGTCACTCTGATAACTTTGGCACTTCTCATTTTTTCTTCTGTCTACCTTATTCATTCTTGAAAGTCCCCAAACCTACAAAATAGCTGTAGGAATACAAGCTACTGCTCACCTTGCAGGCTGCTCAGCCACAGCACTGTGGATATTCTGCACCAGCTAAGTCTGCTGGAGGACCACCCTGTGTACTACAAACTACTCAGAAGTTGTCCCGGCCTCCGTGCACAGACACCACTGGTGGCCCCACACAAGACAAGTTGTTGTTGTTGTTTTAATTTTTAAATTATGATATATGTGTATGTTTTATGTACATTGATGTTTTGCCTGCATGTATGAGGGTGCCAAATTCCCTGGAACAGGAGTTACAGACAGTTATTAGCTGCCATGTGGGTGCTTGGAATTGAACCCGGGTCCTCTGAGCCATCTCAATTTGTAGTCACCCGCGACTACCAATAGTAACCGCCTGCACAAGGGGCTGGGAATTAAAAGAGACAGAGAACATGAAGAAGTGACACCAAGACAGTACTCTGATCAAGGCGCCATCTTTATTACAGAGTAAACCACTTATATAGGTTTCCAAGTAAACATATCCAAGCAAAACAGGAAAATTAACCAAGCAAAACAAGAGGTGTAACTGAGCAAAACAGGAAGTTTAACTGAGCAAAACAGGAGGTGTCTGCTGAAAACAACAAGAATAGCGAGCCAGCATGACTTGCACGCAGGTGACCATCTCAGGTCTAATGGAATGGCTACCACATCAACTGTTACAAGCAAAAATGTCTCCAGACATTTCCAAATGTCTCTGGTAGGTAGGTTCAAGCCCTGTTGAGAAGCAAGGACCTAAACCTACTGATAGTTACTGTCTTAGTCACTGATCTAGTGCTGGGAAGAGAGACCATGAGCAAGCCAACCCTTACAAAGGAAAGCATTTAATTGGGGGCTGGCTTACAGTTTCATGATGTCGTGGCATCATGGCACAGGTACACACAGCACTGGAGCAGCCGCTGAGAACTATATCCTGATCTGCAGGCAGAGAGGCAGAGACTGGGCCTGGCTTGAACATTTGAAACCTCAGCGCCCACCCCCAGTGACGCACTTCCTCCAACAGAGCCACACCTCCTAATCTCTGCAATCCTATCAAAGAGTTCCACTCTCAGGTGACTAAGCATTCAAGTATTTGAGCTTACGGGGCCATCCTTATTCAAACCACCATATCACCAGGCACCCTCACTGTCCTTGGTAAAACACTCGTGTTTAAGCAGAAAACTGTGTTTGAGCAGACGAAACAGGTTGCTGACTGCACACTTGCCAGTAGAATAGCTCGCCATGGATCCTACAAATAAATGTAGCCCCACTTGGTGGTTGTAGCGGACCAGCACTTGGGAAACTAAGACAGAAGAATCACCGTTAGTTCACGTCTGTCCCATACTGCTCAGTGAGTTCCAAGCCTCCTTGAGCTACAGTGGGAGACCCTCCTGTCTTTGAAAAAAAAAAAAGTTATATTACTACACCTAACATTTAAACTGATCCAGTGATCACTTCTCCAGCTCAGGCCCCACGTCTGCATCCTGGCCTGTAGACTCACACTGGAACGTCTGGGTAACTGGAGGCTCTCCTCAGCTCTCAGCCTGAAAAGCCTGAGGAAAGCCCATCCCTGCTGTGAGAGGGTGCGCAGGAAATTGCTGGGCCCGATGTGTTTTACAGGAGGCTGACCAACACACCCTGCTCTTTTTTCCTCCCTGGCCTCCCCACCTCACAGAACCCCCCCCCCTCATGCCCCCTGGGTGGCACTGGGAACATACCAACCAGCTTGCCCCACCCTTCAAGGGACCTAGGAATGGTTCCAGGCGCCAGTAAGCCTCCGTCAGTGTGTGCCCTGGCCTGTCTGCTCGGGGATGGTGGGGTCTACGGAGCTGGGTGCACAGTGGCCTGACCACATCACAGACTCAGGCCTGGGTGCAGGCTGTGGCAGGCTGTGGCAGGCTGCCCACCCTTCCCTGTTTGCCTTCCGCTTACCTATACTGGCCCCAGCAAAGTGGTTACAAGTTGGACCAGAAACTGCGAACAGGCCGGGCCGAGAAACATGAAAGTGTGTGAGTCAGTGGCTGCTTTGATTCCCACTGCCTTATAAACCTGCCCTTTGAATTTAGCCAGCATCAGGATCCAAAGAGCAGAGAAAGTTGAAACCAGCGCTACCAAAAAAAATGAGTAGGGAGGTCACTGACAGAGCCCCATGGTCAGCCTCACCCTGACCCTAGGTCCTCTAGAAAGGGCAGAGAGGGACAAGAGACCAGGGAAGGACTTCAGGATATTACCACCTTTGTCCCAGGATGTCCCCTCTGCCTCTTCTTGACATTTTCTTTTTATAAAGGCTTAAAACCTGCACAGACCAGGCTTTCCGGAAGTCAGAAGTTTTTGCATTTGGAAAGCTGGAGGCAGGGAATCTTGATGGACTCCATGTTGAAGGAGCAAGTACAGAAAAAGCCCAGGAGACGCCCCCAAGGAGCCTTGGTTCTGTTTAGGAAGCAGGTGACGTAACAAGAGCCATCACCCCAAAGAGCCCAAAATACTGCTGTGCTGGGCTGCCCAGGGGAATGAGGACAAGAGAGAGGAGAACATTTCCAAACGTGGCCACTGTGAGGGGAAGCAGCTGCATGGAAGACACAGCAGCATTTCCTGATGGTAACCGCTTCCTCTACTGTTACTTCCAGGATGACTTCGAGGCTGCTGCTGCCTTTCTAAGTGTTCCGTCCTCTGCAGAACGACCACGGGGAGATGAGAGCCTTGCCTGTCTTGTTTGTCATTGTGCCCTTATTTCTGAGGACAGCCTCGACAACACTCAACTTTCAGTGCTCACCATCCGGCCTGTGAGTGAACACAATGTCTCCATCTTCTCAAACTCCGTAACAAAGTATCCTATGCTGAGTGGCCTAGAAAAGGTCTTCCAGCAGGAACAGGGGAGGAGTGACAGTCCACAGCCCGTGGATTTCCCTCAACTACTGCAAGTTTGGTTCAACCCTCTGACTTAACAGAGGGGAAAGCCAAGCTCAGAACTATAGTTTCATCTTCTGTGGCTCCTAGAGGCTCCTGTGGCAAAGGGTAGTGCTCCCAGGGTGCTCTTAAGCCGGAGGGAGCTCCTGGGAGGAAGAGCCCAGTAGGAGACTCCTGTCCTCCTCTCCCTTTGGCATCTCAGTCATTCCACGAGTGCTCCCACTGTGCCAGGGTTCCCACCATGATGCTCTGCCTAACCAACAGCCTAAAGGCTACAAGGACAGACATGCCTCTGAGATGGCAGAGCAAAGCTCCTTACAGGCTGGTTATCTGGGGACGTGTTTCTGAAACAGGAAGTTGGCTAACATAAGTGTCAAAACCATCCTGTTACTCTATAATATGCTCTGGGGGCTCAGAATCGAGACACTCAAGTCCTGTTTTGACCCCACCTGAAGCCTTCTTCTCTCACTTCTTTCCCTTTAGGTCCCACCAAGGGTTCAAAGGACAACCGTGGGCATGATGGTTTTGCTTCTCCTGGCTTAATTCTAAACTCAGAGAAACTTCCTTAGGAGTCCTCTCTTTCTATCCCTCCTCCCCAATTTGTTTGCTGTGACAGGGTTTTGCTGTGTAGCCCAAGATGGTTTTATTTAAACTCCGACTCTCCTGCCTCAGCTCCTGAGATCTAAAACTGTAGTCATGCACCTCCACACTCAGCTGTACCTTCCTTTTTTGACTCTTTTTTAAGGCAGGGTTTCTCTATATAGCCCTGGCTGTCCTATAATTTGCTTTATAGACCAGGCTAGCCTCGAACTTAAAAATCTCCCTGCCTCTGCCTCCCAAGTGCTGGGACCAAAGGCGTGTGCCATTATGCCCAGCTGCTGTTGTTTTGTTTTGCTTTGGAGAGTACAGTATAATTACATCATTTCCTCTTATTCCTTTCCTCCCTCCAAACCCTCCTATATACCCTGCCTTGCTCTCTTTCAATTTCATGGCCTCTTTTTTCATTAATTGTTGTTATGTGCACTATGTATATACATATATTTTCCTAAGATAACCTAGTTAGTCTGCATAATGTTACTTGTATGTCGTTTTCAGGGCTGACCATTTGCTACCAGATAACCAACTGCTGTGCTCTTCCCTGAGGAAGACTGTTTCTCCTGCTCTCAGCATTCCTTGGTTGCCCTGCTCCTTTTAAATGCACCTCAAATTGAGCTCCAGCCTGTTTAGAAGAGATTCACACTTGTCTTTTGCATCCATACTATCCTTCCCTACCCACAGAGATGATCCCTAAGCACCTCGGGATGCTCCAGAAGCAGCTTTATGGTGGTACCAACCCTTTACATTTAGAACGTCAAGAGATTGATTAAAGAAGTGCTTAATTCTAGAAGACAGAGAGACGAAATGACTGAAATAGGGCCACGAGGAACTTGGCCAGATCTCTCCAAACTGAGACCAGATACAGACATTGCTTCTAGAGGAATTGCGTGGGTATGTTTAATAGCTTGTTACTGACTCCCATCCATCTCCTCCCTGACGAACTTCCACTGTGTAGCCCAGGCTGGGTTTGAACTCATGATCCTCCCACACCTCCTTTCTGAGACGGAGTCCCACATATTTCAGGCTGGCCCCAAACCTCAGAGTTAGAGGAGGGTGACCTTGAACTTCTGATCCTCCTGCTTCTATCTCCCCAGTACTGGGATCACAAGTGTGCAATACCATATCCTGCTTATGCAGCTGGGAATCAAAACCAGGGCATTGTGAATGCTAAGTGAATGCTCTACCAACCAAACTACATCCCTAGCCCCAACCCCAGGCTTTTTTCCCATTTTCCTAATCTGAGAACACACAACTACCATTACTCTGAAAAGACATCTTTTTCTTTTTTATTTCATTTTTAATTAATTTTTTATTAATTTCAACTTATTCATTTTGTATCCCACCTTTAGTCCCCTCCCTCATCCCCTCCCAATCCTGCCCTCCTTCTCTCCTCTATTACCCCTCCCCCAGTCCATCGATAGTGAAGGTTCTCCATCTGACCCTAGCCTATCAGGTCTCATCAGGACTGGCTGCATTGTCTTCCTCTGTGGCCTGGTAAGGCTGCTCCCTCCTCATGGGGAGGTGATCAAAGGGCCAGCCCCTGAGTTCATGTCAGAGACAGTCCCTGTTCCCCTTATTAGGGTGCCCACTTGGACATTGAGCTGCCATGGGCTACATCTGTGCAGGGGTTCTAGGTTATCTTCATGCATGGTCCTTGGTTGGAGTATCAGTCTCAGAAAAGACCCCGGGGCCCAGATATTCTGGTTCTGTTGCTCTCCTTGTGGGGCTCCTGTTCCCTGCAGGTCTTTCTATCTCCCCCTTCTTTCATAAGATTCCCTGCCCTCTGCCCAAAGTTTGGCTATGAGTCTCATCATTTGCTTTGATACCCTGCTGGGTAGAGTCTTTCAGAGGCCCTCTGTGGGAGGCTCCTGTGCTGTTCCCTGTTCTCTCCCTCTTCTGATGTCCATCCCATCTGCTTTTCTGAATGAGGATTGATCATCTTATTCAGGGTCCTCCTTCTTGCTTAGCTTCTTTAGAAGACACATTTCTCAAAAGAGTTTCCTCACAAGGTATCTTTGTGTGGACCCAGAAGAGTGTATCTTCCCAAACACAAGATATGGGATAGTTATGGGGTAGGAACAAGTGAGTGGAAGTTAACTGGGGCGTAGGTGAGCTGAGTCTAGAGTGTTGCCTTCCCCTTGGTTGCTTAGCTCTGTGCACAGTCTAAGATGTCTTAGAATAAAGCCCGCACTCTGTCCTTGCCACAGGGTAGAGGGCAAGGAAGTTCAGAATGTGCAGCGCCCCCTTCAAAGGTGTGTCCTGGACGTCACACACACCATGTCCACCATCCTGTTGGCCAGAAGCTATTCTTAGCTTCAAGGCAGGCTGGCCTTATAGCTAGGTAGCACTGTACTCTGGTAAAAATTCTATTCCTACATAAAAAAGAACTGTTACTCCAGCTACTTGAGAGGCCAAGGCAGGGGTTCATAAGTTTAAGACCTCTGTAGTATACAGAACAAATTCACTGCCTCCCTAGGCCACTTCACAAGGCCCTGTCTCAAAATAAAAAGTTAAGAAACAAACAAACAAACAAAAAAGGTCAGAGGCATGGCTCAGAGGTACGGCCCTTTCCTAGTGCCTGTGAGACAATGTAGGCTCAAGGCCCAGTTCTACCGACAAAATATAGAAGTCACAGAGGGAAAATAGATACTGTCTGCACAGGCGCCATTATCCCTACTGGCCCCGTTTCCAGTATTGCCCAGTAGTAAAATTTGACTACAAGCCTTCCAAGTTGTTGACAGTCAAGATCCCAGTGGACTCAAGGAGTTCATTCGGAAGTCAAAGGACCCTGGTGCAAACCTGTAGTTCCAGCTACTGGGTGGGGTGGGGGCAGAGGCCGGAGAACCCCAGGTTCAACACTAGCCTAGGCAACTTAACGAGGCCTTGTCTCAAAAACAGGGACAACGTTTCCATGAGAAGCACTAGCCCTGTGTCTACAGGACCCTGGGTTCAAGCCTCAGTACAAGAACCAAAAACAAAACAAAACAAAACAAAAAACCCCAACCCCAACACTTTCACACAATCCCATTCTGAAGTTGGAGATGAGCATGTTCTCCAATCAGTGCATGGGCTGGGGGTTGGGAGCAGGTTTGTTTGAGCAACAGTTCTGTAAAGAAGATTGGAAAGGTGTTTGTGGTCGCCCAGGTACACAAAAGAAAGGGCATTCTGTCTTTATGCTAGATTTCATTTTTTATTACACATTTGGTTTATGGAAACTGGTGAGTATAAAAAAGACGGAAGCAGACCAGGAGGGCAGGGAAAGAGGGGCAGACAAGAGAGGAGGATGTGACCGGAACACATTATAAAAACAGACTGTGGTTGCCACGCATCTTAAGTCTCAGCACTCTGGAAGCAGAGGCAGGGGTATCTCTATGAGTTCAACGCCAGCCTGGTCTACACAGCAACTACCAGGCCAGCCAGAGATACGTAATAGAGAGACCTTGCCTGAAAACAAAACAAAACAAAACACATTATATATGTGTGTGAAAACATCTTAATCAAACCCCTGGCCGGGTGGTAGTGGTGTACATCTTTAATCCCAGGACTCAGGAGGCTGGCAGATCTCTGTAAGTTCGAGGCCAGCCTGGTCTACAGAGTGAGTTCTAGGACAGCCAGGGCTACAGAGAAACCCTGTCTTAAACAACTCACCCCCACCAAAAAAAACAAAACAAACAAAAAAAAAACCTTACTGGGTTTATTATGCTAGTAAAAACACTAAAAGAAGAGGAAGTGTTGGTTTTCTTTATACGTAACTAGGGTTTCACAGATTTGGCCTGCGTTTCGAGTCCCCTGTTTCTGGTTGTCTGCAACTCTTTCTTTATGCATTCAAGGGTAACCTTGACTCTCTCGTTCTCATAAGGCAACCTCCAGTGCTAGGGTGACCCAGCAGTGCGGTGCTGGCCTTGAATCCAGGGCCCCATACATGCTGAGGGCACTAAACACCTGAGCCGCGGCCTTCCCCCAGAACAGAACCTTCGAGACAGTATTTGCTCCTGAACTGAGGTCTGTTCCAGGCCCCTTAACAGTACCACTCTACTGTTAGTTCCCCACCCTCCCAGTGTCCAGAAAGTTCCCTGTACTGGTTTCCCATTCCCCAAAGGAAAACCTCTGAGCTCCTCAAAACTAAATGAAATTAAACTAAGATATAATTACACTCAGTTACAACAACCACAGGGTTGGTCGCTATAAATGTTGCAATCCTTTATTGGTCAGCTTCTGATCTACCACATGAAACATTTTTTTTTAAATTTCAAACCCTTTTCCTCACTCCCACTAAAGGCATAAGCGTTTAAATGCCCATTTCTGATAGACAAGAACTGCTTCACAGCATTCCAATACAAAGGGAAGTTAGTTGCTATATTGTTATCTCTGGGGCATCTGAGAAGGGACCTTTTGTTTATTTGGATGGTAGTTCCAATTCACTTTCCTTGCCTAGAATAACTTAGCCATTAACTAGACTCTCCATGTTTCATATGTGAACATGCCTAGTCTCAAAACACACAAAACAGGTTTGCTGGGCAAACTTAGTGCTCAGCTTGTAAGTCCGTGCCCTGATTGCATATGTTCTCATATGTATCTGTCTCCCAGTAAGTATGTCTAACCAAGAAACAATGGAAACTACCTCCAGCAGAAAAGACAGAAAGAGAGAAAGAGACAGACAGAAATAGGGAAAGAGAATGAACATATTTTCCCCACAAAACCCCAAACTGAACACTATGTTGATGCAAGGGTCACCCTCTCTTCTAGAAACTTCCGAAAAGAGTCTCCCCTCTCACAGGATTAGCTGTACGGCTCTTATCTTGAAAGCCATGCTCCCAGGAAAGGGATTTCCCTTTCTTTAGCGATGTAGCCACCCGTAGGTTGCTTGTGACCCCCTACCCAAGCTCATGCAAGCATCCGCAGTTAAATTCAGTAGCAGGGGTGAGACAGCTCACTGGGCAAAGGTTCTTACCACCGAGCTTGACAGGCTGAGTTCGGTACCTAGGACTCACATGGCAGAAAGAGAGCGCTGAGTTCTGTACATTGTCCTCTGACCTCCACACAAGAGCTGTGGCAAGTGTGGTCCCCACACTCGTGCTTGCACACGAAGTAAATAAATGAAAATTATTTTAAAAAAGTCTCAGGGGTCATACACACACACTAAAACAGATGAAAATAGGAGGGGGACTCGTTGGAAAGAGGGCAGAGGTTCAGCGGGGGGAGGAGGGGTAAGAGAGGGGAATAGATAGGAGTGAGTGTGGCCGACTCCAGCACATACATTTCTTCACGGATGGGTATTTTTCCCTGTTCCCTTCCTGCCCGTCTCCCACTTCTCCACTTTGTCCCCCTCTTTTCCTTCTTCCTCCCCTTCCTTCGATTGCTGATAAGCAGCCCTCTGCCATGACATATACACATGTGCATGCACACACACACACAAACATAATAAATAAAAATGTAAATACAGAGCTAGCAGGAATATTATTTCGAAAGAAGGTTAAAATCAGCTCAGAGGCTAAAGAGGCAGCTCAGTGGTTGACAGCGCTGGCTGCTCCTCCAGAGGGCCCAGGTCCCACTCCCAGCCCCCGCATGGAGCTTCCTGTAACCCCAGTCCCAGGGGGTCTGACACCCGCTCTAGTTTCCACGGACATCAAGCACAGCTGCAGCTCACTGGCACAACACTCACACACATAAAATAAGATAATGATAAAAAAAAATTAAATCAGCTCGAAAGAACCAGGTGCACACATTTGCAGTTCTAGCACTTTGTAGGCAGAGGCAGGAAGATCCGAAGTTCAAGGCCAGCCTTGGCCACTGAGACCCCATTTAAGAAAGAAAAAGAAAAGCTGAAGGGATCAAGGCCATCCTCCGCTATACGAGGTTCTAGCCTGGAATACATGAGACCTCATCTTAAAAACACACAAAAAAAGAAAGAGAGAGAGAAAAGAAAAAGAGAAAATCGAGGAGAATGTTACAAATCAAATGAAAATGAGACTACAACATACCAGATACGAGTTGAGTAAAATTAGATTTTCGCCGCTGTAAGAATGGACACGGTGGGAACAGGAAGAGCAGACAAAGAAGGACTCTACAGAGTTGCCCTGTGTGTTCCCCGTATGCACTGTGGCGCTGGCCCTGCACATGCAAGCACATCACAGACATGAGGTGAACACGCTGATGTACATCGCTAGCCAGCACCTTCCAGCTGAGGAGAAAAGAGCGTCAGCTCAAGGCCTTCCTCTGCTACATGGTGGTCCAAGGCCAGTCTGGGCTGTGGGTGACCGCCTCAAAACAAAACAACTCAAACCACACTTCCAAGGCCGAGGCATGAGGATTGCTGTAACTTTGAGGCCAGCCTGGGCTACATCGTAAGTTCTGAACTACCCAGCTACATAGCAAGAGCCTGCCTTTAATTAAGTAAAGAACCTACTAGGCTCAAGCCAACTTGGTGGCTCACACCTTTAATCCCAGCACTGGGGAGGCAGAGGCAGGAGAATTTCTGAGTTCAAGGCCAGACTGGTCTACACAGCAAGTTCCAGGGCAGCCAGGGCTACATGGAGAAACCCTGTCTTGAAAGAAAGAAGGAAAGACTACTAGACAAAGCAGTGTACCTGCAGCCTTTAAAAGGCTCTAGCAGGAGGCTGAGGAATCTGGGACCAGCTTGACAAAGAGGGGAGGGGAAGGAAGATTAACAAGCATGGTTTATGAGAAAACCCAGGGGTGTCTGGGGTACCCAGCAGTTTCACACATTGGTGAATGCTGGAGGTGCTCTGGCCCTGGGTTCTAGAATTAAACAGCCCACCCCAACATAGGCCTCTAGCTCAGAGTAGCAAGTTGACTGCATTGGGGATATTCTGAATTAGAATGATTCTCTCTAAGCGGCTGAGGCTGCAGTTTAAGTTAACTTGTCAAGAAAGTGTGAATTACTTGCCAGTATTACAAATGTGTTTATTTTCAGCCTTCCCTGAAAACAGTGAGGAGGAGGGAAGCCCGTCACAAAGCAGCCTGCGGGAAAAGCATGCAGTTCTCACGGGTACTCTCTCTCTCTCTATGAACCCAGAGGGAGCCTCCAGCCTGCAGAAAGAAGAGATACACAGAAGAGGCAGGTGACAGGGGACAGGAGTTGGGGGTTGCGCTGGTCCAGTCCTCCTGTGCCAACAACTGAGCCTGGAGAGATTGCTGACTGCTACAGAGGAAGCCCTACCCACCACAGAGGCCTTAGGCAGTATCCAAAGAGCCTCCTCCGGCCTGGCTGCAATGACTGCAGGACACCTGGCTACCGCCACAGAGTGCATGCCCACTTTCCGTTTTTTGTTTTTTGTTTTTTGCAGCCCCCCAGCTAACCTCTGTCCCTCTCTCCTGGCAGTCCACTGTGAGGGTGACTTTCTGCAGATGCAAAACTGCTCCAGCCACTCATCCTTAACATACTGTCTTCAGCCACAAACCTGGGGGGGGGGGGGCAGGAGAATCTCAAGTTTAAGGGGGCATTAGCTAGACCCTGTCTCAAAACAAACAGACAAAAGCAAACAAAACCGAAGGAAGGAACGAAAAGAGTCAACTGCCATGTGCTCCCATCGCTGTTGAAATAAAATCCAGTGTACAGAGCTTTCAGACGCTCCCTGCATAATCCCTGGCTGGCATCTACCTCCTTGCTTCCCTTTCCTTCATCTTTCCAGTCAGCTCTGATACCAAGCAGTCCGTCCCTCCCTGCAAGGACTGCTGTGAGGGTTTCCCTAGGCATTAGCTTCTCCGGTCTGAACAGGAGCAGGGAAGAGATCTGGTAGGGGTGGAGGGGCCTTCCAGGTTTATCCACCTGAGTCACCCATCAAAGCAGTTCTGTGCCATCCGTGAGCTTACTGGACCCTGGAGGTGCCTCCACAGGTAGAGGGGGGTCTAAGTTTGCTCTCCATCGCTACTAGCCAGGAAAAGCGTCCTGGTTAGTTTGTTGTAGGTAAGAAACAACGTAAGGTCATTTGAGAAGAGAAAAGCTCAGCTGGGAAGATGCCCGCTCCAGCCTGGCCTGTGGGCAAGTCTGTGAGACATTTACTTGATTGACATGGGAGAGCCCAGCTCACTGTGGAAGGTGCCACCCCTGGGCAGCTGTGTCCCATGCTGGCCTGAGCTCACCTTGGAGCTGAGGATGACCCAGACCTTTGAATTCTGTCTCCCCCTGAGTGCTAGATCGCAAACATAACCACCACATCTAGTTTATATGGTCCTAGGTATCAAATCTAGGACTTTTTTCATGCTAGTGAAGCCCTCTACCATCTAAGCCACATCCCCCAGTCCATTCCTGCCTTTTTATATTATACTATTTATATACTATATTGAGGATTAGCAAGAGCATTATTTTGCATAATATTATTGCCATATATTATATTCCTTTTGTATAGCTGCTGCTCTTTGTATGCATTGCTTAGCACACAGTAGGCATTCAACCACAACTTCTTTCTTTTGAAAAATTTTATTTATTTTTCTTTTATGTTTATATGAGGGTTTTTTGTTTTTGGTTTTGCTTTGTTTCGCAGTATGCACCACCTGCCTACATTGCCTACAGAGGCCAGAATAGGGCATCCGATCCCCTGGAACTGGAGTTACAAATGGTTGTGAGGTGCAGTGTAGGTGCTGGGAACTGAACCCAGGTCCTCTAGAAGAGCAACAAGTGCTCTTAATGCTAAGCCATCTCTCCTGCTCCCTGATCACAATTTCTTACAATACAAAATACTTATGTAGCATGTTAAGACAAGTGCTTAAAATACTTTGTGTTTGCTTGTTGTTTGTGAAAGGCGGTCTCACTCTGTAGTCCAACCTTATATAGCTGTTACCTTAAAAGTGAAATATTCTCTTCTGGAAGGAGGAAGTAATCTCATAAGATCAGGAAACAAGTAAATCATACAAGGCCAGAAAGTAAATGAAACTTATAAGGCTCAGGAAACTACTGAAAATTACAAGATTCACAAGGCCCTTTCCAGGGTAATACAAGCAGTAACAATTGCTGGGCCGAGGAACCTCTGGCTGTCAGAACTGCGTCCAAGTCTTGCAGAGAGCTGCAGGGATACAGCTTTCAGGAGTTGTCTTCTGAGTCACTCATGCTGGGCTTTTTCATAACGCAGCTGTGTCTGAGTCATCTATACTCCTATAAGTACTCCTCATCTACACTCCTGTAAGTAATAAACAACTTACTGATTCACTAAGCTAGACTTGGGTGAAATTGTTTCTGTCGTCTGTCATCAGAGCCTTGTCTGGGAGAAACAGAAATTTGTGCTTGGCCCCCTGGGAAAAATCATGCAACACCCAAGCTAGCCTAGAACTCACTAGGCTGGCCTGATTACAGGAAAGAGCCACCACATTTGACTTGCAAAATACAATCCTGCAAAATAGTGTTCTTATCCTCTTCATGATTTTTTTAAATGTAGCACTATAGCTCAGAAAAAATGCAAAGTATCCATTAGTTCAGTGATAGAGCACTTCAAGCACAAGGCCCTGGGTTCGGTCCTCAGCTCTGGAAAAAAAAAAAAAAACAAGTCAAGGCTAGCTCAGACTACACAGCAAGACTTTTGTCTCAATAGAACAAGGTTGGTGAGATGGCTCGGAGGATAAATGTGCTCGCCATCAAGCCTGATGACCTGTGGTCCATCCCAGGGCCTATACCGTGGGAAAAGCAAGCTGCCTGCAGTGAGCTGCCCTCCACCCCCTACACACAATCACCTGTGCACCTTGCCCTGAACTTCTGATGTTGTTTTAGAGGATGAAGGAGAATGATGAGCTGTTTACCCGAGTTGCGTTCAATCCACACTGCTGCTCCTCCTCTCTGTGCTGGTGAGGCACTCTCCCTGGAGTCCAGCTGGAAAAATGGACAATCGGGACCCTGGATTCTTGAGAATTTGCTCCACTCCCAGGAAAACCATTTGAGTCTGGCTGAGCCTGGTTAGAGTGAGCTCCTCTCCCCCGCCCCAGGCCAGTCCTGTCTAAGATGGGGAAGAGATTAAGCTGAACGTGGCTTCTCTGAGATGCGCAGGATGAGTCCCTTCCTCGGTACCACTTCATCCTCCAGAGGCAGTTGTCCAGTGCCCCAGCATCCCTGACAGTTCCGATGCCCTAATCCCCCCAGCATGAGTGGCCTGGATGGACAGAGCATGTTTTACAGTGATACAGACTCTGAGAAGCCCCTCCATCACTTTCCATCAGCCAACAGTGGTTGAACAAAAGTCTACAGACAAAGCACGCAACACCAGCCATGCTTTCAGGCCGCTACTCTCTTCCTGCCCTGGAGTTTCTGAAAAGAAAGGCTGCCAAGTAGAGCTTAAAAAATAGAAACCCAGGAGGAGCCGGTGAGGTGACTCAACGGTAAAAAGGACTTGCCACTGAGCCTGACGGCCTGAGTTCGATTCCTGGGACCCACAGGATGAAAGGAGAGAATAGACTCACCCAAGTTGTCCTCCCGACCTCTGCATGAAATCATAGCGCTGCACAGCTAAACACAATCATTCAGTCAATCAATTAAACAGAAACTCAGGGGCCAGTGAGGTAGCTCACTGGATGACAGAGCCTGCTGCCAAGCTTAATAGCCTTTGTTTGACCCCAGGACCTGCATGGTGAACGGAGAGAGCCAATTCCTCAAAACTGTCTTCCAACTGCCACATATATGCTAGCACATGAGCAAGCAAGGGTGTGCGCACATGTAGGCACATGAGTACACACATGCATGATAATAATAATGATGACATAAAATAATAATAATAAATGTACAAAAATGGAAATTCACTATCCCACGGTCCTGGAAACTCCAATCCAAAAGGCAAGACATTGGCAGGCCCTGCACCCTCGGAAGCTACTAGAAAGGCATCCTTCCTTGCTTCCTCCTATAGTCTAGTGGTGCATATGGCTGCACTAAACCCATGCTCTTGCCTTCACCTTCTCTCTCTCTCTTCCCCGCCTCTGTGTGTGTGTGTGTATGTGTGTGTGTGTGTGTGTGTGTGTATGTGTGTGTATGTGTGTGTATGTGTGTGTATGTGTGTGTATGTGTGTATGTGTGTATGTGTGTATGTGTGTGTATGTGTGTGTGTATGTGTGTGTGTGTGTGCCTCTATTTCCAAGCCTCCACTGCAACTTCTTCCTTCCTGCTCTTGTTTGTCTGTGGATCTCAAACTGGCCTGGCACTCACAATAAAGCCCAGGCTAGACCCGTGAACCTAATGTTCTGGTGAACGTCCTGTCTCAACCTCCCAAGTTCTAGGACAAAATGCCAGCACATCCCTAGCCTGCATGTTTACTGCTGGATCCTTGGCTTCTGCTAGTTCAACTTTAAAGAAGCGCTGAAGAGATGGCTCAGTGGTTAAGAACACTGGCTGCTTTTTCAGAGGATCCACGTCTGGTTCTCAGCAACCATGTAGTAGGTCACAATCATATGTGACTTCAGTTCCAGGGAATCCGATGCCCTCTTCGGCCTCTGCAAGAGCCAGGCACACACATGGTGCACATACATACATGCAGATAGAACATTCATACACACAGAATTAAAAGAATAAAATAGAATAAGTGCTTTTTAAAAGTGGGAAAGATGCAGGCAGTAGCACTGTCTATTTTGAATGCTTGTTGCAAGCTAGCAGGCTTGGGAGGTGATGAGCGCGGAGTCCTCCCTGGTGCTCTGGCAGTGGTCTACGTGGGAAGAGCTGACCTTCAGAGAGTTTGACCTAAAACAGTCAGTTCTTCAAAGTAGCAGCATCCTCTTCAGAAGCATGTACCCCCTTGCTGGAATCAACCTCAAGAGGGTTTTGCTTTGTTTTCTTCACTAATCCTTCACTACAAATGGAAGACCTAACTTCTAACATGTACCATCACTGTGGTGTCCACCACAGAGCCTCAGGGAATCTGGAGGGCTGTGACCCTGACCCCAGGTTTCCTTCTGCAAGAGTCTTTGGCTCTCGGCCTATAGAGAGTCCTTCATTTGATTGACTGTGGACAGCAGGCTGAAAGCTCAGGAAGAGAAGCCTTCAGAGGAGCCCTCAAACAGTAGCAGGAAGTGGGGATATGTACCCCAATTTTCCTGTCCTCAAGAAAGAATGAAACTAAGGCAACCTGATCACTAGTGAATGAATCCTGATTTTCTGAGAGTGCCACTCAACCTATGCTTCCTGGAGTCACCTCTCAACTAACTCACTTGTATGTGGATAGATCTGTGTCCTCAGGGAAGCTTCCCGAGCCACCCCAATTAAGCCACGGTTTTGCTGATACACACGCTGGTAGTGAGCTCCCTGTGGAGAGGCAGAAGTTACAGGCCTCTGAACAGTCATCATTTGGTCCTCAACAAGGGCTCTCTATATGCCTTGCTTCATCTCAGCCACACAGCAGCCCTAGGAGGCCACAGCTATCACCACACCCCGGATCACAAATGAGGAACCAGACATGGTACCTTACACCTGTAATCCCAGCACCAAGGAGACTGAGGCAGGAGAATTCCCACACACTTAGGCCACCTGTGCTGCACAGAGCATTCAGGGACAGCCTAAGCTACGGAGTGAAACTGTGTCTCAAAAGTACAAGAAAGGGGGCCAGAAGACCAGTGAGATGCATCAGTAGACAGAACATCTGCAGCACAAAAAGCTAACCTCTTGACCTCAGTGCCCAAAAATCTCATTAAAAAAAAAGTTCTAGCACTCCTATGACAAGATGGGGGACAGGGACAGAATTGCCCAGAAGCTTGTAGGGCAGCTAGCCAGGGGCGGAAACCAGAGAGACCTTGCTTCAACAGGATGGAAGGAGAGACATGGACACACACACACCACAAAGATAGAGATGATAATGATGATGATGATGACGATGATTCATTTTTAAAGGCTGGAGATGTAGTTCACTTGTTGGGTTGCTTGCTTGCATATGCTTGAATCCCAGCACCCTGGAGGTAGAGGCAGGAAAATCAGAATTCACAGTACTCCTTAGCTGTGTAATGAGTTCAAGGCAAACCTGGAATACATATACCCCTGCCTCAAGAAAGATGAGGGGGCACACCAGAGAGATGGCTCGGTAAGCATGAAGACCCACATTTGATCTCGGGTTTAAAAAGCCAAGCATGTGGCTGTTATCCCAGCACTGAGGGGTCCCAGACAGGTGAATTCCTGGGGCCTGCTGGCCAGCCAGCCTATCAAATCAGTGAGCTCCAGGTTCAGTGAGAGAGACCCCGTCTTAGTAAGGTGGAGAGTGATGAAGAAGACCTCTACTATCAAACTCAGGCCTACACACACACACACCAGTGTATACAAACACACACACACATGCACACCTGGGCACAACACACACCAAACATTTTTTAAAGGAAAGGAAACAAAAAAAAAAAGGAAGGAAGAAGAGGGCAGCCAGGATATAAGCTACAGTGGCCTCTCTGGAGTCTGCACTCTCAGTGATTGCAAATAGCCTCACCGTTCTGTGGGAGAAAGCACTGGTCCAAGGCTCTCCTTACTTGGATGTTACCGTGAGAGCCCCACACCTTCCGCACATATTCAAGAGTCCCTGATTTATATTCACTTATTTAGGTACCAAGAAACCTGTTTTTTTTTTTTTTTCAATCTAAGTATGCCTAAAATGCTAGGTTAGGCCCTGAGGAAATGACAAAGAAATCTAAATCAGTTCTGGGGTGGAGGCAGAGGAGACTGGGGGGAGGCAGAGGAACAAAGGTGAAGCAGAAGAACCTGAACACGCGACCACAAAGTCAGGGCTGTCTTCAGTCAGCCAGAGGAGCTAACAGAGAAGAGATGACCCCAGGGAACCAGAGGGGACAGCTGCCCCAGAGGAATTAGCGCTTAGAGAACTGGGCGTGAAACCCGGCGCAGTGACACACACTTCTCTCTAGTACCAGCGCTGGAGAGGCTGAGGCAGGAGGATCTCTACAAATGCAGGGCCAATCTAAGCAACATCCAACACCCTACCTCATAAACAAAACAAGGAGCCCATAAGCTGAGCGACAGAGCCACCTGGCCGCCTTTTCCTTTCTTCCAGTCAAAAATGAACCAAGCGTGAAAGAGGGGGTTAGCAGAAATGACACCGAGATGACTGAGCATCACAGACTGGTGACTCAAGACTGGGTCTCAAGCCGAGACATGTCAAGAGCACACAGGTCATGCGCTAGACAGTCACCTTGCCCCGGGTCTAAGAGGACTGATTGAGTAAGATGACATTTGTGACCACCGTGGCGCTCAGCCCTGCAAGCCTAGCCCCTTAGATGCGTGTATCACTGCCAGTCCTCACTGATGTGCTTTGATTACACTGTCCGGACCTAGGAGAACTGAAGACATTTGCCTGAATGAAGGTTTGGCAGCTGAGGCCTTGTCTTCAGCTGTGTGCTGGGACAGCTTCCTTGCTCACTTTCCCTTCTCCCTGAGGATGGGATGGGCAGGCCAGACCAGCACACTAAAGGATAATAGGAACCAGGCAGGATGAACACACTTACTTCATAGAGCCTAGGCCTGGACAAGCACCTTGGTGGTGGCGTGAAGGCTAACAGCACCTCATTCCCATCATACTCCAGCACACAGCAATGTCTGATCTGCAAACACAGCTTCAGAAGCTTTCCCCAAGACGAAAGTCCATGAGAATATATATATATATGTGTGTGTGTGTGTGTGTGTGTGTGTATGTATATTGGCATGATCTCATTCGAGGGCTGGACTTAAACCCACTACAAAGCATGAGCTGATCTCAACTCACAGATGTCCTCCTCCCTCTGCAGCTTCCCAAATCCTGAGATTGTGGCAATGCACCGTTGAGCCTGGTTCAGCATTCTTAGCAACTGCATTGAACACAAGGTCAGAGGCCTTTCCAGTGCTTGGGTTACAAGTATGTGTCACTACACAGGATTCATGCCCACTTCTCTAAACTCAGTTCCTCTGGGACAGCTGTCCTTTCTGGTTCCCTGGAGTCATCTTTTCAGGATGGAGACCTCCAAAATATAGGTCCTTCACATCTAATAAAACAGCAGGAGCTTGGGAGTTTCATGGCATTTTCCTTCCCTGCCCCTTGAAACAGGCCCTAGAAGTCTCTGGCCTTCCCTGGAAGTGGGTCATAGTTGTAAGTGTTCTTTGACAGCAACTGAGCTAGAGCGCCACCAGATCAGCAGTCACCAAGGCCATCCTGGATGTGGTGCTTTGTCCCTGTAGGCTCAATCCCCAACTGGTGGAGCTGTTCTGGGAGGCTTAGGAGGCATGGCCTGGCTGGAGGTAACATCACCGCGGGGGAAGGGCTTCGAGAATGTATGGCCTTCACCATTTCTAGTTTGCTCTCTCCGCTTCGTGTTTGTGATTAAAGGAGCTTTCTGCTCCTGCTGCCATGTCCACTGCTTGTTGCCATGTTCCTGTCCTGTTATGATGGACTCTTAACCCTCTGAACCTGTAAGCCAAGTAAACTTCTGTAAGTTGCCTTCAGTCCTAGTGTTTAATCACAGCAGTGGGAAAAGCACTACTCCAGCGAGTCAGGGGATTTTAAGTGCATCTCACGCCCAGGAAGAATAAAGGAAAGCAAAGAGTGAGCAGAAGTGATGCATGTTTATCAAGGAGTGAGAGAAAGAACTCCCAAGCACAGGGCGCTCCGAGGGCGGAGTGAGCTGCTCTGAGCAGTGGCCTTATGGGTCACGTGGTGGGAGGTAGGGGAGACCACACAAGCTACTTTTGAGAGATTGGTTTGGACCACATCACTAGCTACGCCAGTAAGAACTCCAAATGCCTTTGTCTTCTGACCTCTACACTAGATACGCTAAATACTTACATACCTACATACATGCAAACACATACACGCATGTTATATACACATGTGCATACACATATATGTGCATGCATTCATGTACACTTATTCACATCCATACATATATACATGCATATGTACTTACAAAATGCATGCATATACACATTTACATATGTACCTATGTGTGTGCATACACATATATGTACACATTGCATATATAACTATATGACACGTATGTGTACATATACATGATACACATATGTATGTACATGTAAGCACATATGCACACACTCATAGGTATGTATTCACATACATACATAGTACATACATACAAGCATACACACATACTTACATACATGCATACATATACACATGCATGTGAAATAAATAATCAAACAGAAATGCATCACTGGATATCCCAGGGTTAAGGGTAAACAGAAGGAAGGCACTAGTTACAAAGGGCTCTAAGGGAATCTTCCAGGCTAACGGACCTGCTCTACAAGTGGACTGTAGTGGGCACTACACAACTCTACACATTTGTTGATTCCCGTGGAGTTGTATACCACTGAGAGGGGTGATTTTACCCTAAGAGAAGACATGTGCTGTGGAGTTGGTAGTCTGGGGCAGACCCACATTCCAGTTCCTTAGCTCCATAACTTAGAGGCTTTCTGAGCCTCATCTTCCTCATCTACAAATGGGACAGAGTAGCTCCTAGTTCACAGGCTTATTAGAGACTAGTGGGCAGCATGTGTAATCCAGTGCCTGGCACCCACTGCACTAGACGTCTAGTTATTACCATCCAGCAACGAGCCCTTCCCAGAAGTCCTAAGATCTATCCACCTTGCCCTACACCATTCCTGGTCTTGGCCCCTCCACCAGCCCTTGAATGCCCTGCCCTGTACTGTTCCCAGGGCCCTTCCATCAGCCCTTGTCCAAGATGAGATTCCTGGGGAGAAAGTGAAGCCATTCTCCAAGGATGCCGGGGACAAGTTTGGCCTGGGCTTGAGCATGGTGTTGCTAAAACATGGTTTAGAGTTATAACTGTCAAAGGAGGGAGGGGAGGGTTACATCTCTTCCCTGCCGCCGGCTGTGCCCTGCAGCGGAGCCAACAAGCTCATAAATGTGCCACGAGGTAAAAGAGATGCTCTCCGTTTCTGTCTCCTTCGTTTCTCTCGATGTATCTTCTCATTTCCTGGAACACAGTAAACTAGTCAGTAAATGAAAAGACGTCCCCACCACAGAGCAAACAGCTTCTTGACATTTCACGGGCCAAGCTAAGCCTGGTTTGATTGCCCACTGCTTTGCTAGCTGAAGCTGGAAGGTGTGGGTCATAGCTCCTAGCCAACCTTCTCTTGGAAATCCCCCTGTCCACCTGAGCTGTTGTAACCATTCTCAAGAACACTCCTCTACATTGAGAAATTGATTTGAAGTTGTCCAGTGATTACACAGAACAAGGTAAAGCTTCCCTGGGAGATTTGCACTGATTAGTTCAGGACTGGTGTGCCGATCCATACCTGTAATTCAGCATTGAGAAGGCTGGGGCATGAGCTTGAGAGCGGTTTAAGCTACATAGTGAGACCTCATCTCAACAAACAGAGTTGGGTGGCATGGGCTACCCACACACTGTAGGCAGGTTTCATGTGCGCCACTGATCATGGGCAGAGCCAGCTCTGCAGTGGCCATTGAAGAGGGCAGTCGCTCAGCTATTTCTCAGCTGTAAGCTTGAGTATACACATCGTCTGATGGCAGCGGCTTTGTCCCCTGCAGGCTCCATTTTTTAACAGATTCAGACCCATTTCAGGACTGATGGCCTACAATTGGGAAACTGTTGTATCTTGTCAGATCACAGTGCATTTCATGAGAACTGCTGATGGCAGTGGAGGAGATGAGGAAATGGCTGGTCTGAGGAAGAGGAAGAGAAGAAAGGAACATTTTGTTTTGTTTCATTTTACGACAGGGTTTACACCGTCAACAATGCTGGACTCAAATTGTCATGATCCTCCTGCCTCAGTTCTGAAATTCAAATGTGAGCCAACACCCCCAGCTAACGGAGTGTTTTTAATGGAAATAGTTTACTTACAAAAGATGTTATGGCCATTTCTTTTGCTGTTTGGCGTCTACTTGTGAGAAATTAGAAAGAAACATAGCATCCGGGGGACGGGAGGAAAAAGCAAAAGCACCAAGAGTTTACCGCAACATGTGTGATGTTCTCCTCATTAAAAATTAAAAATAAATAAAACCACTGTAACGGATCCCAGACCTTAGCACAACTGACATCATGATGGAAATACCATTCAGGCCATAAAACTCAGCACATAGATAGCAACCTAACAAAACAAGAACAAAGACCTAATCCATCAACGTCTATGTTTCTGGAAAAGTCTCGAAATGTGCTAATCTTTGCTTTTTGGCTTCTGCAGTTCTGCTTCTGGCTACCTGTTCTTGCTAACTGAGGTGTGTCAACCCAGGATGTGGTTTTTGTGCTGAAAAACTCTCCCTAAGTAAGGCTTGGGGCTGCACTGGAATCCCAAACACCCAGTGACTCTCCAGCCAGCTAATAAAGACTTCCTGTCAGCTTACAGCCATGTGTGAGTAGGTTCCTCTGGTGAATCTCACACGCCACCATAGAAGGGAGGAGTGCTAGCATCCCCAGGAAGGCTGAGGCGGGAAGAGCACTGTACTGGTTAATCTTGGTCACTTGATTGGTCTGTGATCATCTGTGAGACACACCTTTAGGCAGTTCTATGAAGACATCCCCTGCCAGGATTGACTGAGGAGAAGACCCGCCCCCGAGTGGGCAGCACATTGGGCAGCAGCCCAGAGAGAGAGAGGTCAGAGGAGAAATGATCCTATTTTTCACCTGCCTGCCTTTCTTCCTTGTTGGCACACACATCTACTCTGATGCCGCAGCTGCCATCCCTCACTGACTACAGAGCCCACCTTACTAAGCATTCCAACATGGGCTGAAAACCAGGGACTCTAAAAGTCCTCGTGGCCTTCAGCACAGGATCAGGGACTGCTAGAGCATCTTGCCTGATAGGGCAAGGAGCCCTTCCAGATTCTCAGCCTAGTTAGACTACCTGGCCTATTGTATAAGCCAACCAAATAAATTCTTTCTGTAACATAAATGCATTCTATTAGCTCTGTTCATCTAAGAACACATAAATTTGAAACCAGTGGAGGCTTCATGAGGTCCTGTTTTGGAAAAAAAAAAAAAGAGGGGGAGGGGGACCAGTGAGATAGCTCAAAGAACACAAGGACTTGCTGTGCAAGCCTCATGGCCTGAATTTGGTCCCCAGAAGTCATGGCGGAGAAAAAGAACTGACTCACAAAAGTCTTCCTCTGACCTCCACACACATGCCATGGCCTGTGTATACCCTCACACATACACAATAGTAACAATAAGATTAAATTCCAAAAAAAGTATACTATCTAGTCTAACCTCAGCTATATAGAGCCAGCCTGGGCCTTAAACCTGCCCCCTCCAAAAAAAGCTTAAAAAAAAAAAAAAAAAAACAGGTTAAAAAAAAAAATTGAGAGGAACTCAGATTGGCCAACCTGGCATCAAGCACCATTACTGGCTGAGCCATCTTGCTGGCCCCTGTTCTATGGTTCTTCTCAGTCGACTGTGGCAACTGTAACCTGACGGTGCGGGAGGGTGTGTGTCAGCATGCCAAGGGGCTATCGTGACGTTAGAGATAGGCCAGGGTCACTCTGACATCCAGCCAGTTCCGGTCAGCTCACGTGTGGAACTTCCGGCTTTCTGACACAGTACTCTCAAAGGTAAATATGATTAGGGTGGGGCAGGAGTCAGTTGTGCTTGGCCCCGTAGGTAGTTTGGTGAAGGGGGAGACGGGAAGTGACAGGAAGTGAAATGGGAGAGATGAGAGGCTATGTGTGTGTGTGTGTGCAGACTGTTTGGTTTTCCTTTTTGTTTGTAGCTCACCTTTTGGCTCTGGCTATACTTGAACTCACTTTGTAGACCAGGCTGACCTTAGTTTTTGTTGTTTTTAAAACAGGATTTCTTGTAGTGCAGGCTGCAGTCTAGGGTGGCTTTGAACTCCGGATCCCCTTGCCTCCGCCTCCTGATGCTATAATCACAGGCTTGAGCCACTATGGCCATTCGGCCTTTTTCTTTTATTTCTTTTTGACACATTCTCTTTTTTTCTTTCTTTTTAGGTAACTAATGCTGTGTAATGGGCATTGCATCCTCGAGAGAATGGTTTTCTGTTTACCAGAGTATTCAGTACCTTCCTCGGAAAGCGCACCCCACAGTGTCCCTTGCACAGGCCACCGCTATATCGTGATGCTTGGACGACTGGACTAACAGTTCAATCGTGACAGCCCGAAGCTCCACGCTCAACACCCTTCAGGCTCTTCCTATTGCCGGGTTGGCCACGCCCCTGACCGCCAACCCAGACTTCCTGCTGGCTGGTGAATCTGCCTTGCAAGCCCCAGGAATTCAAGGGCCAGGGTGAGGAATGAAAAGGACAGGGTGGGCGTCGCGGGGGGTGGGGGGGGGGAAGGGGGTGTTGAATCAGCCTAGCCGCTAAGGCTATAAATAACCAGCTTTGTAGACTTCTTCCTCCAACTAGTCTAGGCCGGAAAAGGGGAGGGGGTGGAAGAGCATCTGTACCAATCCGGAGGGAGCAGCGCCGGTGAGGACAGTTAAGGGAAGCCTGTACGCCAGCTCTCCCGAGTCAACTCACAGCTACGCTTTGCTCCCACCCCTTTTAAAATGAATGCAACTGAGGAGACTTGGTCGGGTATCTTCCTCTGCCCCACAGTTTAGAGAAGAAGCTAGGCGCGCACTGTATCTCTAAAAGTTCTGCCCTGGCTCCCGTTTGGCCGCCCTCTGCACAGAACATCTGCACTAAGGCACACATCTAGATAGATTCATGATAAACAAGACGACATCAGGAGGCGCTCTCAGTTTGTGATGCTGCAGTGTTCTGGGGGTGTTCGGTGGCAAGCCTTGCAGATTCTCTCAGGAAGTCAAGGAATAGGCAAATGTCACTCGTCATAGCAACACAGGTCACCGGAGGATCACCAAAGCTCAGAAGTTAAGGACCGTCCCAGGCAACATGGCAAAATCCAGTCTTTAGAATGCTGGGTGTTTGGCACAAGCCAGTAATCTCAGGCATTTCCTAGTGTTTACTGTATATAGGATTTTTGTTTTGAGGCAGGGTCCCACTCTGTAACAGGCCTCTGCCTCCTAAGTGCTGGGATTGAGGGCATGCGCCACCATGCCCAGTTTGTATATAGGGCTTTGGAAGCTTTTGAATTTCACTATGGAAGAGATGGCTCTGACTGTCAACGTGGTGACATTTAGAATCACGATGGAAACAAATCAGTGAGGGGGTGTTTAGCTTAGATGTTCATTGAGGTTGAAGGACCACTCTAAATGTTGGTGGTATTATTCCATGGGCTGAGGTCACACATTGAGTCGAGAGAGAGTGCGCTTAGTACAAGCATTCACTTCCCTCTCCTTCCTAACTGTGGATTCACTATGACCAGCTGCCTGATGCCAAGCCTTCCCCACCATGACGCATTGTACCCTAGAACTACGAGCCAAGATAAATCCTGTCTCCTTCCATTGCTTTTGTCACAGTAACAAGACAGTAACTAATACATACTGTTTAATGGGTTTTGAAGGGGCCCTCGCTTCTGCTATCTCTAACCCCCTTTTCACAAAATCATTCTGTGGTTCTGCAGGTGCCTTTGATGGGAGATAAGCCTCAGGCGGGTGTTGCTAATTATATTAGAATTCTTGATTCTCAGTTGGTAAGAGGCTTCAGGCAGACTCTGGGTGGTCCCCATAATTTTCCTTGTCTTTTATCCTTCTTCAAGTAGGGATGCTATGCAGGGAAATGGGAAATAAAAGGGGCTACCTGCAGCCAGGCACAGTGAGGCAGAGGCAGGGAGATCTCTGAGTTCAAGGCCATCCTGGTCTACAGAGTTCCAGGATAGCCAGGGCTACAGAGAAACCCTGTTTTCAAATAATAACAAACAACAACAATAATAAAGTGGGGAGCTTGAGAGATGGCTTAGTGGTTAAGAGCACTGTGTGCTCCTCCGGAAGTTCCGAGTTCAATTCCTGGCAGCCGCATGGTGGCTCACAACCATCTATAATGTGATCTGATGCCCTCTTCTGGCCTGCGTGTACATGCAGACAGAGCACTCATGCGTAAAATAAATAAATCTTTAAAATAAATAAGTCTTTAAAACAATAGAAAAAATCAAAGAGGGATGACATTTGTGGGTAGCTGCTGTGGTTCTCTTCCTGAGAACCACTTGGGAGATACTGCACATCCACACAGGCTTTGTCTGGTGGAAATGGCGTGGCCCATGGCCACAGCTTCTTTCTGATGCAGACAGAAATCCTGCCATGACAGAGAACCCTACGAGGTCTGAGTAGAAATGTGGCGACAGCCTCAGACACGAGTGGCAGGCTGATATACAGCCTCCCCTCTCCTGACCACTCACTCAGGTTGCTTAACTCTATTTTTTTTTCCTGTCCTGTCTCTCCCTGTGGCTACAGTAGTGAGCTCCAACATGACTGCCTTATTGCTTTACGCCAGTGAAATTGTCTTCCGGTTTCCTTGTCAGTCTATTTTAAGTTCCTTTATCTTTGAGGTCTCAGAAAAGAACACTTAGGCTGTTACTTTGGGCTCTGTCTCCTGCTGCCTCCTGACTGCCACGTGACTGTGGATCTGAGCCCTGCATTTAAAGAAAAGCGGGAATCCCACACTTGGACTTCTGAGGCAGGAAGATTTCCAGAATTCAAGGCCAACTTGGGCTACATTGTGAGACTATCTAAAAGATAAAAATAATTTTGTGGGTCAATCAGCCACAATCCCCTCCTTGGTCTGTCACCCATGCTCTGTTTGTTCCCCACTAGTCTCTGCTGTGTTCTGGTTTGAACTCAGTTCAATGGTTCCTGAAGAGAATATTAAGTATCCTTCTAATACTTTACTGGCCAGCTCTGGATCACCTTCTCTTCCTCCTTTCTTTCCTCTCTCTCAACATTCTCACATAACCCAGGCTGATTTCAGATTTGCCATGTAGCTAGGAATGAACTAGATCTTCCTGCACACACACACACACACACACACACACACCATGCACACACAGGCACATTCCTTCTCCTGTTTGTTTTTAAGGTAGGATCTCACTGTATAACCCAGGCTGGCCTCAACCCCACAGCAGTTTTGTTCCTCAGCCTCCTGAGTGCCGGACTCCAGGTGTGTGCTGTGCTCAGTTCTTTTATGAAGGTGCTGTTACCCTAGAACAGTGGCCCTCCACCTTCCTGATGCTGCGATCCTTTAATCCTTGTGTTGCAGTGACCCCCAGTCATAAAGTTATCGTCGCTGCTACGTCATAAGTATATTTTTGCTACTGTCTCGAATCATAATGTAAATATCTGTGTTTTCCAATGGTCTTGGGCGACCTGTTTCAAAGGTCACGACCCAGAGGTTGAAAACCACTGACCTACATCATCCCTGTGCTCTTGGGAAAAACAAGACCCAAACAAGAGCAATGAATAGTCTTCTTGGAAAATGCCTTCACCCCTCCAAAGGTCCTTGGGGGAAAGAGAAAGCTAGCAGGACATGATTCCATAGGGCACAGGCATCTTCAACTTCGCACATCATGGTCCGGCTGAGCCTCTCCCAGAACCCTGTGCAACCTGAGACTCCTCTAATGCCATCCTCCCATGAACAGAGTATAAGCATCTACTGTTGTCAGGCCACACTGAAACTCTAGAAGCCTCCAATACATTAACCTACATACCAGTACCGAGGACCCTGCAGAGAGCAGAATATGTCAAAAGTCACCTAAAGAGGTAACAGCGCACTCTTTGCTTCATCGTCCTGGGTTATTTCGGGCATTTTAAACCATAAGTGCAATGAAAAGGAAAATCAATGTTCTCAACAACTAAAAGGCAAGCAAGTTACTTAAGCTCTCCCCCAGCAAATGCAGCCATGGTTTTTGGAAGTCTGTCTATAGCATTTGGGCACTGTTCAGACATCAAATTACTTAGCCAGCAGACAAGAAAGTAGAGAGTTCTAAACACCCAATCAAGAGGCTATTAAAATATGAGTCATGGTCTCCAGCTCTGCCACAGTTCACCGAGGACATTCTGGCATCCTTCTCTCCTGCGTCTGAGGAACTAGGATGTCTAGGCATTTTTTTTTTCTTCTCCTCTTAGCTGCAGCCTGAGATGGCCAGACACAATCACCAGGAGAGGCCTTTTTGCTTTTTTTTTTTATTATTATTGCAAAAGGTAGACTTGGTCCCTCCCAAAGCACCAGGTCCTGTCCCTCCCCAGCCCACCCCCACCACCATTTAAAACTCAGATTTAGACTTAATCCTGAGCCCTCTCCACTTCCAGGGCCTCTGCCTCTGGCAGTGAGTGAACAACCAAAGCTTGCAATGAACTTGTCTTGTTCCCAGCATCCAGAACCGAGCGTCAGAGGACAAGAACTGTCTGCCCTTGACTCTAGGCTCACTGGAGATCTGTTTTGCAGCTCGGGTACCTGGAGCTAAACTGACTGAGGGAGAAGAGCCTCCTTAGGAGGTGACTGACATAAAGCTTGAAGCACCCTGGGTCCCACCCCAGCGACACTGACGGTGGTTGTCCGAATGAGGAATGCCCCACGTAGTCTCCAGCTTTTGAATGTTTGTTCCCAGTTGGTGGCGTTGTTTGGTGAGGGTTAGGAGGTGTGACCTCTTTGGAGGAAGTGTGTCACTGGAGGTGGGCTTTGCGTGTTTAAAGACTGCAGCCACGTTTGGTCACTCTCTAAGCTTTGTGCTTGCTGAGATGGGAGCCCTCAGCTACCCACTCCGCTCCTGCTGCAGCGTCTTTGCCTCACCGTCGTGGACTCTAACCTGCTGGAACCATAAGCCCAAACAACGTTTTTTCTTTTGCAAGTTTCCTTGGTCAGCTTGGGGGTGAAGTGTTTAATTCAGCTTAGAGGTTGCAGCCCATCATTGAAGAAAGTTGGGGCAGAAACTCAAGCGGGACTTGAAGCTGAAACCATGGAGGAACACTGCTAGCTTGCTCACTCAGGCACATGCCCAGTTAGTGCTCTTAAACAGCCCAGGACTAACGGCCCAGGGAATGGCGCCTTAGACTGTGAGCTGGACCCTCCTGCATCACAGGCCAATCTGATCCCAGCAATCCCTCAGCTGAGACTCTACACTAATCAAGCTGACAATTAGGGAAGTGGGGCTGGCAGCCCAGCAAGCTCCAGAGACCTCCCTGTCTCTCCCTTGGATTATAAACATGCACTTCCATGCGGCAAATCTTCATGACCGGTTTGGGGATTGAATTTAGATCCTCATTCTTGTAAGGCGAAAACTTCACTGACTGACCTACTCCTTCCCCAGCCCTGTTTTTGTGTTTTGAGACAGGGTCTTTCTTCCTTTGTAGCCCAATATGATTTTGTATACTATATAGCTCAGGCTTACCTGGAACTGGCAGTAATTCTCCTGCCTCGGCTCCTGAAATTCGAATTGCAGGTGTAACACCACAACAGTTTTTAAGACTGCCACCCTTCCTTCCTTTCACCTTCCTTCTGTCTTTCTTCCTTCCTCTATTTCCCCTCCTTCCTTTCTCCCTCATCCCTCCTTCCTCCATCCTTCTCCCTTTTTTCATTTCTTCCCTCCATCTCTCCCTCCCTCCCTTCATTTTGTGGTCTTGGACTTGCTGGAAATGACCTTGAATTCCTAATCCTCCCACCTCCCTTTCTTGAGTATATCACATTTGGTTTAGAATAAAGCTCTTGCCTCAAAAGCCTGACAACCTAAGTTTGACCTCTAGAACCAATATAAGGGGAGAAGAGGGCCAGCTCCAGAAAGTTGTCGTTGGACCTGAAAGTCGTCATATGTACAGCATGACACATGAACAATCCCACATACACATCATACACGTGTAATAATAATTATTATAATAAATATTTATAGACTATCTTATTTAATTTGATACATATAAACAATGTATTGTGATCATATCCATCCCAATACATGTCCCTGCCATGTCCTCTTCCTTTTCTTTCTCTCTTTCTGTCTGTCTGTCTTTTCTTTTTTTGTAGCCCACTGTGTCCAAGTATTGGTGCCAGTTGGACTGTTGAGTGGCCTTGGGCAGATCTTATGCAGGTAATCACCTCTGCCGTGAGTTTGGGAGTGCATATCCAGTTGGCACGTGTGACCTGTCTCACAGCATTCCTTCCTGTCACACCTGAATCTTTTCGGAAAGGGGTAGATATGGATTTGTGCAGTGAATGCGGTGCCCACAGAGCCCAGAGACCGCATCAGATCCCTGACAGCTGGAGTTATGGGCAGGTGTGAACCACTTGATGTGGGTGCTGGGATCTGAACTTGAGTCCTTCGGAAGATCAGGAAGCGTTCTTAGCAGCTGAGCTGTCTGTCTGTCTGTCTGTCTGTTTTTTACAGAGACAGCTCTCTCTGTAGCACAGGCTGCCATGGAATTTTGCTGGATAGCCCAGGATAGCCTCAAACTCATGGCAGTTCTCCTGTGCACTGAACCACTATGCCCAGCATTTGAAGCTGTCTCGACACATAGTAAGGCATTGCATGAGTTCTGTTACTATTTCTTTTTTTTTTTAAGATTTACTTATTTATTTTACATATGCGTGCTCTATCTGCATGTCCACCTGCACACCAGAAGAGGGCACCAAATCCCAGTATAGATGGTTATGAGCCACCATGCGGGTGCTGGGAATTGAACTCAGGACCTCTGGAAGAGCAGACAGTGCCCTCAACCTCTGAGCCATCTCTCCAGCCCCTCTGTTACTATGTCTACCTATTTAAAACATCCTCTTACCAACTGCAAGGATGGTCCCTTCATCCCTCACCGATAGGATGACAGCACCGCAAGAAAACAGAGAGGGGAAGGAAGTCGGTTTGCAAGGCCACTTGCTCAGTTCATTTCCCTGGAGGAAAACACTGGCACAGTGAGGGTTCCAAGGGGCCAGCTTTTGCTTTTGCTTCTCTGTTTGTTTGTTTGTTTGTTTTGGGTTTGTTTCACTTTTGTTTTGGGGGTTTTTTGAGACAGAATTTTGCTATGTTGGTAGCCCATGTTGGTCTTAAACTTACAATCCTCCCACCTCATGCTGGGGTTACAAGCTGTACGAAATGCCCAAATAGATTTTTTTCAGTGATTCAGCAGGCTACGTTCTGGAATGGCACCTAAACACATGCACGCATGCACGCATGCACGCACGCACGTACACACTCATGCCACACTCAGATCAGACCTACAAATACAGCGTACAACCTTGAGTTCTGTGGCTTGGATCCATCAGCCCGTTGTTCGGGACATCTTGCCACCTTGGGGTCTCTAAGGACAGCTCATCATCCCTAATGGAGGATGTGCATGAAGCCAGGAAGCACTGACTTCCCTCCTTAGCTCCGAGGCTGCTTCAAAAAACCATTCAAGGAGGCACTTAAGCACTGTTTCCTTACCTGTGGGGAGGAGAAATTTATCTGATGCCCTTTTCTCCTCGCCTGCCGAGAGGTCTGTGACTACTGCCAGGAGCTGAAATGAGCCCTGTTCAAAGTGCCCCATACTGCAGAGACCAGCAAACGCCTGGAGAGTTTACTCTGAGTTCATTGATGTTTCAGACATTTGGATGACTGAGTGGCAGGAAAGTAGATATGAGGAATAGCCCTGTGCTTCTGGTCTCTGGGTATATGGAGGTTTAAAAATGAGAGAAGCTGGCCCTGCTGGCCCAAGAGACTAAGGAGGACCAAGTTCAAGCTAACGTAGACGGCACAGTGAGTTCAGATCTAGCATGGGCAATTCAGAGAGGGAGAGACAGAAAATCCATTTTCCCCATGTGGTTGTTTCTTGGGTTTTGTTTGGGGTTTGTTACTGTTGTTTTCAGGTATGGAAGACCAAAACCAGAGTCTTAAGTATGTTAGGCAAGTGAGCAAACTGACAGTTTGATCCACCTGCCTCGACCTCTCAAATGTTGGGATTGTACGAATGAGCCCACACATTCTTTTTTTTTAAGATTTTTATTATTTATACAGTATTCTGCCTGCATCTCATTACAGATGGCTGTGAGCCACCGTGTGGTTGCTGGGAATTGAACTCAGGACCTTCGGAAGAACAGCCAGCGCTCTTAACCTCTGAGCCACCTCTCTAGCCCCACACATTCTTTCTAAAAGACACATTTCTTAAATATTACTGTCTTCTTATCCGGATATAGTAGTGTGCACCTATAATTCAATGCTAGAGAGCCTAAGTCAGGGGAATTGCAAAGAAGGCAATCCTGAGTCATATAGTTTAGTTCTGGGCCAGCTTAGGCTATACAATGAGACCCTATCTCAAAACACCAGCCACTCAAACACAGGCAGTTTCTGGGTGTGCATGGCTTCCAAGGGTGTACAGAATCCTCTTCATAGCCAGTACATTAAATGAATTTTACTGAGTATTCTGTCTAGGTGTTTTTATTTTTATTTCACATCTACTTGATATGGATAGCTCAGGCTGGCCTCACACTTGTGACATTCCTCCTGCTTCATTTTCCTCAGTGCTGGGATCACAGGCATATGTCCCTATGCCTAGACTCACCTTGGTAATTGTGGATATATAAGGAAACATCCTAGGGACACAAGATGTCCGCCTGAATGAATGTCATCTTATCTATAAATGACTTAATGGTTCTCCAGAATTGTCAGCATGAGTATCTTTGGGTGGTTCTCAACGCTGGCCTGCATGAGCATGTGTGTGCAGCATGGTTTCACATGTAACCCTGACATTCAAGGTATCTTTGAACAGTGAGGCACTGTTTCTGTCTGGTGCTGAGTTTCTTGTGAGAGTTCTTGCTCTCTGCACACTGTTGTGTCTTCCCCGTCTATAATGAAGGTCCCGACAAGAGGCATTTAACACTTAGATCAAATGTGGGAAGTGAATGGCAAGATGGAAGATGATCCAACATTTTGTGTCGTGGGACTTTTTGTTGTTTTTTGAGATGGTTCTTGCAAAGTAGCCCAAGCTGGCCTGAAGCTGATGCTCCTCCTGCCTTGGCATCATGGATGCTGGGAGTACACGTGTGTAATTACACACCATGCCTGGCTGTATCACGTTTTAAAAGATCGAAAGCTATTGTTGTATCATCACTGAAGAAGTGCTACGTATCAAATCCCATCTGATATTCGCTGTAGCTCCCCCCCAGCCTAGCTTCAAGGTCAACATCACTTAGAAAAGAAAATTACAGAACTAATATAATGGGCAATTTCCTGCTAAGATCTATTGGGGGGTCTTCAAAAGCTTCTCAGGGCTAGGACCAGAATCCACAGATCGTTCTATGCAAGAAGAATTAGGTCAAATGGCAACTACACAGCAGCGCTTGTTCTGTTGTCATCTGCTCCCACATGGGCCTCCCTGCTGGCTAATCCACATGGACCGTGACCTGGGCTCTTACAGGCGCAGGTATACGTCACAGAGCTGGTGCCAGCCACTTCAGGCCTTTCCTGGGCCTCTGACAAAAGCCAGAGCTGGTAATCCTGAACAGAGAGGTTTCGAGGCTCAAGTGAAGGGCTGAAGTGGTAGCCAGCGGTTAATAGCATTGGTTACTCTTACTGAAGGCCCAGGTTCGATTCCCAGCGAACACACACACACTGCAGCTCACAACCATCCAGTTCCATTGGCTCCAGTATCCTCTTCTGACTCTGTGGTACTGTATGCATGCAGGTAAACACAAGACTACAATGAGATGAAATGCACTACAGGTCAAGTTAATCCAGGAAACAGAGCAGTCTACTGGCTTGTGGCTGGTGTGTGGGAGCCTTAGGTTTGAGACAGCAGAACACAAACGGAAGGCAAACACTTTAAAGTTCTGACTGGGCTGTGGTGAGCTGTTCTGTCTTTATCCCACAGCCTTGCACGGGCGCTGGAAGGTTCTAATGGCCTGAGTACTAACTGCTATTCCACATCTGGGGGCGATGGCACACATCTGTAATCCCAGCATTTCAGAGGTAGCACAGGAGGATCAACAAATCAAAGTCACCCTCCCATAGTCACCTTGCTATAGAGCAAGTTTGAGGGCAGCCTCAGCAACATGAGGCCCTGTCTCAAAAATACTAAATTAAAAAAAAAAAAAAAAACAATTCCAGGGCACACTGTTAAGCACAAAAGTTCCTGAGAGGCAGGCCTGTCCCAGAGATTATTTATTACTGAATTAGCCAAATATGCATCTAGACCTAGGGCTACATAAAACTGGTGACTACCCTTTTTTTTAAGTTGTATTTATTTTATTTTGCATATGTTATATGTCAGTGCACCATGTATATACAATGCCAGAGGCCAGAAGTGGACATCATATTACTGGAAATAGAATTAGAGGAAGTTGTGGACGATGGGACTTGAACCCAGATCCTCTGGAAGAGCAGCCAGTGCTCTTGACCACGGAGATGTCTCTCCAGCCCTAATGGTGCTTGTCTGTGACATCTTGCCCCTCCTCTCCAGATGTTCCAGGTCTCCTTCAAGGGCCAAACTTGGGCTCTAAGAGCCCCACTTTCTCCATATGTAAAAACCTATCATGTGATGATGATACTATTCCCAGGTGATGACAGCAAACTTCTACTCACCCAAAACAGAGAACCACAACATACCAAAATACAGATACCACCAAAAGTCCAACTTGATCAACCAATGAGTTTTGGGGGGTTACTTTCGGGAATATCAGTGAGAGGTTACTTATAAGAGCAAAAATGACTCAAAGATAGCTCTATCACCAATGCACACGAGCATGAATGACAGCTAACAAAAGCTGGAAACCTAGAGCACACTTACACAACTTTCAGACAGCTCAACAGACTGGAAAATGCCGGTCTCAGGCAGCTTGACTGTTTTTTTCCAGGAAGCTTAGTTTAAGAATGTCTCTTAGCAATCCTTACCCCTTATACATGCTTTGGGAGGGAGGACCCTAATGAATCTGGTCAATTTCAGGGACTTCCTATTTCAGGAAGTAAACAACCACTGAGTTTTTACTTCCTGAAACTTCCAACAATAAAATGTTTCACTTGCCTTAGACTATCCTGCTCTTTGACCATCCCGTTTACATCCTGTGTTTTAAGGAGTTTCCCTCCAAGATGGAAGGTTTTAATCTTCCAGGAAACCACCACATAAGAAAGGTAAAGAACAGTTCTTATTCTGAGGAGCCCTGAGGAAGGCTCTCTGAAACAACATATGCCAGCCTCTGAAGAGCTGTGGCTTGGAAGTTGTTCTATAAAGAGCAAGCAGCTGGTGGAGGCACACCTTCTGGAGGGTCAGCTGGAAAGGAGGGTTAGTTGTGTGGGCTCTGGTCAACAACTAGAAAGCCCCATCACCCTGTGCTTGTCAACCAGGACATTTGAATTTCAGAACAGCAAGGAGATGGACCCTTCACATGGACAGTGTGTTCCACAAGGGCAGCTGATGAAGCAGCTCTGACGAGGACAGTGGGATTCTGAAAGCTGCATGCTGTTGTTTCACTGGTACGGTTCGTCTGGGTGTGATCCCACACTTCCTTGAGCTCAGAACTTGGGAGGCAAAGGAGGAGTGAGGGCTCAAAGCCACCCTGGCTATATGGGACCCTTTTGCAAAGAAACCGTTTTTCTGGCTAATGGGAATGACCTCAGAACTGTCGATGAAGTCAGTAGTATTTCAAGAGTGATGTGTTTCCGCTAATGCTATTTCCAGGTCAATGGTTTGCCCACACAAGGTTGGGCCTAGCCCTTTCCCACCAGCTTCACTATAAGTGGCCTGCAGACTTGAGATGCCAGGGTAGATTGGTACCAATTGGGAGCCTCCCCTTTTCTGGGAGGAAAGAGAGGGAAGAATAGAAGGAGGCAGGTGTGAGGGTGGGACTGGGAGGAGAGGAGGGAAGGGGGCTGGGATTGGGATGTAAAGTGATTAAATAAATAAATGGAGGCGGCCACTGCAGCGTTGTTTACTGTGGGACTTTACTTGTATCCTTGGGTTAACGTTTACCTTTTACAATATACTTAGGTTACCCTGAAAACACCGTCCCATAATGAGATTTGGTGCAAATTGAAGATTGGAGAACAGTTACTGTTCGTTACATTGCTATGTACTCATATTGGGAGGAGTGATACTTGGTACATAGTCACTCAAATGTCTTTTAATTCTTACGTATGTGACTGTCTTACCTGCATGTTTGTATGTGTACTACATGCACATGTGTGCAGTGCCTGTGGAGGCCAGAAGAGGCTGTAAGATCCTCTAGAACTGGAGTTACAGATGGTTTTGAATCCCCGTGTGGGCCCTGGGAATTTTAACCTGGGCCCCTCGAGCGGTCTTACCCACTGAGCCATCTCTCCAGTCAATTATCCAGTTTTGTTTTGTTTTCTTTTTAAACTATTTCTGTTATTTTTGAGATTACACGATAATTACATCATTTCCCCCTTCTCGCATCTCCTTGCTCTCTTTTGAATCCGTGGTGTTTTTGTTGTTACATGCATATGTGTATGTGTAGACACACACATATTTCTAAACTCCTCAGTCTTCATAATGTTTCTTGTATGCTTGTTTTTCAGGACTGACCATCTGGTTTTGGATAACCAATCGATGTGCTTTTCCCTGCGGAAGACTAGTTCGCCCACTCTCAGCATCCCTTAGTTGCCTGTAGTTCTTCGTGTAAGGTTGAAGCCTCGTGGTCTTCACCTGTCCACTTTGGCGTGTCTGTTGTTGTCCTTGTTCAACTCATTTTAGGCAGTCCTGTTGCTGAGATGTACAGGTGTAGATCCTAACATTGCTAGGAGACACAGACACACAGCCAATCCCTGATCCTTTGGCTCTCACAACCGCTCGCCACCATCCCTTCTGCAGTGTTTTCTGAGCCTGGGTTGTTTGCAGAGGTATCCAATGGGAGACATCCACAGCTCTGTGTTTTGATTGGTTGTGCTTTTCTGAAATGGTCTCCATCTGTTGCAAAGAGAAGTTTCCTTTATGAGGGGTAAGGACTACACTTATCTTTGGGTAAAAGGACAAATACTTAGAATGCAGTTAAAATTTATGCTGGTTTAGTAAAGTGGTAGTATAAACCATGACTTCACTAGCCCTGGGCAGTTGGCTAGGCCTCTGGTACTAGGCATGATTTTCCTCTTGTTGAGCAGGTCTTCAGTTAGTGCTGTTAGAGAGCTGTTGGTTTCCACCAAGGTCTGCTTTCCACTACTGCACCCTTAGGGTTTTCATGCCCATGCTGTTAATTATTGTGTTTCCTAGGTGTCATAGCTGGGTAGAATCACAGGTTGCTTCTGTCCTTTGGAATCTTGCATGGCACCTTCTAGTACCGTGAGAGCCAGTCCTCAAGGAGGGGATGTTCAGATGAGTTCCTGATCAGAGGCCTCTGGACCCTGTGGCTGAAGTGCATGATGTCCTTGGCAATAGGGACTTACCTTCAGTCTCTGGAGGACAACCGAGAGCAATAGCAATAGTCTAATATTTGGGGGGGGGGTCACTTGGACAACCTAATACTCAGATTTGTAAAAGTCAAAAGTAGAGACTTAATTTAAGAAAAATAAAGTATTTTTCCTAAGAATAAAAGCGTGAATAATTCAATTAAATCTTAATTCTTATTGTTGTTGGATTTTGTTGTTGTTGTTTTGAGAGATAGGACCTCATTTAGCCCAGGCTGACCTTAAACTCACTATATATCTGAGGATAGTCTTGAATGCCTGGTTCTTATAACTACCTCCTAAGTGGAAGACAATGGGCCTAGTCCACCATGCTCAGTTTATGCATTGCTGGGAATTCAACCCAGAGCTTTGTGCACACCAAGAAAGCACTCTAACGACTCAGTCATGCCCCTAGTCCAGCTTCCTAGCTCTTTACACTTCTGCGTTTTGGTTCTGTATAATCACACGTGGGCTTGTTGTTTGTTGGTGTCTCTGAGACAGTGTCCCCTGTAGCTCGGGCTGGCTTCAACTGTGCTTTGTAGACCAGGTTGGCCTTCCTGATCATCTTGCTGCAACCTGTCCTGGATCTCACGGTAGGGGAAGGAAAAGGCTGAATCCTGGTGAACACAGGGGTGGAGGGCTGAAGGGCGGGGGAGCATCATTTTCTAGGCACAGTTCTGATAACTTGTCAGACTGCTTTGTAGGAGATCCTGAAGCTGAGACAGGACACTTAATCAGAATTGCTTAGTTGTGCATAGTCTTGCGCTCTATTTAAACTGAGATCTTATGTCTGAGCCCAAAGATAGACTTTGGAGGAGACTAGGACCTGACCTCTTGATCTGTTCTCAATGTGACTGTGCCCTTTCTCTGCTTCTCATTATTATTTATCTCGTTAATCGTTAAAAGGACCAGCTTGCTAGGACTTCAAGGGCCCAGGCTCTGAGCCTAACTCCTGAGGTAACACTGCCTCCTATTTCCAAGTACTGGGGCTCCACACACATCACAGCTGCCTTAGGGTATTTCCTTTTATATTCATCTGTAAAATGGAGATTTTTTATGGGGATATTTTTTTACCTATGAGAGAATTTTATGTCTATGAAAAGTAAATAAAACAATATAAAGCAGACTCCAACTGGTGCCCAGTGCATGGTAAATCCATACATGAAATGCTTCTTCTGCAGTGTCAAACTTCCAGACTGTGGGTGACCCACTGTCAAGTGGGCAGGAAGTCCTCTGAGAGTCTCACTTACACAGCATGACTCCAATACATTACACATTACAATACTCCAGTCTCATTGCACACAAGAATGACTCCGGTAGATTTTCCTATCGGCCGCTCAACGTAAATGGCCATGTGTGAGCAAACAGAGAGACAGAGACTCTCTCTCAAACGGAAAGAGAGACACAGAACGAGATCCTCGGTGCTGTGTCACAGTACCAGGAACATACAGTGTAGTCAGAGAAAGGGCTGCCTGAGTTCAGACCCTGCTTCCACCCCAAGTTAACAGAGAGAGAGAGTAATTAACCTTTTTGTTTCTTTCATTTGTTTTAATGCTCTGAGGCAAGGTCTCATGATATTGTCCTGGCTGCTTGGGACTCACTGTGTAGACAAGGATGGCTGTGAAATACTGGCTGTCACCCTGCCTTTGCTTGAACCCAGCTAAGCAATCATTACATTCTCTCTGTGTGTCTGTGTCTGACTGTGTCTTCCTCCCTCTCTGTCTCTCTTCTCCCCTCTCTGTCTCTTTCTCCTTGTGCTATGAATTGAACTCAGAGTCTCTGTGTGGTACTCTGCCACTGAATACACCCCAAACTAGTAACTAACCTTACTATGCCTAGTTCCCCATCCCGAAAGCTTTGCTATTAATAGCCCCATGTCCCATGGTGAGTGAATTACTGTGATGCGAGAGTTGCACTTAGAACAGGGCATGGCACATAGTAAGTGCTCAATAAACATTACTTATGCTCACGGATGGTGGCTTTTGGAGCATAAGGTAGAATTCTTGGGTGGCTTGCTTCCTTCCCCAAGCCTGAGCCAAATGCCCCCTCACCAGATGGCCGCCCGCTTACTGGGAGGGAGAACCATCTGCTTCGAGTGTCAGGAGCACAACTCTGCACTGAATGAGAAGGCGTTTAACTTGGGGGAAGTAGACGTGACAAGTGTGCTCAGTACAAGCACCAGAGGAAAAGGAAGGGGATTAAATGACCTTCAGCAGAGTCCTCAGGACCAGCAATAAGCCACTCTCCAAAGTGCTTCCCTCCACTGTAAAGGTCCACACCCTTTACATCTCTAGCGGGTAGCGTGAGATCTCAGGCAGCTTCACCTCTTTTTGTGTGGGGCTCTCTCTGCCACCAACGCCCATCCTCAGCCCACAGGCTCTCCTCTTCTGCCTGCCTAGTGGCTGAGGACCAAAAAGAAGGACTGGAGTGGTAAAAGGAAGAAACTTGTTCTGTGGTGTTTGCTTGTTTGTTTTGTTGGAGACAGGGTCTCACCCAGCAGCCTAGGCTGGTCTAGAACTGCTCCCAGCTGAGCTGTAGCCTAACCTCTCTTGCATTTTTTAAAGGCAGTTTAAGTGGTTGCTAAACAACAGTCAGGTGTGATTCATCTTATACATGGACCAGTAAACTTCCTCAACTCATTTGCTAAATCTCCTTCCTTCATTGTTTCATCTTCAAACATTTATTCATTTATCTGATTCGTGTCACATTGTTATCTAATGTCCTTTATTAATTATTATTATTATTATTTGTGTGTGTGTGTGTCTATGTGGGAGAGAGAGAAAAATAGTTTGTGTGTGTGAGTCTGTTAGTGTATGTATCTCAGAGAGAGAGGGAGGGAAGGAGGGAGATAGAGAATAAAGGTGGGAGAGAAGGAGAAGAGAAAGATCAGGCCAGAGGAAGGTGCTGGGTACCATCACTTTCTGCCTTAGTCTCTAAAGACCAAGTGTGTCGTTGAACCTGGAGCTAGGTGCTGGCCTGCAAGCAAGCCCCAGTGATCCATGACCGGGATCATCGCTTACAGCCATGCCCTGCTACAGCCATGGGTGCTAGGATCCTAACTCTGTTTGCACAGCAACCACTCTGTTTTTTCAACAGAAATTATTTTTCTTTTTTTTCAGTTTATTTACTTTATATCTCAAGGGTGCCCCCTGCCTCCTCTCCTCCGAGTTCCCTCTAAAAGTCCTTCTCCCTTCCCCCCCAAAATTGGATTCCCCCTCCCTCCATACCAGCACATCAAGTCACATCAGGTCTCAGCATGTCTTCATCCCTTGAGGCCAGGCAAGGCAGCCCTGCCAGGGGGAAGTGATCCAAAAGCACGCAATGGAGTCCATGTTAGAAACACACACACCCCCAACTCATCAAGCGACCCACGTGAAGACCAAGCCTCCCATCAGCCACATATGTGCAGGGGGCCTATGTTCAGATCATGCATGTTCCTTAGTTGATGTCTCAGTCTCTGTAAGCCCCCATGGGACTGGATTAGTTGTCTCTGTTGGTCTTCTTGTGAGGTTCCTGTCTCCTCCAGGTCCTTCCATCTTCCTCCCAACACTTCCACAGGACCTCCAGAGCTCCATCCCATGCTTGGCTGCAAGTTCCAGCATCAAAGTGTCTAGATACAAAATTAACTCAAAGTCAGTAGCCCTCCTTTATACAAGCAACAAAAGGGCTGAGAAAGAAATTAGGGAAACAGCACCCTTCACAATAACCACAAATAATAGAAAATATCTTGGTGTAGCTCTAACCAAGCAAGCAAAAGACCTATATGACAAGAGCTCCAAGTTTTTGAAAGAGAATTTGAAGAAGATATCAGAAGATGGAAAAGATCTCCCCACGCTCTGGATTGGTAGGATTGACATGGTAAAAATAGCCATCCTGCCAAAAGCCATCTACAGATCCTACGCAATTCCCATAAAAATTCCAACACAATTCTCTGCAGTCCTGGAAAGAGCAACCATTAACTTCATATGGAAAAATGAAAGACCCAGGCTAGCCAAAACAATTCCGTACAGTAAAAGAACTTCGGGAGGTATCAACATCCTTGATCTCAAACTGTCCTACAGCAAGCACTCTTGCCCACAGAGCTGGCTCTCCAGCTCATCTACCTTATTTGCAGAGCCTCTTGCTGAACCTAGGGCTCATTGATTTGGCTGTTCTGGCTGTGCAGTAAGTTTGAGGGATCTGCCTGCGTCTGACCCAGTAGTTCTGGGATTACAGACACGTGCTGCTTTGCCCAGCCTTTACGTGGGTGTCAGAGATCCCAACTCAAGTCTTCACGTGTGTAGAGCAAGCTCTTTCTCCACTCAGCCATCTCCCCAACCTCAACATCCCCTTTCTCCTTTCTCAGCGTTATTGCCCGGAGTCCACCATTCTATAGGAGTCCTTTCTCCTTTTTTAGATTCCCAGGGACAGCTCCATATGCAGAATCTGGAGGGAAACACAGAGTCAAGCATGGAACTGTTTTATAAGATGAATTAGATTTAAATGACCAACAGTAAACAGTGTGTGATAAAGGGAAAAAAATGGAAGATAGAAGAAATGAAGTGGTATGGAGGCTGGGGTAGTGTTACCTGCTTATAATCCTTGCACTTGAGAGACCAAGACAGGAGGGTTGTGTTCAAGACCAGTCTGATCCACATAGAGAGTTTGATGACAGCCTTCAATGCACAGAGAGGAGACCCTGCCTCAGAAGGAGCGGGGGAGAAGGGGGTGGCGTGAAACGTTGGGAATCTGGGGTGGGGTATTTCTGGAGATGTCTGGATTAGCCTTAGGCAGGAGAATAGAAGAGCACAAGGGCTGATGTGGTGTGGACACAACAGTAGGTCCAGATGTGAAGGCAGGCTGCGGAATCTGCTGTGAGATGGCTCTACTGCAGACATCCGTGCTAAGATGTAAGTGTGCTGGCGTGCACTGCAGACCAGAAGAACCTGGTGGTGCAGTCATGTGTGTTCTTCATCTGACTAGGAGTTGTCATGTTTAACTGAAGGAACATACCACTCTCCTCTTCTGCTCTGGTAGAAACTGGCAAGAGCTTTTGGCCAAGAAGTCAAGTCCCTTCCAGTAACTTTAGGAGGCAAAAAGCATCCATTAAGAGAACAATCTAGGAGTGTAGCCTGGTCAACAGAGTGCTTTCCTGGCATAATAGAGAGCTGTGTTCAAGCGCCAGTACCGTATAAAGCACACGAATAATAATAAAGTGATGGCACAAGCCTGTGATCCCAGTCCCACGTTGGGGTTGGGGGCAGTAGAAACAGAAGGCCAAAGTCACTCTCACCTACATAGCAAATTTGAGTCTAGCCTGGGTTATATATGACCTTGTCTTAGAACAACTAAATAAACAGATGAATAAGAATGTTAAAAGGTGTGTCTCAGGGTTGGAGAGATGGCTCAGCAGTTAAGAGCATTGGTTGCTCCTGCACAGGACGCAGGTTTGATTCTCAGCTCCTCTCTAACTCCAGTGCCTTCTTCTGGACTCCTCCAGCTCTGCACACACAGCTCTGCACAGACATACATGCAAGCAGGCAGAACACCCATATACATAAAGGTTAAAGCTATTTGAAAGAGGTGTATCACCTCTTTCCTTTTTCTATCTTTTTTTTTAAATTTTAAATATTTATTTAAATTTTTGGACACAGGATTTATTTATTTATTTTTAAACAGGTTCTCACTATGTAGCTGTGGCTTGCCTGGAACTTGTTGTGTAAACCAGACTAACCTCGGACTTGCAACAATCCTCCTGCCCCTACCCCCCAAGTATTAGTATTACAGGCAAATATCACTATACCCAGCCAAAACAGAGTCTTATTGTATAGTTCTATGTGGTCTGGTACTTGATATATAGGCCAAGGTTGTCTCAAACTTGTGTAATCCTCCTGCCTCAGCATCCAGAGTGAAGGCTACCACACCGAGCTCCTCTTCTATTCCTGGTAGTATGTATTGCCTATAAGGAATCATGCTTATCTAGCCTGGAAGATAGCTGTGTGTGCTGCAGAGGGCAGAGCTGGAGAAGTGACCCATGCCCCTTGGAGGAGCCCAAGAGACGGTGAGTGAATCCCAGATAATTGGATATTGAGTTACTTAAACTGCTGGAGTTCGGTTTTGCTTTGTTCAGATTATGAATGTGCCCTGGTTCTTCCCTCTTGAAAAAAAATTGTTTTAACTTAATTTTTATTTTTATAAGAACCCAAAGCTGAAAGTCCCACCCTCCCTCATCTCCCCCCAAGTCCCTCCCTCCCTCCCTCATCTCCTCCCAAGTCCCTCCCCTAGTCCACTGATATGGGACTGAATTTTTTGTTGTAGTAGGTTTTTTTGTTTGTCTGTTTTATTGGGGTTTTTTGTTTGTTTTGTTTTGGGGCGCTTGGGGGTTTTTTGGTTTTGTTTTTTGCTTTGTTTTGTCCTTTTGTTTTGAGACAGGGTTTCTCTGTGTAGCTATCCTGGAACTTGCTCTGTAAATCAGGCTGGCCTTGAACTCACAGAGATCCACCTGCCTCTACCTCCTGAGTACTGGGATTAAAGTAGATCACCACACCCAGCTCTTTTGCTTGTTTTTATCATGGAAAGTTTTTCTTTCTACTTCAATTATGAGAGTTAATTTGGCTGGGTATGAAGTAGGTTGCTCCAAAACCTTTGGCGTTTAAAGTTTCCATTGAGAAATCAGTTGCTATTCTCATGGGCCTGCCCTTACGGCGTAGGCCTTCTTGCTTGCAGCTTTCAACATCCTTTCTTTGTATAGTGTTTTCACTGTAATACGATATAGGGAGTTTCTTTTCTGGTCCTGTCTATTTGGTGTTCTGTGGGCAATTTTCTTCTATGATTTTATTGAAACTGTCTTCTCTGTCAGCGCCCATAATTGTTCATTTGGTCTTTTCATGGAGATCCTGCAGATTCTCCATGTTCATGAATTAAAAAAAAAAATTATCACTTTCTTTAACTAAATGACCCAATGTTCTACCCTATATTTTATTTTTTTTATGTGTTTGCCTGCATGTATGTCTGTGCACCGTGCGCGTGCCTGGTGCCCGTAGAGGCCAGGGAGGACATGAGAGCCCTGGAGCTGGAGTTATAGATGCTGTGAGCCATCATGTGGGCAGTTTATTCCTGTCCCCTTCTAAGTCATGCAGGTGATGATTCACGTCCTCTCTGACCACTTGAATGCCATGCCTTCAGTTTCATTTAAGTTACTCTTGGTGGAGACTTACTACAGGATCGGTGATTTGGGGTGGGGGTGAGAAATGGTCTGTATTGCTTGTGTTTTTGCGGTTGGAGCTGGGGATCTGGAGTTTGGTCGCTGGTTGTCTTCCGTAGGAGAACTGAGTTTGGCTCTGTATTTGCCGTTACTCTCACTTCTCTGATTTGGTACCAGCTGGGGAATACTTAAAGCTCAGTGTTAAGGTCACGTGGTAGACTTGAGAACAGGGTAGCCGAGGGCACCTAGGGAAAGGCACAGCACCTGACCTCACAGGCCAGTACTTGGCGCTAGCAGAGACAGGGGTGTTATGGGGTTGATTGGGTGCAACCTCTGACCTGTGGAATGAGGGGTGTTTGGCACAGTTTTTCAGATAATGGTGGTGGGGTGCTGGAGGACAAGGTGGATGAGGACTCTACCTGCAGAGCTGGCAGGCCCTCTAAGAGAGTCCTCCGATGGCAGGCTTTGAGTAAAAGCTGGAGGGAAGGGCAGTTGTTCTGTGTGCAGAACAGGCAGTCAGTGCGGGCTCTTAGAAGACAGGGTTGGCGGACAGAGGGCGAAGAGAGGGTCCTGCAAAGCAGATGGCACAAGTCCTGAGGAAGGTATAATGTGGATACCCATGGCGGAGAAGGGGGCTCTATCCGCAGTGTGGGTGTGAGCTCCTGGGAAGGCAGGGGAGTTTGGAGTGGTCAAGGGAAGAGAAGAGGAAGGGCTCCCCTTGACAATGTGATCACCCTGGGGTGGTGGGGAGGCAGACAGGGTTTGTGGTGCCCAGGGCAACAGGTATTGCAGAAGGTTAAGTAGAGTTTCCTGAAAAGAGGCCTTTTGAAAGGACAGACACTCTTAAGACCGTGCGCTAGGATCATGTATAAAACTGTAGGGTGTGTTTTGGGGTTAAGGTCTCACTACATTAAATTCTTGGTGATCCTCATGCCTCAGCCTCCTGAGTACTGGGATTACACATGTAGATAACCACACTGAACAATACAGTGCTTTTCAATCTATTTTGTTTAATTTTTTTTTTTTTTGAGACAGGCTCTTGCTGGGTCTTAAACTCAATTTGTAGCCCAGGCTGGCTTCAAACTCCCCATTCTGTCTTTACCTCCCTCCTGAGTGCTCACCACGCCCAGCTTGACCTTTTCTCATTACTACTCATCCTAAGAAAGGAATTCTAATTTATAGTAAGTTTCCCTAACTGATAAGATTGTGTGGAGAGATGCAGAGGGCTCAGGGCTCCTCTTGCAGATCCCCCGAGTTCAGTTCCCCGCACCTACATCAGGTGACTTCAGTTCCAGTGGCTCCAACACGCCCCTGGCTTCCAAGGACACACATACAAACGAAAATAAAATGTTTTAACAATAAAAATTATTTGTTGAGTGAAGTATTTTAGGGGCCTATTAACCATTTCAATACCTAAGATTGCGGCCAACCACATCCCCTGACCAATTAATGAGAGTACTATCACCTTTTGAGAGGTAGGGAGGCTGCCAGAACAAGGCAGTCTACTGGAGCAAGATGCTAAGGTTCTGTCTAAACGCCCAGAGTATCAAGGGAAGAGTCAGGGACAGCTTGGTCACTGAGTGAAGAGGACTGTGACAGGTTAGATGGAGACGCCCAGTAAGGAAGACACTCAGCTAGCCCAATCCAATCTAGTACAATTTTATCTGTCATTTATCTATCTATGATCTATCTAATCCATCTTCTATCTATCATTTATCTTATCTTTCATCTAACTATATCTCTCCTATCTGTCATCTATCTACCTATCATCTATCTTATCTATCATCTGTCTACCCACTTATCTATATGTATCTATCCTCTATCCATTCTGTCTATCATCTATCTTATCTATCCATCTATCATCTATCTTATCTCCCTATCTATATTTATCTATCTTTTATCATCTATCCTATCTATCCACCCATCTATCATCTATCTATCCAATCTATCTATTTATCATCTATCTTATCTATATCTGTCTATGTATCTACCTATCATCTATCTTATCTACCTTTATCTGTCTATCATCTATCTTATCTATCATCTATCTATCTATCTATCTATCTATCTATCTATCTATCTATCTATTTATCTCAGCTCAGGTTGACTTCCTGAGCTCAGGTATAATCCCTTTGTATATGAAGATGACCTTCAATTCCTGATCATCCTGCCTCAACCTCCCAAATGTTGGGACTACAGGCTTGTGCATAATACTTGGCAAAATTTACCTTTCTAACTGAAAACAGTAAGTGCCCTTGGGACAGGGAATGATGTTGAAAGCTGGCATGAGGGCCAGGTATAGTGGTGCACACCTGTAATCCCAACACTTGGTGAGCAGAGGTAGTCGGATCACTGTGAGTTTAAGGCCATCCTGGTACACATGGTGATTTCTAAGACAGTGAGAGCTACATAGTGAGACTCTGTCTCAAATAAAATTTAAAAAATAAAAATAAAAGCTGGCAGGAGGAAGATCTTTTCAGCTTTCGGCGATCGTACAATATGTATGGAACATCTCATTTTAAAATAAAATATAATTTTAAAAATTGACCTAAAATGCAAATATGGTCATTCTCTCCCATGCTCAAAACACTTTAGTAGTCCATCTGCCACCAAGTTAAAATCCAAATGAATGCATGTCATGAAAGGGCTCTGCACATTTCTTCAGTCTCACATCCACCATTCGTTAGCCCAGACCCTAAGTCCAGGCCAGAACAGGTGCTGGAGAGTGCACATGTTCTCTAGGGAAGCTGCTTCCATCCCTGGGCTCATGATGCTCTGTTGCAGCATCTGTTTCTTGTACCTAGTACCTCGGCCTGGCGTGCCAAGCTTCTCCCTCTTCCTATCTTCCAGTAAATGCTTCCTTTTTCAAGGTCCAACTACAACAACCTCTCCCGGATCCCCTGAGAGCCAGCTGGCTCCCCAGGCTCTGTCAGCCCTGCAGAGCAGATCACGTGGGCTCAGGTCTTGGATTTGCCACTCGCCAGATGGTTGTTCATGTTTCAGCCTCCTTTTTGTAAAATTCAAGTAGTTCCTATCTTAGGAGAACAAACACTTATTGAATATTTACTTTTATTATCAATACAGACAAGGCTGGGCTTGGTGGCACATACCTGGAATCTCAGCAGCTAGGAGGCAGAGGCAAAAGGATCAGGAGTTCAAGGTTATCCTTGACTACGTAGTGAGTTTGAGGCCAGCATGGAGTACATGTGTCCCTATTTCAAAAGAACAAAAATGTCAATCATTGTGGTTCACATTTGTAATTTTACAACTTGGGAGGCTGAAGCAGGAAGATCCTATAAATTCAAGGCTACCCTGAGCTACAGAGTGAGTTCCAGGTATCAGCCTAGGTCAGAGTAAGACCCTGTCTCAAAAAACAGCTCCTAGGCCAATTTAGCCACATACTTTATAAATAAAGTTTTACTGAAATACAGCCACACACATGTATTTAAATGTTGCCTCTAGTCACTTTGGTTGAGTGATTGAGACACAGAGCAGATATGGCATACATAATGGAAAATTTTACTATCTTCTTCTTTAAGAAAGGGTTTGCTGCTGGGCGTGGTGGTGCATGCCTGTATCCCGGCATAGGCAGGTGGCTCCCTTTGAGTTTGAGGCCAGCCTGGTCTACAAACAGAATCCAGGACAGCCAAGGCTACACGGAGAAACTCTGTCTCAAAAACAAACAAACAAAAAAAAAACAGAGAGAGAAAAGAAAACAACACTTAATTATAACTTAATTGGTAAAGAAAGCTAGTGAAGCAAAAAAGTTCAACATTTGTTAGAGATGCCAAGGTGGAAGTTTAGATGGGTTACAGTGAGGATGCAAATGAGTAGCCTAAGGGGCTGAGGATGTGAGCAGCTGGTAGGGAGCTTGCCTGGCACCCATGAAGCTCTGCGTTTCGTGCACCTAACCACACAAACTGGGTACAAAGACACTCACCTGTAATTCTAGCACTTAGGATATGGAGGCAAGAAGATCAGAAGTTCAGGTCAGCTAAACTGCAGGAGCCACCCTGGGACTTGAGAGCCTGTCTCAAGGAGAAAAGGGGGGGGGGTGTTCAGGGGACAGAATAAAGTAAGTTATATGAAATTATTTTGCCATTTTTAAAAGAGCGCTATACACACGTGACAGCAAGACCAGAAAACACAAACAAAAACACAAATGTGCTGGTACATGCCTGTAATCCCAGAACTCAGGAGGCTAAGGAAGGATTGCTCAAAGTTTGAGACCAGCCCCGGCTACAGAGGGAGCCCATCATGGAACACAGAGACTCAAAAAATCAAAAAGAAAATGGCATCCGGATGTTAGCTAGATGTTAGCTGGAAATGTGCAGAAGACACTTAGTTTGAGGAAACCTGTATTTACACTTGGCTTTTAATATGCTTAATATGAGCTCATCCTCTTACGGTGCGGTATATATTATGAAATACATGTACCTTCTAGGGGTTGGAGAGATGGCATAGCAGTTACCAGCATAGGCTGCTCCTCAGTTCCCAACACTCACATGGCGTCTCACAGCCATCTATCTGTAACTCCGAAGCCCTTTGAACCAGGCACACAGACGTACAGAAACAGAAACATACATAAACTAAAAAATTAAATATATAGAATATTCAAATAGAAAAAAAAATCCACGAAGCTGAATCTGTGTATTACTGTAATGCCCGGTTCATGGGACCCTCAGAGACCACCAGGAGAGTGCAAGAGAGCTTTATTATGAGAGCGTTCGAACTCGGGATCTAAGTCTCACTGACGCAGCAGCAGAGAAGTGGGACCCTGAGCAATGAGTGAGCAGGATTTTTAAAGGGAAAGTCTGTGAGCAGGGGGTTTCCATGGCAGCAGGCGGGGGGCGGGGGGAGCACAAGCCTTGATGTTACAGAATTGGGTGAAGGTTAGCAGGGCAGGGTGACCTTTTCTGAGACACACAACCACAATGGCTGAGGCATATAATCACAATGGCTATTCTTCTAAACCATATCTGAAACATTGGGGAGAATTTTCCCACCCGATTCTCAACCAATTCTCATTGATTATTGCCAGGGAGTTTGTCTCTATTTTCTATGAAGCATTTATTCTGTAATATTTCCTCAAGGCTGTTGCTAGGAGAGTTAACTTTGTTTTCTGCCAGTGTACATTCTGTTGTATTTCCTGGTACCTGAACTCAGCTCCCAGTCAAGATGGCTCTTTATTTCAAAAATGGAGTTATGCCTAGGCCAATTATACCCAGGCTAACTTAAACTCTTCATTACAAGAGTTATATCTGGATGTTATTGATATTATTTTCTTCTCTGTACTTTGACCTGTTCTTTAACTGTTTGTCCTATAGAAAAGGCTTAATTTAATTAAATCTGTTTGTTTATTGAGACATGTAGCTCTGGCAGGCCTTACCATGTCGCCAAAGATGATCTTAAATTCCTCCAGCCTTTACCTCTTTGGTACTAGAACTACAGGCATGTACTAAAAGGCCCACCTTTTTGTCGACCTCTGTATTTTTCTATGTAGCCCAGGTTGCCCTTGAACTCAAGATAATAGTCCTATGTCAGGCTCCAGAGTATGGGGTTATAAAGGAATACCATCACACCTGACTAGAGTAAAATTTTCTCTGCTTACAAATGTCAGCAGGTAACACCTCAAAGGGGTGTGTCTAGGGGGCTGGAGAGGTGGCTCAGTGCTTAAGAGCACTTGCTCTTCTTCCAGAGGACCAGAGTTGAGTTTCAGCACCCACATGGATAGCTCCCGGGGGTGAGAGTGGGGTGTCTGTGATGGTTTGAGTAAGGGTGGCCCTATAAGCTCATGTGTTTGAATGCTGAGTCACCAGGGAGGGACAGTATTTGAAAGAATTAAAATGATTAGGAAGTGTTGCCTGTTGGAGGAAGTGTGTCACTGGGGGCGTGGGGGGGGGGGCTTTCGGGTTTTTAAAAGCCCATGGCAGGCAGTTTCTCCTGCAGATCAGGATCCCACGCCATGCCTGCTCTCCATGCTGCCATGTTCCCCAGCGTAATGATAACAGACTAAGCCTGTGAAACTGTAAGCAAGCCCCTAATTAAATGCTTTCTTTTATAAGAGTTACCTTGATCTTGGTGTCTCTTCACAGCAATAAAACAGTGACTAAGACAGGACCCAACACCTTCTTCTGGCTTCCTTGGGCACCTACACACATGCACATACACATGAAGCTGCACCCCCCCCCCATGAATAAATAAAAAGAAAGTCTTTTTAAAAAGAGGTGTGTCTAAAAGAAGAGGTAGCTGCTTGCTAGATTTCTTCTGCAAGGTGGCAAACGGAGCCCACGAACCTGCCCGTGGGACATCTAGACTCTAAACACCGGCAGGGCAGGACCGCTGTGCCGTGCATACAAAAGCATTGCAGCAGTCTCTGTCAGCTGAAAGCAACAAAGCCTGGACCAAAGCTGGCTTACAGACGATATCATGACCTGGCCTGTGATCTCGGCACTTGGGAAGCTGAGACAAGATCAGTTGGGAACAACACAGTGAGTTCTCCATCAGCCTGGGCTCCAGAGTAAAACCCTGTCTCAACCAGGCCGCGGAGGAAGAGGATCCAGGCAGTCCTGATGAGATTTAACAAGCTATGGGCAGATGGCAATAGTGGAGAACTGCCCCTTTCAGTGGACTAGGGGCAGGAGATGGAGGAAGAGGAGTGGAGGGCAGGACTGGGGGAGCTGAGGGAGGGGGCTTCCGTTGGCATATATAATGAATAGATTGTGAAAAAAAATTTCTGGAGCGCCCAGCATGCTGAGACGTGTGTTTCATCCCTTCACCACGTGAAGCTGGGCTTAGTGGCCCTCACTTGCAACTTCAGCAGTTGAGAGGTAGGGGTAGAGGAAGGAGGATCAGAAGTTCAAGGTCATCTTTGTCTACAAAGAAAAAGAGAGAAAGACAGCCACACTTAAAGATCAGACTTTTACCCCAGACTGGCAGTGGCCACCTGAATTTCACGTAAGCTATGAAAATAAGCGGTGTGTGTCTGCCATCCCCAGGCCATCATTTTTGTCACTGGTGGTGTTTGTTTTTGTTGGTTCGTTTTTGTTTTTTGAGACAGGGCTTCCCCATGTAGACCTAGCTGTCCTGGAACTAGTTCTGTAAACCAGGCTGGCCTCGAACTCAGAGATCCACCGCTTCCCAGCTTGTTTTTCTCCTTTGAGACAGCTGTCATCTTATGTAGCTTGGGTGGGCCTGTAACCAAAATCTTCCGGGTTTAGCCTTCGGAGTGTTGGGATTACAGGTGTGGAGAACCACACCTGCTCTCAGTCAATCTTTGCCGAGGAAAGAGGAAGCCCTCGTTTATTCATTTATGAATGAGTTAACAATCTCGATAAGCAATGCACCCTTCCTTCCGCCAGCACGGCAGGAAGCCTGTGTGCACCCTGCCCTATTGTAACAAAGGCATCTTGGTTAGAGAATTTGGACTTTGAGTTCCTGATTTGACAGTTCTGCATTTGTCCCTTACTATCTGTGTGGTCTAATGTAAGTCACTAGCCTTATCTGGCCTGCTGCTTCACATTAAAACAGGTGGTTCCTTAATGTTCTTTGAACTTTAGTGCTCTGCGACTATATTACTGTTCAATTCACGAGAACTGATCAGCTAGTTATCTGACACTAGGGTGGGGACACTGAAAATTACTTAGCATACCTACTCTGATGTCATGAAGTAAGATCTATCGATCTATTTATCTATCTATCTATCTGCCTGTCTGTCTGTCTGTCTGACAGAGTCTCGTGTAGCCTGAGCTGACCTTGAACTCCCTATGAGCCAAGGCGCACCCTGAAATTCTTATTATTATAGTAGTATTTAGTGGAGGGATGGTGTAGAACATGCCACAGAACTCATCCAGAGGACAACTTGAGGGAGCCAAGTTCTCTATTCCCACTGTTGTAGGTTCCAGGAATCAAACTCAAGTTATTAGACTTGGCAGCAAGAGCCTTTAACAGATGAGCCATTTCTCTGGGAATTACCTTGAAATTCTGACCCTCCTGCCTCCGTTTCCTGGGTGTGGGGGTTACAGGCAGATACCACCAGAGCCACTTATGTGACGTTGGGATCAAAGCCAGGGCTTCCCAAATCTTAGTGTTCTGCCAACTGAGCAATATCCCAGGCTCCAAGATGTGACCATGAGCTGTTTTTTCTTTTTGGAAAGACAAAGTTCTCACTGTCATGGCTAGCTTGAAACTCCTCTGTACATCAGGCTCATCTTGGAGTTGTGAGACTTTCTCCTGCTCTGCTCTGGTGCCCTAGGGCTGGGATTGCAGACCTCAAACACCACGCCCAACTTTTTGTGTTTGTTTAGTTATAATACACTTCAGAGAGAAAGAGGGCAAGCATGGCAGTTATTTTATGTGCTCTATTACCGGCACCCACTGTGGGTGGTAAGAGGCCTTAAAACTAAGGGATGGGAGGTGGTCTCTCCCACCTCCTTGAGTTTGTAATACAGTGGGAGGGCAATGTGGACAAGCAGGTGGGGACAGACCGACGGTGCTTACCACCAAGCCTGAAGACCCTAGTTTGACTTCTAGGATCCACATGGTGGAAGGCAAAGAGCCAAGTCATACAAGCTGTCCTACGACTTTTACCCATGCAAACTGTGACGCACACACGCCAACACGCATACACAAACTTAAAAAATTAAAAGATGTTCTTTTATGAAACTTTTGATAATGTCATACAATATATTTTGATCTTATTTGCCCCAAATCCACCCCGAAGTTCATCCAGATACAGCCTCACTTCCCCAACCCATAACTTTGTGGGCTCTTTTTTTTTTTTTTTAATGAAAAAAGGCAGATAAACAACCAAAGGTGTGGAGAGATGTAGGACAGAGGAGAAAGGCGGGGCATGGACTCACTAGCCTCACAAACAGGAAGTAAAGGAAGTCTCCCAGAAGGAGGGGCTGCCCCCTGAGGTCGGATGAAGGGTGCCTCTCCTGGCCTACATCCCTCACACCATATTCACCCCTCTCATTGTGAAGAAACAAAATGAACAAATTAAGAGATTTTTACTTTTAAAAATTATTTAGTTTTCCAAGAATTTAGTTGAGAGCAACTTTATAATATTTTGAAATTACTTCTGCAGGGTTTCGCTATGTAGCCCTGGCTGTCCTGGAACTCACAGAGATCTGCCTGCCTCTGCCTCCCGAGTACTGGGACTATATGTGTGTGCCACTGTGCTTAGCTAACTTTATGAAATTTTTTTTTTAAGTATTGCTGGATGCGCACTCCTTTAATCCCAGCGCGCAGGAGGCAGAGGCAGACAGAGCTCTTTAAGTTTGAGGTCAACCAGTCTACATATTAAGTGGCCAGGTAGTCAGAACTACCTGCCTCAAAAGTAAAATATGTTTATTTTTTGAGTGTTATGCCTATATGTTATGTCTGTGCACCAGGTATGTGTAGTGCCCACTTAGTGCCCAGAAGATGGTATCAGATACCCTGGAATTGGAGTTACAGATGGTTGTGAGCACTTGGAACCAATCCTGTGTCCCCGGCAAGAGCAACAAGTGCTCTTAACCACTTCCATCTTACCAGCCTCAAGAGTAACTTTAAAAAAATAGATTTTCTTAATGTTTTTTAAAAATGTGCTTTGGTTTACAAACATGTTAGGTTGTCCTGATGTCTTTGGACATCTGTTTTAAGAAGCATGCTGTGAGGTCAGTGGATAAAGGTGCTTGTTGCCAAGCCTGACAGCCTGAGTTCAGTCTCTGGGACCAGTGTGATGGAAGGAGAAATCTGACTTCTGTGAACTGTCCTGTGACCTCCAGAAAAGCATTTTAACATGTGGGTACTCACACAATAAATAAATCTAATTTAAAAAAAAGTTAAGGCAAATGAGCATCGAAAGTCACTGGCCCCTTTTCTCTTTTTATATATTTAATTATGTATATATTTTGGTTTGGAGATAATATCTCCAGTATTTTCTCCCTTCCCATCCCCTGCCTATGACTTCCAGAAGGTTGGAGCTATTTAGAGAGAGACCTTGTCTCAAAAGTAAGATACCTATTTTTATTTATTGAGTATTTTGCCTGCATGTTATGTCTGTGCACCAGATATGTGCACAGCCCACTGAGGTCAGAAGATGCCATCAGATACCCTGGAACTGGTGTTGCAGATGGTTGTGAGCGCGTGGCACCAATCCTGGGTCCCCGGCAAGAGCAACAAGTGCTCTTAATCACTGAGCCATCTTACCAGCCTCGAGTAACTTTGAAAAACTAGATTTCCTTAATGTTTTTTTAAAATGTTTTGGTTTACAAACATGTTGTAAACCCTGTTCCTCCTGTTTTTCCCAACCCCACCTGCCCCCAGTTACTCTTAAAATCTAGTTCCTCTTGGGAGATTTTTGTGTCCCTCCATTAACAGGAGATAAAAGACCCAAATAGCATTCAGCCTGGCCTGGCTCTTGTTACATAGCCAAAAATGAGTGACCTTTAACTTCGGACCCTCCTGCTTCTACCTCCCAAGCTGGAGTTATAGACACATACCACCATGCCTAGAAAAAAATGCTGTTGCTGTAAAGCTTGCAAAAAAAAAAATGCTTAAGAATACCTCATTTTTTACACCTCTTGTATTGATATGACTTTCTTATTCAAGGACAATTTACCTGACTCAAATTCTGAGTTGATCACATGACCCCTTTGGCTAATGGAGTATTAACAAATGTAGTTTGAGCAGAGCCTATACACACACACACACGCACACACGCACACACATATACACACACTAGGGTTGGCCTTGCTGCTGATCTGGGAACCCTGCCACCGCCATGTGGTCTGTTCTGGGCTGACCTGCTGAGGATAACAGGTTACACAGAACACAATAGAGCTTACTCAGTTCTGGCCAATCAGCCTGTCCATCACATCTGTGAGGGAGGCTGTCCTAGGCCGCCTGGGCCCTGCTGAGCAGGCTTGCTAGCAGGGCACATAAGCAGACAGGTCAGAGAGTCATGCTTCCCATTTTAAGCTATGGTATTTGTGGCGGCTTGTTGTACAGCAGAGGTGACCCGACACAGCGCCCAGCCTTACTGAACTGTTTCTGTTTCATCTTCCTTAGTGCAAACGAGCGTAGGTGATACTTCAGTGAGGCAAGTTTGGAGCTCAGTGGTAAAGCATTGCTGAGCATAGTAAAGGCCACGTGCTTCATCCCTAGCATGTGTGTGAAAAGCATGTTTGGTCTAAGCATGTAGTGCATGCCTGTAATCTCAGCTCGTGGAGAGCTGGACAAGAGGGTGGTCACTGTGATTGGAGGGCAGCCTGGGCTGCTGGAGACTTTTCTCAAAACAAAACAAGAGCTATGTTGTCACACACCTTCAGTCCTAGCACTTGAGAGGCAGAGACAGGTGAATCTGTGAGTCAAAGGCCACCTTAGTCTACACAGTGAGTTCCATCCAGGCCATCCGGGGCTACAGAGTAAGACCCTGTCTCAAACATCACACACACACACAGGCACACAAATAATGACAATTCAAAAATGTTTGATTGTAGATACCTGTAATCTCAGCACTTGAGGAGTCAGAGGCAGGTGAATTTCTGAGAGTTCAAGGCCGGCCTGGTCTACAAAGCAAAAACAGGACAACTAAGGCTACACAGAGAAACTATCTCGGGGAAGAAAAAAATTTTGATTTATTGAAACCACAACTGCCATAAACACAGACTTTTTAAAAATGTATTTATTTATTCATTATTTATACAGTATTCTGCTTGCATGTGTGCCTGCAGGCCAAAAGAGGGCACCAGATCTCACTATAGATGATTATGAACCACCATGTGGGTGCTGGAAACTGAACTCAGGACCTTTGGAAAAGCAGCCAGTGCTCTTAACCTCTGAGCCATCCCTCTAGCCCAATCACAGACTTTTTATCTTATTTCAGTTTTAAGATTCTGTTCTCTTATACCACTGTTCCTTTTCTTTGCTGTTGTCTTCTTAGGAGAAAGAGGGTAAGGAGAGCAAGGGGTAAATGTTAGGCATTCTGGACAGAGAGAGAGCTGGCGTGAGCTGATGATCACGGTACCCACACTAGACAGGCCTGGACACCTCGGTGCTAGGGAATCCCATTCTACCCAAGTCTGTTCGGATCCCCAGCACTGGTCAGATGTACCTGTGTGAAACTGCTAACCCTCATCCTAAAATCTCCCCTAGGATCCTTGCCTGTGTTGGTGCACACTGCCATCATTACAGTGCTCAGGAGGCCGAGGGAGGTGGATTCTGTGAAGTCCAACACAGCTTGGTGCAAGCAGCAAGTAGCTGACCAGACAGGGCTATTACACAGTGAAACCCTGTCCCAAACCCCTCCCACGCCCACCACTCCTACACCACACTACACACACACCCCTACCAAGAAGTTTCTGCTTTTGAACTGGCCTCCACATACGTGCACATGGTAGTCCTGGTGGACCCTAGGCCATGCGCCAGGAAGTGCTCTATAAGCAGCTGTAACAGTGCGCCCAAGGACCAGGTCTCCAGCACGTGAATGTGGTCACAGACAGGCTTAACGGCCAGTCTAAAATCTACACTCTCTGTGGGGTCCTGCCACAGGATTGGTGGCTCAGAGGATCCATCCTGACTGACAAAGGCAGTTCATCATCTAAAGGACTTCTGACCAGAGGAAACTGAGAACCAGCACGCTCCTGCATGCTCTCTGATCTCCACATATGTCCCCACACTCACACACATGCACATCTCACACAAGTGCACATTCACACACATACCCATCACACATGTGCACACAAACTCACACACATGCACATCACATACACACATGAATGCACACAAACAGGAACATGCACATTATACACACAAACACACTCACACATCACACACACAACACTTGTCACTATTGCCAAGTCCTTTCTCTATTTTCCAGGAGGAACTACAAATCTTGAGTTTTATATACAATATTCTGGTTTTAAACTTAATTTAGGAAAAAAAATTAAGAGCAATCTAAACTTCTTTGAGGGTCTTATCTGGCCCATGAGTCAGATTTAATTATTAAGAATAAATAACTAAAAGCAAATAAGTAGCTAGGCATGAAGGCCCAGGCCTTTAATCCTGGCAGAGGGAGACAGATCTCTGTGAGTTGGAGGTGGTCAGCCTGGTCTATGTAGTGAATTCCAGGAGAGCCAAGGATATGTAGCCAGACCCTTTTCTCATAATTAATCAATCAAATAAATAGAAGAAAAATAAAATTGTGAATACAGAATATTTCTCACAAATAAATGGTGAGAAACCAAAATAGCATTAATAATGTTAATAAATAATATTCACCCTATATTCCATGCCTTAGTTTCTTTCATTCTTCTTCACTATTCAAAAAAGTGACTGTTTTCACAAACTTTTTTGGCTACTAGTGACAGAGCTCAACCTAGCTCAACCCAAAATAATGCTGGAGTAGCTTTTACATCCTGAAAGTCGGGCTCATCCTCGGCATAGGGCAGGACTGACTTCGGGTGCTGTAGTGTGCCACCAGGAACTGTCTGCCCCACCCCCATCTCTGACTTCTGCTTCCCAGGCCTGGCCTCCTGAGTGCGCCTGCTTGAGTAGTAGCCACTGCCTATTCCGTGGCTCTGGCTTAAGCAGTCCAAGTCCTCCTCCTCCTGGATGATTATCCTCATCCTGTTAGGACCAAGAGGTACAAGTCAGAGACTGGGAACTATCCCAGACCTCTTCCTTAGTCCTGTAGCTCACAGATCACAAATACATGTCTACTGTATTTGTGTCTCGGGAGTGCATTATCTGTCTTCATGGCTGCAGCCACTGTGCTTTGTCATGCATTGGTATTTCTGGTCTTGGAAGAAAATGTCTAACTAGTTTTGACTTTGCTCACCTCAGACTAATCTACTGTACCTGGAGTGATCAAATCTCTTAGAGCTGTAAAATCTGAAAACTGTGTTTCTTGCTTAAAATGTGTGGGTACATGACTTATATACCTGCTCTGAAAATGTAGGGTACACAACAGGATCCAATTTGTTGACTTTTGTTTTCAAGTGCTCACTTGAACCCCCTGCTGAGTGGCAGCCGGCCAGGTTATCTTAGGAACCGAGCCTGAACTGGGATAGGCCTTAGCTGTTATTTTAGTAGCCTCACTGTTCTTTGTCACTGGGCTGTGACCACGCTTGCTTGAATGCTCTGTGCATGGCCTGCCCACCCATAATGCATACTTCTGGTAAAAAAGGGTTGGGGATCCGTGTCTTTCTCTTGCTGCAAGCTACCTTACTCAGTAACAATCTCTCTAGCTACCTGGAGTCAGTAAGGGAGTTTGGATCTAGTTACAAAATGTTCTTTTATTCTAAGGGTCAACAGCTCAGATGCCTCCTGGGGCAGATAGAGCAGCTTCTATTCCAGTTTTACCAACTAGGGCTTGGCACTCACAGTTGCCAAATCCTTTCTTCCTACTCCCTCCCCCCCCCCCCCAGGAACCAACAATCTTAAGTTTTATTAAAAAAAAAAAATTCTCATCTAAGGCTCAGTTTTACTTAGGAAAAAAATTGAAAGGCAGTCAAAAACCAAACTTGTCTGAGAGTCTTATCTGGCCCTTGAGCTGTCAGATTGTGACTTGGGTTTTATTCACTAATCCCAGAACAATGGATGCCACTTGCCCTACATCTGCATAACTAAAATCGCCCTGGCAGGGATGTGGGACTGAACAAAGATTAGTTGTGAATTGGCTAAAGAAGGTTCATGACTTCAAAATAAAATCGAACCTTTAGCTTTCACATTCTGGTCTACCTGGACAGTTTCTGCCCTTCTGGTCTTGAAGCTACCCTTTACTTCCCTGCCTCCAACACCAGTCTGAGGTAGACCTTTGTGTTCATCTGACTCTCCCTTTACCTCCTCTTCCAGTTACGTATCCACAACCCTGTCGCCACACCACCCTCCAAGATTTGACTCAAACCTCCCTTCCTCTGAGCGGCCTTTCTGTGATCTAACTTTAGGGCTTACCCCACTTGCACAAACACCAGCCACAGACACAATCCTAACCCCCTCTTGAGATGCCTGGCACACACAACCCAAACCCTAGAAGGCAGGAACTGGGGTTCCTCTGCCTCAGTATCCCCGTGGCTTCATAGAGTAACTGGAACCTAGAAAGGAGATGAAAAATAACAACCTTGACTATTCCCTCCACACACTAAAAATCCGTTGGTGAAAAACCAGTGCTTTAAGGAAATGAAGCTGCAGCTGGGAATGGCGGCAAACAGCCATAGTTCCAGGTACTCCGGGGTCTGAGACAGAAAGAGGGTGAGTTTCAGATCAGCCAGAGCCACAAATCAAGCTCCTGGGTTTGTTTAAGTTACAGGGAGGGGAGGGAGAACTAGAGAGACTGCTTGATGGTAGAACACTGACCTAGCATGCTAGACCTCCGTTCAGTCTCCACAAACATTCCCCCCTCACACCTGCCAAAAAATTTAGATTAACGAGCTGCGGTGGTGAACATTTTTAATTCTAGCACTCAGGAGGCAGAGGTAGGTAGATCTCTGGTCTATAGGGTGAATTCCAGGACAGCCAGGGCAACACAGAGAAACCCTGTCTCAAAAAAAAAAAAAGAGAGAAAGAGAAGAAAGGAAGAAAGAAAACAAATTTAGTTCAGGTCCTAAACTTTAGGAGAATAGTTATCTTCTCTGTCCATGTGGTGGCGCTCGCCTTTAATCCCAGCGTTTAGGAGGCAGAGGCAAGCTGAGTTCCAGGCTAGCCAGGGGAAGTAGAAACAATGCCAAAAAAAAAAGAAAAAAAAGAAAAAAAAAAAGGAAGTGCGGGCGGACGGGAGGATTCCTTCACATGCTTGTTAAAAACACAAAACGGAAGATTTTATTCATTCAGCTATGGACACCGCTCTGGCTTGTTACTGCAGAGTTTCTGAATGAGTCTTCTTTTGTTTCTTTGTCTGTGAGAAGCTCAAGGGCTCCTGTGTCCCTAAAACTGTGTAGGTGAGGATGACCTTGAGGTTCCAGATGTTCATGGAACTCTATGGCCAGATTAATGAGGGGTTGGGGAATCGAACCCAGAGCTTCATGCACACTAAGTGCTACATGCACTTTACCAACTGGGTGACATACCCAGCCTGATTTAGAAATTCAAGTGCTGTGGGAGAAACTCCTTCCTCCCCCACCCCCTCCCCCCGTAAGATTCAATTTGCAATCTTCTTGCCTTCTGTTGAGAATACCAGGACTGCACCCTAATGCACCCCCCCCCGCGCTTTCCTAGAGTCGGTGGGGGTGGAGCCAGAACGGGCCGGGGGGGGGGGGGCTAGTAACTTGCTGGAAACAGCTCTTCCCACCCAGCAGCGGCCAGCTAGGAGGTGAGCAGCCACAAACGAAAGACCCTTTGCATAACCCATTCTTAAATCGGCTGAGGCTTGTACAGTTGTAAACTGAAACTTGGGGCAAGCCCTGGCGGTTACATTTTTACACAAAGAATACTTCCTTCTCCGCTGCGTCGATTACTTCCTGCATTCTGTCCCTCCCCAGCAAATGCACACCCGAGCCCTTGGTGAGCCGCCGAGCTCACGTCCAGCCACCCTCCTACCTGAAGTGGCGACCTCAGAAGCCTGTCGGAGCTGCCTTTTCATTCATAATACCTGAACCCTCACGGGGGGAAGCCGGACAGGGGCCTTTCGTCCCTATTTAATAAAATCCTGGCTATGCAGCCGAAAGGGAAACCGATCCGGGAGTGTGCCGCCCCAGGGATGAGCCCTGCGCCGCCCGCCCTTGGCTAATTATACCGGAGATTGTGCAATGGGCCGGAGCCATTCATCCTGCAGGGCTGTGGCCGCCTCGCACTGAGTCTGCACTGTCCTGGGCTCCCTTGGCACAGCGGGGACCCGCGGCTGTTGGCCCGAGCGTAGAGATGCAGGCTCTGCAGCGGCCGGGGCGCGGCCGGAAGGAACTGATAAACCCGCGCGCGAGTGGCACCCCTCCCCCGCGTCGGAAGTGTCCTAGAGCGCCGGTCATTGAGAAATACCGAAGGGGCAGAGTGGGGTGAGGCGAGGACAGCTTCCAGGGCCGGGGCTCGTGGCCTGCGAGTCCACGGGCAGCCAGGAGCTCACCCGGGCGGAGAATGAGGGCTGCGGGGAAGGCCTAAACAAGCCAGCTTCGCGCTGCGCCGCGGCGCTCCGCTGGCTCGGAAGGCAGCTTCTGCCCGGCTGCTGGGCCGGGCCCGCCACCCAGGGGTGATCCGGGCTTTCCCCGCAGCCCCCCTTACCCCAGAGGAAAAGCTGCAGGGCCTCCCCCGCCCAGCCAGCTGAGTTAAGAGGCAGGCAGCTGTACTGGGTTTCTGTGAAGTTGTTAGCGGATCGATAGTGCCTTTGAAGTTCTGAGATCTTACTGATTCGACACTTTTGAAAGACAAGAGTCTCAAGTAGAGCAGGCTTTCCGGAAACTCAATGACCTTGAACTCCTGACCCTCCTGCTACCACACTTTTGTCAAAAAAAAAAAAAAAATTCTAGTTTTGCTGTTGTTCGTGTTTTCTTTGTTTTGTCTTGAGGCAGGGCCTCACTCTTGCCGACGCTAGCATGGAACTATGTACCCCAACTGACATTGCTTATCTTGCCGCGCTCTCTCTTAAGTACTGCTAGTACAGGTGATGCCGCCATGCCCAGTACGGTCAGGCTGCTGCTGCTGCTGCTTCTGAATCGAAATCTAAAATCAAAACAAATGCTGGCTGGCTGACAAGCATCTTCTCCATCTCCATCCAACAAACCTGGAAGATCGGTTGTGCGTGTGGCATCTTTATAGAAATACTAACAGCCTGTAGACATGGACAAGCCACCTGTTCTGAATGACTAGCTCTCCCATTTAGACATGAAGATTTGGGAGGCTTGTGGCACGGCCCGGATATCCTGTGTGTGCAGCATATCCAGGAAAACGGCTTGTTAAAGAGTCTTCAACTCTGTAACAGAAGTTCTAGCTCGAGCCTTACACAGGCAAAAAACGATGCCCTTCCAGGTAGTGTGTAGTCACAGAGTTCTCATAGTCAAAAGCTCTGGCAACAGCAAATGTCTCCTTCGCTATGTGCCCACGTAGGCGCAAGCACGGCAGGGGCGGGGCGGGGCAGGTTTTATCTTGGGTGTTGTACCACGGGAACCATTCACCTTGCTTTTAAAACAGAATGCTTTTGGAATCTGGGACTTGCCAGTTAGGCCACAGGAGTGACTAGTGAGCCTCTGTAGAACTTGCCTGTCTCCACCCCTCCAGCATTGGGATTATAAACGCAGGCCACCGAGAGTGGGTTCTAAGGACGGAGCGTAGGTCCTCCGACGGCAAGGCAAACCTCATACTAACCTAACCCGCTAGCCCTGAACGCCTTGACTTTGTTTCTTTTTTCTCTTATGTGTATGGGTATTTTGCCTGTGTGTATAACTATGCACCACATGAGTGCCTGGTGCCCTTGGAGGCCAGAAGAGGATGTCAATCCCTTTGGAACTGGAGTCATAGAAGGTTGTGGGCAGACATGTGAATGATGCGAATCATGCCTGGGTCCTCTGGAAAAACAGCCAGTGCTCTTAACCACTGAGCCTCTCTAAGGCCCTGCCTCCTCACACACCCAGCTTTCTAAGCCAAGGTCTCACTAGTTTGCCCTAGCTGTCCTGTAGACCAGCATGGCCTTGAACTCAGAGACCCACCTGCCTCTACCTCCAGAGTGGCAGGATTAATGGTGTCTACCACCACACCCAGCATGTCTCATATTCTTCATGGCCTCAAAAACCAGAAACAAAAAGCTGAAGAGAGGAAAGGTTTGCTTCCTTAACCCTGTGAAAGTTAAAGAATTAATAGACCTCACTTTCAAGGTCTCAGGTCTTCTAAGAGAAAAACAAAATGCAGGTGTTCACGAGGTCTAGTCCTTGCTAGCACTAGACAGGTCACTAGCACTCAGAATCAAGCATCAAACCTAAATCTGTCCACAAAGATCATGGTTGTGAAAAGCATGAAACCACCAGTTTCCACCTGACTCAAAGGTGAAACTCTTAGTTTTCAAGCCCTTGTGGATCTCTGACTATGCATGTCCATCTATAAACATCTACATTAGTTTTGTATGGGGGTTTTGTTTTAGTTGTTGCTGGTCTTATTACCATCACACCAGGATCAGGGTCTCACCTTGTAGCCTGGTTGGCCTGGAACTCATTATGCAGACCAGACTTAGCCTCAAACTTGCTTACTGTTTTGCCTCCAGAATGCTAGAATTATAGACATGATCCACCATGCCTGGCTGGTTTTTATTTTGTGGTTTTGTTTAAGCCTGGGTCTTGCTTCATAGCTCTGTCCAGCCTAGGATTCCCTGTGTAGACCAGGCTGGACTTGAACTTGTATCAGTCCTCCTACCTCTGAGAATAGGATTAGCCACTCCAGCAGCTTTCTGCTTTTGAGGTAAATATTTCATCCCTAGTTTGTTTAGTAGCTCTAATTAGTTAAAATCTCTGTGGAATATCTCTCATGGCATATTCAGGAGGACAGAAATTCACGGCAGGACTTCAGGAAATATCCAATGACTCTAACTCCTGGGATCCAGTGCAAAGTGAAAACATGGCATGCTCTTCGGAAATTGTAAAGGATTTCAATACCACAAATTTAAACCCCAGGCATTTGCACAGGTTGAAGACCTGGGAGCAATCCTCCTCATTGTCCAGACGGTGCATGGGTCCTCTCCGAAAACTTCAGGCAGGTCCTAGGCCATCCCCTGCGGTAGGGAGTGATGACTCAGCGGTTGATCTTCCAGAAGACCTTGGTTTAATTCCTAGCACCCACGTGGAGGCTAACAACCAGCTACAACTCCAGTTCCAGGAGATCCAACATCCTTTTCCCTCCTCTGCCCGCACGTGGTGCGGACACGCATGCATACATGCATGCAGCCCCCTCCCGCCCGGCAGTTCTAAAAAAAAAAAAAAAGAAAAGAAAAGAAGAAAAAGACAGGATGTGGGTAGAGTAGTAAGGAGGAGTTCCCTGGTCTCTCTCTTGCCGAAGCCCATCAAGGGCCAGTAAGCTGTAGTCCAGTTATGGACTTCAAGAGCTGGAGGCGAGACGCAGTCACCAACAAGAGATAACTGGATAACTTAATATACTTCGGTTCTACCTTTAAACTTCATTTCTGCCTGCAATGCAAAGTTTCTCGGCTGTGTCTGTTGTACCTTTTGTTTTCTGTGTACAAACTGATTAAAAAAAAAAAAAGCCTGCCCTAAAGTGTTGCACAACAGTAACTCCATCACTTGGAAGGCTGAGGCAGGAGGATCAAGAGTTCAAGGGCAGCCTAGGTTATACAAGTTTGAAGCCACCTTGGATACAACAGGCTAGCAAAACACTTGTTCGCTGTCGAAAGACAGAAAGAAAGAAAGAAAGAAAGAAAGAAAGAAAGAAAGAAAGAAAGAAAGAAAGAAAGAAAGAAAGAAAGAAAAAAGTGCCAGGCACTGGCAAAGTCCAAATCCCTCTCTGCTGGGTTTCCATCAGAGTTGGGATGTTGAGGCCAGCAGAGGCCACCTGCGCCGCCTGCACCCAGCACCCTGCAGTGTTTCTCCAAGCCCGAACTCTCAGGCTGCATCTAAACTCCTCCCCATCTCCGCCTCCGCCCCCTGCCCCCCCCCTTGATTTTTAATCCAAAGGTTTGGGAGGAGGGACGGGACAAAACGGGAGCCAGATGTGTTCTTGTCCTCGGCTCCCGCCTCCTCCCTCTTGGGCTTCCTAAAACCCGGAGCCCCGGAGAGAAGGGATTCGGAGCCGGACAAACGGAGCGCCAACCACGCCGTTCCTCGGCTCGTCCTGGACTGGAAGTGGGGAGCAGAAGCGGGGCTCGCTCAGTAGGCGGGACAAAGTGTTTTGTGTGTGTGTGTGTTCTCGCTCTCTCTTTTGGGGGGGTTGCAAGTAGGAAGCTTTTTTGCACTCCACCACCTCTGGCCGCTGGGAAGACGTCATCGCTTCCGCCCTACTTCCTCCTCCTGTTGGCGGCGCTGAGAATCCAATATGGAGTAAATCGGTGGAGTGGCGAGATGGGGCTCGGACGGGGCGCCCTGCACCGCCTCCCAGGCGCACCTCCCCCGGCCGCGGAGCGCTGCCCGGAACCCTGATTGGCCCGGTCCCCGGGGGCGACCCCGGCCCGGCCCCAGTGCCGCCGGCCGCCCGCCCGCCGCCTGGAGCGTGCTTGTTTTGCTGCTGCTCTCCCCCTCCGGGTCCCCTTCCCAAATCTCCCCCCAGCACCCGCTCGGAGCCCCGGGGGGGCAGCGCCCGCCCGGCCAGCGGCGTCCGCTGCGCGGTGCGCCCCTTCCCAGACCTCGCCCTGCGCTCGGGGCGCCCCGTTTCCCCGCCTGCCTCGGCGCCCCCTTCATCTCTAGCCTCCCCCCCTCCACCACCAAATCAGGAGATGTCGGAGATGTGAAGAAGGGGGGCGAGCGCACAGGAAGATGAAGGGAGCCAGGCTGCCCGGCGCGGGACAGGCGTCTAGGTGAACAAGAAGATGACCGAAGAAACACACCCGGACGAGTAAGTCCGCCGCGGGTGGGTGGCATGAGGGTGCCCGGCGGGGTGGCGTGGGGGCCCGCCGCCAAGGACGCAGGCGGGGACTCGTCGGGGGAACTTGGCACGGGGTGCAGCCGCTGGCTGGGCTGTCGGGGCTGCGCGCGCGGCGCTCGGGCTTGCCTGGGGGAGGCGGCAGGAACCGCCAGGGGTCTGCGAGTCCCGGGTCGCGGCCGGGCCAAGGGCGCGCGGGTGACCTCGGGGCAGTCCCGGGGCCCGCTCGGGCGGAGGCTCTGCCGCCCTGCACGCGGGGCATCCCAGGACCCGATGGGTCTGTGTGCTTGGTGACTTGGTGACTCCGGGCACCGCTGTCCGCCCCACCGTCCTCTCCCGAGCCCTCTGGGGCCCCGGGCTCCGCCATTTCGGTTTTCTTGAATCGCTCTCATTTGCATACCACATTTTCATTCATAAAAAACCCGGAGGAGCTGGGGGTGGGGGGAGAGGAGGGCCGGCCGGGCTCGGCGCGGGGTCCGCGCAGCAGCCGGAGCGCGGGAGCAGCCCCGCGGAGTCCCGGTGCCCGCGAGCGTGTGCGCGCGCGTGTGGGCCGGCACACGCGCCCCGCGGTGCCGGGGCAGCTCCGGGGGCGGATCCGAAGCGTGTGCAGCGAGGGCGGGAGAGAGCGTGCGGGGAAGCGCGCTCCGGGCGTGGAAGTGAGGGAGAGCGCGTGCCCGAGCGTGTGCCCGGCCCGCGGGCCCGAGGGGGAACAAAGCTCTCGGTGCTTAGTCGGAGGTGCTTCTGGGCCGCCTCCCGGGGAGACCCGGGCCTGTCACTGTCTCCGGGCCGTGGAGCGGCTGCCTCTCGCCCGCAGTCGCGCTCAGGGCTGGGTCTCCGCTCTCGGGTTCGGGGTGTCTCCCTTCGGGGCGCCGGGGGCGGGGCCGCTGGGCTTCCCTGGCGGGTCCTCGGCCAGGGGTCCGAGCAGTCCCCACTCTCTGCCACTGCGGTCCAGTGGCTGTGCTCTTTCGCTCGCTCACCACTTTTTTTTTCTTTTTCTTTTTCTTTTTTTGTGAATAAGACGTTCTCCTTTATTGTCACATGATATCCCTCCTCCCCTGCACATTCATAAATCCTGAGGCTGCCTCGGCTCCTTTCATTCAGTGCTGCCATTAGCCAAGGTAGCAGCGGCGCCTGCTTGGACTCCCGAATGGGTCAGCAGTCTCAGGGACGCTGAGGGGAGGGAGACCTGGGCCGGTGGAGGGGGGGTAGCTGGAGACTGGCTCCCAAACCTTGGATCTTTGGCTTTTGTGTGTCGAGACCCCCTCCCCCATGACCATATCCACTCTAGAGGACGGAGAGGGGAAGTGAGACAGGACTGGGCCATCAGGAGGCTTAAAGGGCCCTTGGAGCAGGTGGCAGAATGCTGTCTTTGCTCCACAGTAAGAAACCTCACTTTTTTTTCTTCTTTGTTTTCTGTGCTGGAGTTCCCAACCAGGACCCGGCCCATCCAGACAAGCAAGCCCCTCTACTTCCCAGCCCTCGTTTGTTTTTAAATGGCCCTTTATCCTTTGGCGTCCATGGTCAGGCTCGGTGGAAGGAAGCTGATGTTCTGCAAAGAGAGTTCCCCTCGGTGTGTCCCCACGAAACTTTGACTACAGTAACCCTAAGCTGTCAAGACACCTGTCCCACCTGCTGGACAAGTCCCTCAGCTTGTGTTGGTCTGTTTTAGACATTTTATTTTGCCTTACTGTACCTGTCATTGAAATCATAAAGTGTGTGGGGGCCGAGTTGGGAGTTTTCATGCTGAAATATGGAGGGGAAGGAGTATCAGCTAGGTCTTGCCCTTTTGGAACTTGGCCAATAAATAGTTCTTTTTCTGGGTCCCGGTCCGTACTTGTACTTAGGAGCAGTGATCAGTACCTGTGCTGTTGGGGGTTCTTGAGAGTTTTGCTTACTGTGCCTTAGGTTCGTTGGCTCCTTCCAGCAGGAGCACAGATCTGGCTTGTGACCCTTTCCAGCAGCACACCAGCCTTTCATCTTTCCCCACTTGCTAGCCCAAGCGAAAGGTTTTCAGGTGGGGACACTGGCGGGGTTAAGTGAGCACCTCACCATTCCAGTCTTGGAGAGGGAGATCAGAAGCCCTGTTGAAGCTGAAATTGGTGGCTCACACCTGTTATCCCAGCAGCAGTAGACTGAGGCAGGAGGATTGTCATGAGTTTGAGGCTGTCAGACCTGCGCAGTTCTAGGCAGTTCTAGGTTGGACTCCAAATGTTAAAAAAAATTCCATCGAGACAGTAGATATTAGAGATGGCTTCTAGTTTCGGAGGGAAAAGCCTTGGTGTCCAAACCACTGTTGAATTGGCTTTTGGGGAGTTATAATTTTGTTCTTGTCTTTAAGACAGGGCTTCGCTATGAATCCACTGGATAGCTTGGAACTTTCTTGGTAGGCCAAGCTGGACTCTGACCTAGAGAGATCCTCCTGTCTCAGCTTCCTGAGTGCAGGAATTACAGGTTTGCTTCCTCATACTGACCTTTGGAGTAATTCAGTGTGACTGCTGTAGCAATGAAAGATGTTGTCTCCATTTATATTTGGGGAAACTGAGGAGAGTTTAAGTACTTTGCCTTTAGTCACCGAAGAAGTGGAGAATTCACTCAATAGCCAGCCAGGCTCAGGAAGAACCCTTGGCTTCTAGCTAGTATCTGCAAAGAGTGGTGACCAGCCTTAGTGAACCTGTTCTTACGCGGGCTAGGTGGGGCGGGCTAGGTGGGGGTGGCGTTTTTTTCACTGCACTTGTAGCCCTGCCTCCTGGCCATATTTACCGAGAGTCTGTGAATCACTCTACTGGTCCCTAATTGTTTTAAGTTTGTGGCAGTCTGTCGTTGCCATGGATTTTCTTTGAAAACTGCTGTGAAGTGTGAGGAGCATATCAAATTAAAGGGAAGTCTAACGAACTTGGGGATGAGAATTCTGTATCTCTCCCCAAGATTATGGATGGAGGTTCAGAGTAATACTGGAATATTAGACATGGGACATTAAACCCAATACAGGCAATGCTGAACCATAGAACATTTTGTCCTTTTAAAAGTTTAGTATTTGCGTGTATGTGCAGTGTGTATGGTGCATGTGAGTACACACACGTGCGCCATGTTGCTCCTGTGGAGGTAAGGGGACAACTTTGTGGAGTTGGTTCTCTCTTTTCACCTTTATGTGGATTCTGGGGACCAAACTCAGGTCGTCAGGTGTGTGTAGCAAGTACTTTCCCTGCTGAGCCATCCACTGAACCCAGCGGGGCCCCGATTTTTGTTTTCTTGAGACAGGATGTCATGAGCTCAAGCTGGCCTCAAACTCTATGTGCAGCCAAACTGACTTTGAATGCCTCCCTGATTCTCCTGTCTCTTCCTTCTAAGAGATGGGGTTACAGCTATAGAATACCATGCGCGGTTTTGTACTGAAATTTCTGTACCGTTAGTTTGGGTATGAGTTTGCGCACGTGAGTGTAGTGCCAGTGAAGTCTAAGAGAGCGTTGGATCCCCTAGATTTTGAGTTAAGAGCAGTTGTGAGCCGCCTGATGTGAATGCTGAGATCCAAACTCCTGTCCTCTGGAAGAATGGTGAATGCTCTCAATCACTGATCCATCTTTCCAGCACCAGTCTTTTCGTTCTTTTTAATTCTTTTTCAGAAATTCTTCAACTTTGAAACAGTCTTACTGAGTTGTTCTGATTGGCCTTGAACTTGCTTTGTTGTCCCAGCAGATCTAAACTTGAAATCTTCCTGTCTCTGCCCTCTGAGGATTGGAGGTCGTGCATAAGTGTGTACCACCAAGCCCAGCTGACTGCATTAGTGTTTGTTTGAGACAGGGTCTCACTATGTAGCCCTGGCTCACCTGGGACTTACTGTGTAGATAGGACTGCCCTTGAGCTTGTTGTAATCCTCCACTTCCTGCTTCCCCGGTGCTGGGAATACAGGCATGTATTTCCACAGCCCGGCTTCCCTTGGCATTTAACAAACAGTGCTTCCATTCTGTGTAAGCAGGGTCTTTTATTTGTCTGTCTGTCCGTCTATTTTGAGACAGTTCTTGCTGTGTAGTACTGGCTGGCTTTACAGCTCACAGGTGTGAGTCCCTGTGCTGGAAATCTTTACAAGTAGAACCCTTGATGTTGGAAATATGAGTTGGACGTGTGAAGATGGAATCACGGTCCATTCATTAGAGAATGCTATCTTCTTTGTGGCTATGGCAAGAAGTCTCATCTACTTCCCTGCTATGTTGACCAGTAAAATGTGTAAGTAAAACGGCAGGAAAACCTACAAATATTTTTGCCTCAACAACTTGCTTACTCTTACTGCTTTTGTGGGTTTTGAAATAGTATGTAACCTGTGAACTTACTATGTAGCTTAGGGTGGCTTTGAACTCAGGGGGGTTATATTACTTTGACAGTTTCTCTTCATTCTGGGATTCTGTTTTCCTTCCCATCTGTATGTGAGTCCTCCTCATCCTTACAGCAGGCTCCGAACCTGTTTGGGAAGGTTGTCCTCGACTTCTCTTGGCCCACCTCCAGTAGGGTCTTTCTCCTCCTATTGTGCCAGGCAGTTCTCACCACATAGCTGGGCTTCTCCCAGGTCAGATTCTGCATCAGGCTTTTTCGGATTCAGGGTTATTGCTTAGTGATTCCACTGCTTAGTTCTCTGCTGATGGCCCAGTCCCATTGAGGACATTGTATTTGTTCTGTAAGTGTGTACTGAAGGAATAGATACGATTGTTCCGAAATGCTGTTGTCAGGTTTGGGGAGCACCTGAGTTAGTCAATCCCCAGAGCCCATATACAGCTGGACATGATGGTGCTCATCGGTAATCTCAGTGCTCCTGTTGACAGGTAGGAGGCCTACACAGGGGAATCGCCAGAAGTTTGTGGGTGAGGTAGTCTGGCATACGTAGCAAATGAAGAAGAGAGCCCGGGACAGGAGAGGTGGCTCCGCACGCAGTTAAGAACATTTGCTGTTTATGGAGAACCCGGGTTCAATTTCCACATGGCAGCTCACAACTAACTCTAGTTCTGGTACCAGGGAATCCGATAAGCTTTTCTGGCTTCTGTTAGCACCAGACAATCACATGGAATCCATACATGCATGCATGTGTACATACACACATACAAATACATACATGTGTATGATATAGATGAAAACTAAAGAGAAATCAACACTGTTTCAAGGTAGAAAGCAAGGATCAATAGCTGAAGTTGTCCCTTGGCCTATACATGGCCCACGAGTCTCACCCTAACCCCGGTGTTGCCCAGGCTGGCACTGAACTCTTGAACTTTAGCAGTCCTCCTGCTTCTCCATCCCAAGGAGCCTGGACTGTTGCATTGCGTCACTGGATCGGTGCATTTTCCAGCTTTGCAAGTACATCTCTGGCATAGTGAGACCGGTCTGTGTTTCTGCCCCTGCAGGGAAGTCTGTGGAAATCACAATATTAACAATTTGCAGTAGCTGCAGGGTTCTGGGGGAGTCTTCTCACTTGATGTTGGAGACAGCTGTGCTGATGAACTCCAGTACTGGCACAGGTCCGACATTACTGGCTGAACACAAACACAGACTCTTAGCAGATCCTCAGAGTGGAGGAGGGCTCATGGAGGCAGAGCAGGAAGTTTTGATACGTGTGGTTGTTTGTTTTGGCTCATTTTCTCTGAAGGGAATTAGACTGACTTTAAGACCTTAAAGATAATAAATACATTGGTGATTGGGGCACTTGCACGTTCTTCATGGATGCACGCGGTGCCCTGTGTGGCAGAGCCTGTGTGCTTTTAATGTATTCTTTCACAATTTCATGCGCACACGTGCAGTGTCCTTTGTCCAGCCAACCATCACCCACCCCACCATCCTGTCATCCTTTCGTTTTTCCCATCCAGCCCCTTTCTTCCTCCCCTCCTGCTTGCTGTTCTGTTCCTGTGGATGAATGCAATCAATTTTAACTGTTTAGCTTAGTATATTTCTTTTTTTCTTTCTTGTTTGTTTTGGAGACAGTATTTCTCTGTGTAGCCCTGGCTGACCTGGACTCGCTTTGTAGACCAGGCTGACCACGAACTCACAGAGGTCAGCCTGCCTCTGCCTCTCCAAGTGTGGGATTACAGGTGTGCCCCACCACCGCCTGCCTTCTTGGGATATTTCTAAGTGTGTCCCTGAGCAAGTCACTGTGCTCTGAGGAAACCCACGCTGGCGTGTCATGGAACCACATTCAGAGCTGGGTGCAGATGGAACTTGTGTGTGTGTGCTCCATCAAGACTGACCCCCTGCATTTCATTAAGGTTTACATGAGTGTGGATGTGAACAAGTAATGTTTTCTTGCTTGCCCTGAGTGGGCACATACTTAAATGGCCTGAGAGGTCATGGAAAGACCTCTGTTTTTGTTTTGTTTTGTTTTGTTGCCTTTGTTTTCTGAGACAGTTTCTCAGTTTTAGCTCTGTCTGGCCTGGAACTCACTATAGACCGGGGGCTGTCCTCAAACTCCCAGAAGATCTGCCTGCTCCTGCCTCCTGAGTGCTGGGGTTAAAGGTGCATGCCACCCTCTCCCCACCTCAGAACCCTTTCCTAGGTGATCTTCATTAAAAACACATTTACGTACTCTTTTGTACATGTGACTATCAAAGTATGCTTACGGATGCTAAGTCAAGGTTGCTGGCCTAAAACAAGGTTTCTTTATTTGTGCTCAGTGGGTAGAAGTGAAGAAATAAGCTTGACTTTATCCTTACATTTAGAACTTTTTGGTTTTTGTTTGTTTGTTTGTTTTGTATTTTGAGATGGAGTCCCACTATGCAGCCCTGGCTAGCCTACACCACTACGTAGACCAGGCTGGCCTCTGTGCTGAGTGAGGTTAAAGGCGTATACCACCACATTTGGCTGTAAAAAGTACTTTTAAAGTTTTGGTTTTTTGAGACAGGTTTCTCCAGCCATGGCTGGACTGGACTCACTTTGTAGACCAGGCCAGCCTCAAACTCAACCATCCACCATCTGCCTGCCTCTGCCTCCCAAGTGCTGGGATTAAAGGCCCCCACACCCATCCGTATTAAGTACTTTTTGTTGAAGAGCTTAGAGTAGACACAGGCAGCTTCTGAAATGTACAGCTGTGGCTCTTCCCTTCCGTGTATGCAATAGTAATTCTTTTCAGACCTGGTTGTTTTGTTCATAGTTATATTCCCCATGGATCCATTCATAAATGCATAAAAATGTGCCAGGCTAAATGTCAGTTGTCTTTCCCTTATTCATCAGGTAATGACATCCTTTTCTTTCTGTTTTCATGATTTATTCCTCTTATTTCTTTCTGTAGTTGCATAGCCCCGGTTCTCACCTCTGATGGCTCAAATAATCCTGGCTGGGCTTATGTTTGTGTTCCATAGGGACACAGGGTACATAGGCAAAGTTTGCCGATGGTGTCTGAAGAATTTAATGACTTTTACATTCATGGCCTGACAGTGCATGTCAGTAGGTTTTCTGCAAACGTATTGGTAGATGTTAAAGTTTTGTTTTGTTTTTCATTAAAAAAAAATCATTCAGCTCCATAAACATTTAATGATAATCAGTTTTTCTTTTTACTTTTTGGCACAGGGTCTCATGTAGCTCAATCTGGCCTAGAATTCACCATGTAGTCAAGGACGACATTGAATTACTCCACTACCCAGTTCTGGGAATCAAACTCAGGGCTTTGTGCACACTAGGGCCTCTATCCTCCCAGCTCGATCACAACCCCATTTTTGTTTGTCCTTTGTTTTGTTTTTTGAGACAAGATTTCACTCTCTGTGTAGCCCTGGCTGGCCTGGAACTATGTAGACCGGGCTGACCTTGAACTCACTGAGATCTACTGCCTCTGCCTCCAGAGTGCTGGGATTAAAGGGGTGTGCCATCACTTCTGGTCCCCATTTGTTTTTTTTAGGACAGGTCCTTACTCCGTGTGTAGCCCAGGCTGGCCTAGAACTCACTGTAACCCAGACAAAGCACACAGTCTCAATCCTCTTCTCTCAGCTTCCCGTGTGCTAGAATGAGAATCACAGACATGAACCACTACCTCTAGTTTAGGAATATTTATTTTCAGGACCTCCAAGATCAAGAGGGAGCCTGCCGTGACGGTAGTGGAATAGGTGCGGCTTTGGACAGATCTTAACTTTGCTCCCTTTCTGACTCGGGAGCTCTGGGTGTCCTACAGAAGTTTGCTGTGTTGACCTGGTCTACGCTGGGCTCTTAGTAAGGAGGGAGTGCAGAAGCTGCCGGAAAGCTTTCAGCGGACATCTGATGTTAGGAATTCGCTGGACCCCGCCACACCTGCCTCTTGTGTGACAAGATGTCGTCTTGTCTTTTCGGAATTCACAATTTCAAGTATCGCTGCCTTTTCTCGCTGTAAAGTGGAGGAACTTGTGAAAGGAGAGCTTGGGCCTGAAAGTCAGGTTCTGCTGTTTTCTTCAATTCCCTGATGTCCTGCTAGAATCTTCTAGAATAAAAATTGTTTTTCCTTTTTTTTTTCTTTAATGTAATGACCGGCTGTCATTCTCTTTGTTTTGAGACAGAGTTTTGTTATGTACCTGACTGGCCTGGTCTTGCCTAAAGTTTGTGGTAATCCTCCTGCGTCAGCCTTCCCTGTTCTGGATTAGAAGGACATGCCAGGCTGCTTGTGGAGATTCCGATTTTTATAGTTTACTCTTTTATAGTCAGATTTCTCCCTCCCTGTTGTCACCCTTGGCAGTCTCTGTTCTTCTTCTCTGTTCAGTCTTAAAATTCTACTAACAACAGCTTTCAAAGCAGTCAGTAGGCTTGGAGTTGATGATTGAAGCTCAAGGTTCCCCTGATGACATCGCTTTAGGATGTTTTGTGTCTGCTTGCATGCCATGTTGGTATTCTATTTTGTATTTCTGGCCACGTAAACAAGGTAGAGCTGGGCTAGTTTAATTTAGCAGATATTTAAACAGTTCGGTTCATATCACAGACCTTTTGGAGTTATACGTGTAAGCAGTCTCAATATAGTTACCCTTTGCTTAAAGATTTAGTCTAGTCATTTTTCCTCAGGCCCGTGCGCCAGGTTTCAGAACAGGGCTTTTCTGTTTATTCGCCAGTTTTGAGGGCCTTTCTTACATATCTGTTTGTATGTTTATTTGTTCCAGGGGAAGTTAGGAGGCACTAGAGAAGAGGTGTTGACACTGTATGGTAGATTCGTATTTTGATGCATGTTCCTGGGCCCTGGTTGCAAAACCATACACGATTACTGTATTGCATGAAATAAGCAAGGCAGGGTGCAGCCTGAGGACGAGTGCCGACCAGCTCAGCTGCTGCCTGTCACTGAACACAGAGCACCTGACTTCTGCTGTAATCACGGGCTTGTCAGAGCTGTGACTCAGGCAGGCCCTGCCCTTGGGGAACTTACATTCTAAGGTTAGACGCCTTCTGGTGCCTTAAGGGTATGAGAACAGTTGTCTTGATTGCTACAGTTGTTTTCTCTTTTCTCACCTGCTAACCCCTGGTTGGGCTTCCGCGTTGTGTAGCTGAAGCTTCAGGCTGAGTATTTTTTAGGATCTGAGTGGCGCCGTCATCAGGCAAGCCTGACTAGCAATCTCCTTGAATGGTGCCTAAGGTGTGTCGTACATAAGTGTGTGTGCATAGTTGCCTGTGGGTAGAATATGTCTGACCCTCCAGCATCCATGTGCTGTAGGTGAAGAAAAAAATTTTGAAAAGCTAACATCTTGCCTGAAGGCTGAGGATATAGCTCACTAGAAGAATATTTGCTCAGCATAAGCAACTCTAGTTGTTTTCTGTTTGTTCGTTTTTGAGACAGTTTGACTGGGTGGGCTGTTTTGGAACTTGATCTGTAGATGACCAGGCAGGCTTCAAACTCAGATCAGCTTGCCTCTGCCTCCTGAGGCTGGGATTAAAGGCGTGAGCCACCACCACCCGGTGAGGCTACTCTAGCAACATACACACAGGACAGTAATGCTAATAATAAATTTAAATTTTTTATATTGTTTGATTACAGCAGGATTTATCTTTGTTTTGTTTTTAATAAAATCTCATTCTGTAGCCTAGGCTGGCCTCCAACTCATCCTGCCTTACCATCCTGAATACTAGGATTATAGATAGGTATGATCTACCAGGCCTAGCAGGACTTAGGTTGTTGTTAGTTTTTGTTTTTGACACAGGGTTTCTCTGTGTAGCCTTGGCTGTCCTGGAACTCTCTCTGTAGACCAGGCTGGCCTCTTAGCTCAGAGATCCACCTGCCTCTGCCTCCTGAGTGCTAGGATCAAAGGCGTTCGACAACACTGCCCGGCTTATTTTCTCAGGTATAAAAATTCTATTTTATGTATGTGAGTGTTTTGCCTGCATGTGTGTATGTGCACCACAGGGGTGCCTGGTGCTTGAGACAGTTAGAAAAGGGTGTCAGACCTCTTGAAATTGGAGTTACAGATGGCTGTGAGCCACCATGTGGATTCTGAGAACTGAACTCAGATCCTCTTCAAGAGTGCTCTTAACTACTGAAGAGTTTCACAAGATCCAGAATTTGTTACTTTAAGCCAGGTTCTTGACTTTAGATTCCAATTCTAAAGAAGATCATTGTGTATTATAACCTCACAAGACCTTATGTTCTTGTGTAAAACATTGTAAATACATTGACTTGCATTTACTTAATAATATATTTCTAAGGAAATGAAATTAGAACTCAGAATCTTGTTTTTGTTTTGCTTGTTTGAGACTGTGTTTCTCTCTGTGTGTACCCTGCTGTCCTGGAACTTACTCTGTAGATCAGGCTGTCTGACCCTTCCTGTTGCTGGGATCAAAGGTCACCGCCGCCCAGCTGAGCAGTCTTGTAAGCATTTTAATGCTAGGTGACATCTCTGCTAGTCCTTCCTTCCTCATTATGAATTGACCCTATGACCTCATTTAGGGTGCACACATGCCCTGCCAGTGAGCTATCCTGGGTGAGCTGTCCCCAGCCATGAAGATGGCTTCCTCTGCCTGCAGTGTAGGCAGTGTGAGTACTTACCTGGAAAGAGAGCAAGCTGCCTGCCTTATCCCAGATGGAAAGCCTTTATGAACAAAGTAGCCAACAGGACACACTTGACCTCAGCCAGCTGATTAGGAACAGTGGCTTTCAAAAGGACTCTTGGACTGGACTTGTATAGAGGTGAGATCCTGACACAGTCCAGCCTGAGATGATGTGTGTTTTTAGAAAAAGTTTTAAGTTTTTATTTTACCTATATGGGTCCAGACCTATGACGTGATGAAACATACTTGGTATTAGTAATTCATTTGTTGAGGCTTATTGGACAAAGCTGTGCTTTATACCCTTAGAGATAATACCAAAAGCATCTTTTCCCATCCCTGGCAGAATTTCCTTTTTGACTGTAGTTAGGAACGAATTGAGGAAAACTTTGTGTTTTCTTCTGACATTAAAAAAAAAAAAAGTTTCACTGGTGTGGTGATGCACACTTTCAATCCCAGCACCCAGGAGGCAGAGGCAGGAGGATTTCTTGAGTTCAAGGCCAGCCTGATCTGCAGAGTGAGTTCTAGGACAGCCAGGGCTACACAAAGAAACCCAGTCTCAAAAAACAAAATAAAAAATCCCAAAACAACAGTAGCAACAACAAAACAGCCCCCTCCCCCTTCCAAAAAAAACAACCCTCCCCCAAAAGTCATTTGTGCATAACAGGAACCCCAAGAAATCTGTCACTTAGGTATGTGAAGTCCCCCCCAAGTGTGATATCTCAACAGGCAGCTGGCACTCAGCGTCTTCTAGAGAAATCAGTCTCGTACGGAAAGCCTGCTGGCCCTGGGAGGCATGCACGCTCAGCCCTAGAAGAAATCACAGGAAATAATTAAACAGAGAAGGTCAGAGAAGGAGGAAGCCCGCGAGTTGTTTCTGATGGAAGAGCATTGTTGTTCCTTGGGTCTAAAGCTCCTGGCATGTGACTGTTTGGGGCTCTGATTGTATTTAGATTGTGGCCCCTTTAGTTTATTCTTTTAGACAGCAATCTTGTTAGGAAATGAATTGCTTTTAGGTCTTATCAGGAATCCGTGTGTGCCTAGGCAGAAATCTTAAGTGAGAGTTGCTTATAGCCAAGCATTTAAGCAGGGTGACTGTCAAGACTATTAGAGTTTAATTTTAGGTGCCTGCAGTTCCCCTTTTAATTCTCCTGATTAAACACTTTAACATAATAGTTTCCTTAATTGGGATAATGATGGAATATTAGCATGCACATTAAGCCATTTACCTAAATCTGAATAGGGTAAAAATGTAAATTTCTGCCACTTGTCAGTTCTTACTCTTTTGAGGTAATTCCTGGTGAGAAATGGGAAGAGACTGGAATATGAATTGGAATAGGGAGGGCTATAGTTGGCCCTGGCTGCTGGAGATCTAAGAATAGACCACAAGGCTAAAATAAGTGAGACATTCTGTTTCCCCCCAAAAGAAGGACTAAAAATATGCAAGTCTGCTGTTCTTCTATCGGGAGACGCATTGTTTGCCATGTTTTTCTTTCAGAGCATCGTGAGTAGGGCCTAAGGTCCGTTCCCAGGAGCTATTCTTTAAAGACTGTGTATTTCTTTAAACTATGTATGTATGTGTATGTGGGTATGTGCATGTGTGTGGGTTCCTGAGGAGGCCAGAAGAGGGCATCACCCTGGAGTTTCGAACTACCTGACTTGGGTGCTGGGAGATGACCCCAGGTTAACTGATCTCTCCAGCTCCTGTGGGTCTAATTGCTTTTTTTTTTTCTTTTGTGTGGGAATGTGCACACCACAGTGATCTTTTGTTTGACCATGTGAGTCCCAGAGACTTTCTTTACCCAGAGAGCCAACTGGCCAGCCCTAATCTGCAAGTCTTGAATTGACTAATTGCCCACTGGCTCAAAGCAAGTAGCTGGGGTCCCTTCTGTAATCAAGGGTAGCTTGTGAACTGACTCTGCAGTGTTACCCACATGTGTGTGCACACAACAGTGTTCTCACTATAATATGATACAGCCTCATTAGATACTGCTGACGTGATAGTACTATTTGTCTTACAGTTTTCTCAGCCCGAGAGTCATTAGGACGATACAGCTGCAGTCCCTCCTGATGGGGGTGGGGTGTCTTTGGGTTTCTTCATCACAGTCCGTGTATTTAGACAGTTAGCAGCCAGCTGTCTGATGGACAAGGGAAGCTCTTCAAGAGAGCAGAGGTCCAGCCCAGGTGACGGTAGTGTTGACAGTGAGTCGGTACCCGGGCATCTGATGAAGGCAGGAGGTATTAGGAATGAATCTTGCATCTTTCAGCTCCATCCATCCCCCAACCCCTGCAGTCACTGAACAAGATGCCTTTTCTGTGCAGTGCCCTTCCCCCTTAAAACAGAGGAGAGGCTGCCCCAACTCTGAAAGCTTAAATAGATTTTAGAGAGCAGAGGAGCCATGTGTAGTGAGTTCTGGGATTCCACACACCTAGATTCCCACGTCCTTCTTTGCTACTAACAGCAGTGTGGTCCTGGGCATGCTGGTACACGTCCTTAGAAAATAACTTTGCAGGACTCTTCTAGAGGCAGGTGTTAACAAAGAAACTGTATGACTTCAAGCAAAACTAGGAACTGGAGAGGCAAGCTCAGCAGTTAAAGAGTGCTCACTGTTCTTTCAGAGAACCCAGGTTCGGGACTCACTTGATGCCATATATGCCTGTAACTCCAGTTCCAGGGGATCTTACCCCTTTTTCTGGTCTTCTTGGGCTCACACAAGCGTACAGTACATGTAAACTCATGCAGGAATACACACAGACATATATCTTTAAAGGTTTTTTTGGCTGGGAGTATAGCTCAGTGATAGAGCACTTGCCTAGGATGCAGAAAGCCCTGGGTTTGAGCCCTTGTTCATAAACAAACAAAAATGTGTATTGACAGGAGGGAGTGGCGGGAAGATCATGAGCCAGTCTGACGTACATAGCGAGTTCTCTGACATCTGGAGCTACATAATAAAGAGAGATCCTGTCTCACGCAAAACAAAAGCACCATGCTTATGCAGGTGCCTAAATTCCAGCACTGGGGAGGGAGAGGCAGATGGAGTTCAAGGCCAGTGTGGTCTACAGAGTGAGTTCTAGACCACCTAAAGCTACTTAATGAGACCTTGTTTGAAAAAAAGGAAGAAAACTCAGATTCTTCTAGTTTTTCCTCTTAAATAAAAATAAAGACGAAATTGTTTTTTTTTATGGTTATACTAGTCAAAGCAAACTCTTGAGGTGAGTTTTGGCAGCCTCGTGGAAGGGTTCTAGTACATTTGCAGGGAGAGTCAGATCAGACAAGCTGGAGAGGGGCCCACTGTTGTCCATAGGCTTTCTCCACAAGCAGGATACACCATCTGCAAGTTCATGTTTGGTGAGGCTAGAGAAAAGCATTTGGGTTCACTGAGCCTCACTTTGGAGGTTGCTGCATGGGACTCTTGTTCTAAGACTTTTGAGCAAACAGATGAAGTAGTAAATGGGTAATCTAGTTAGAGGGTGGTGTGGGCTAGGTGGAGCCAGGGAGGCCACTTGTCACAGTGTCTGATACGCCTGATGGGACTTAAGTTAAGCGCTGAGGGTGTAGATGCAGAAAGCTGAACTTACACGAGAGGTCATTGGCGTGTTTGTGCAAAGTACTCAGGGCAGGTGTGATGTTCAGAACAATAAAGCAACTTGCTTTGAAGGTCAGGCTTCCTCCTCAGCCCCTGTGGGGGTTTCTGCTCTGTTAATTTTTGAGTTGCTAGCCCTCATCTCACGCCACTCACCACAACGTTGTAGAACTAGAGAAGAGGCTGGCAAATGATGAGATTAGATCCCTTCTTCACGTAAATTGTAGCCTGGCAAGGTAGTTTAAGGTCATGCAGCCATGGTGTGGTTTGAGCTATGTCAGGGAGATAACATCGCGTCTTGGTCCTGTCCCATATGGGGTTTTATATTAAACGTTTGTGACCTTCGTTAGCTGTGAGTTGTCAGAGCCTCAGGAGACAGGAAGAAGGCGGAGACAGCATCCGTTCAGATCCATGTGGCCCACGTAGATGTTGAACCATCAACACGAACAGATTGCTAGCCTCGGTCACATGCTGTGAGATAGATGAGCCAGCTTCCAAATGCTCTTCCTGTGTGTGTCGCCTGTGGCTTAGCGGGGGTGGGGAGGGGTACAGGAAGTTTGGGAGTCGAGGCAAGGGGCCTCCAGATGGCCATTCTGAGAGAGAGAGAAAGATGAGCACTCAGACAGACAGTTGAAATAAAAGTTACCAGGATCTTGCTTCTGCGCTAAGTAAGGGCAGTTTCTTTGGCTACCTACGGTTTTCTCTTGCTACCCAGCCCAAACCCTCTATGCCAGTTAGTTGTGCTTTAGATGTTTACTGCCAAGGCCTTGTGGTCATAGGCAGCAAGAAGGAGTATCCGATGTGCTGGCATCTAGGGTGAGGGGCAGTGGATGCCAGGCTGGGTTGGGCGGTAGCTTAGGCATGTTGACTTGGTGCCAATATACATTGTTACAGCAAAGGGAAAGAAGGAGGCATTGCTCTGTTGGTCCTAGAACATCCTTACTGTTTTTTGTTTGTTTGTTTGTTTGTTTTTAAACAGGCTCTCACTGTGTATCCCAGGCTGACCTAAAATGTATTTTTCTTGCCTAAGCTTCCTGGGTGCTAGGATCACAGACCTGCGCCACTGCTCTCTGCTGGCCAGCCTGTCTGGATCCTTCTCTTTTCTCTCGTTCCTCCTCTTCTCTTTAGCCCCCCACCCTCCCTCCCTCTCTCTTGCTTTCTGCAAGGACTCACATAGCTAGCTCTAGCGTTTCCAGGTGATTCCCCTGTCTCCACCTCCCATCTTGTAGGAGTGCTGGGTTCACACGCCCGTGCTGTGGCATCCAGCTCTTTGCCTGGCCTCCAGAGGTGGAACTCAGGCTGTCACCTGTGTGGCAAGGACTTTGACGTGTGGAGAGAGACGTTTAAGTAGGACAGTGTCAACCAACAGCTTGATTGGAACTCCAGAACGCTTCTGTTCCAAGAAACGGAATTTTAGCTAGTCATGGTTGGCTTACACCTGTAATCCCCGCGCTCAGAAGGAGGCAACCTTCGCTGAAGGAGAATGAGGAGGAGTTCAAGGCCAGGCTGGAGGCCAGCTGGTCCGTGTTGAAGGGTGGAGGCTGCGATCCTGAGGTCATTGTGCTTTTCTGAGGCCAGGCTCGCATTTGCATCCTTGTTCACAGGCTCCTAACTCGCAGTCCGGCCTGGCCCGGTTCCTGGTCTCCCTCTTGTCTGCCTGCCCTCCCCTCCTGTCTCCCTTCAGACAGTTGGAGGTAGATGAACTTTGAAACTGACCAGAAATGCCCAGAGTCATGCATCTCCTAGTTAAGGGCCCTGAAGTTCACCAAGCTGTAAGTTTCTATTGTACAGCACCCTGACAAGGTCATCCTGAGCGGGGCTTGGGCCTCAGAGGAAGTCCAGACTGCTTTACCCTTCTACCTTTGTTTCTCGTTCTTCTCTTCCCCTCCCCCCTTTTCTCTTTCTTTCTCCCTCTCTCGTCTTTGTTTTGTTTTCCCAACATGGGGTTTTTCTGTGTTGCCCTGGGATTCGATCCTGTAGACAGGGCCTGGCTTTGAACTCAGAGATCCCTCTGCTTCTGCCTCCAAGTGCTGGGATAAAGGTGGGTACAGTCATCACCCAGCATCCCTTCTCCTGTTTTCTGAGACAAGAGGTTCTGTGGGTAGCCCAGGCTAGCCTTATATTCACTGTGTGGTCCAGGATAGGCTTTAAACTCAGTCCTTGTACTTCTGCTCCTGAGTACTGGGATTACAGGTACGTGCTGCAATATGCTTAGTGGTGGGGCCTCACGTAGCCCAGGTTAGCCTCAGACTTGCTGTGTAGCCAAGGCTAGCCTTAGAACTCGTCCTGATCTTTCCAAGGCCAGTACGCATCCCATGCCTAGTTTTTGTGGTGCCGATGCAGCCCAGGCTCCGTTTTTGATGAGGAATAGTACCACCTAAGCGTGTCCCCAACCCTGACCTTCATTTTGATGTGATTTCCCCTGGTGATTCCTTTGCCAGGAGGCCAATTTGAGATCTACCTCCTAAATGAAAAGTCCATCCCCGTGTTCATTTTCTCTGACCACCGAGCCCTCAGCAGTCTAAAGGCCACCTTTGTGCCACACTCCAGCCACCCAGTGCTCTTAACAGTTCTTGAGTGTGTGTTTACACAGACTGCATTTTATGAAGTCTATAAAGACATATTTACCCACCGAGTCACCAGCCGCTCCAAAGGTCAGCTTCCCCAGGTTTGTATGAAAGGTACTTAACGCCAAGCCAATTAACACTAAGATGGATGCCAATTACGGCACGGAAATGAGCAGTTGAGCCAACATTCCACTCGTCGCTTTTGTCCTCTGCTGCAGCGAGGTTTTCCAAGCTCCTTCATGGCAGTTCTCCTAACCCGTGCGTGGGTGGCCCGTGGAAGCACAGAGGCAGAGGTGCCACTTGCCACATCATCTCATGGGAGGGCTGCTTAGAAGGCTGTGATGGCCATAACGGAAGCCACGCCACGTCAGGCACTTTCCCTAACTCTGCCTCCACTGTGTGCAGGGAAGGAGAGCCAGGCTGCCTTGCAGCTGCTTTCAAAGCTTCTCCTGAATCCTCAAAGGATTATGACGGCAGGATTCGATGAAAGAATGTGCCTGGGACATGGAAAATGAACGATTAAAAAAGGGCAGGAGCTGTCGGTAATAACAGGAAAGCTTAAAACTTAAGAACTAACACACGAATTTGACAGGCGGGTCCCCCCCCCACCCTGCAGTCATACGAAGCAAACAACCTTAGGCCTGTCCAGGGACCCCCCTGATGCATCCAGATGGCAGCTCTGCATCCTACACTGAGAACCCTATGTGGAGAGAGTGGGTACCTGTAGGTGCCCCGTTTCACGAACCCGTGCTTGAGGCAGGATCTCAGCTGGCCCAGGCCGACCTCTATCTCTGAACTTGGCCAATGATGACCTTGAAGTGCTAGGGTGATGGGTATGAGCCACGCACACTGGGCTCCCTATTGGCCTTCTGCTGTTTGACATACTCTTGCCTCAGCCTCCAAGGTGTTGGGGTTACCGGTGCGAGCCACCGTGCCTGGCCTCTCTGCTAAGGGTTCATGACCAGCACAGGGTGCCGAGGGGACTCCGGGAAAGAAGCGGGGCAAGAGAACTTAAGACAGCATGGACTGATGAGGACATTGGATGTCCTTTCTCATTCTGCTGGACGCAGACTGTCACTGAACCTGGAGCTTGTGGCCGGCAAGCCCCCACAGTCCTCCTGCTCCTCCTGCCCCTGCTCCTCACAGGTGTGTGCGTGGCCCTGCCCAGCATGGGTGTGGGAGCCGGAGCTCTGGGTCTCAGTATTCATGTAGTGCGCTCTGTCACCCTCCAAGCCATCTCCCCAGACCTTTACGATCACTGTGACATTTTAACATTCCTTTCTTCTGCCTCCTTTAGTGGTTTCCTCCCAGCTTGCCCTACATTGCTGTTTGTCCCGGGAAGTAAAATGTGTCTAGAACGTCCTATTCTCTCAGGATGGAGACTTCTCTGAGAGCCCAAGGGAGCCTTGTCCTCGGGGGCCCAGCTCCAGGGGGGTTGTCTGTTGGCTTGCCTTCCTGTGCTCTTTGCACAGGAGGCGAGGCAGGGATAGGTTGCATCTCCATGTGTAAAAGGACAGTGTTACTCATCCAGTGAGAATAAATACGGTCTGTTTGTTTGTTTGAAACAAGGGCTTGTCACGTGGCCCTAGCTGGAACTCAGAGATTGAGTGCTGGGATTAGGTGTGCACAGCCCCCCACCCCCCAGCCTAAGCTAGTCCATTTAATTTAGGGTTACTTACAGAAGAGCAGGCAACTTACCACAGCTACATCACTCAGGAAAATGTCTCTCCTTTTCCCAGCAACTGTTAACCGTCTATATATCCTCAGGAAGGGGTAGGGCTTTGTGACCCTCTTTCCTTTTTAAGACAGTCTTACGCTGGCCTTGAAATTGAAGCTATCCTCCTGCCTCAGTCCGCCAAGTTCTAAACATACAGGTGTGAGCTCCCACACTTGGTTATGATTAGTCTTTTTGATTTAAGCCACTAGAGACCAAAGTTTAGGCTTGCAGAGCAAGTGGATGTGTGGTTTGCTGTGCACTGGCTCAGCCAAGAGTGGCTTTAATAAGCCAAGCACGGTGGCGCACGCCTGTGATCCCAGCACTCAGGGAGGCAGAGGTGGGCGGAGCTCTGTGAGTGAGAGGCCCAGCCTTGTCTACAAAGCAAGTCCAGGACAGCCAAGGCTACACAGTGAAACTCTGTCTTGACAAACCAAACCAGAAAAAAAGAAGTTACTGTGAGCCAGATGTGGTGGCATAGACTAAGAATACCAGGCAGGAGTTCAAGGTCAACCTCCTGTGTAACAAATTTGAGGCCAGCCTGAGCTACGTGAGACTCCTCTCCAGAACAAGTCACTGAGCCTAGAGCAAAGGAGAAAGGGGTTAGATTTTCCCACTGCCTCATGTAGCATCAAGCTCTGGGACCAGAGACTGGTGACCCTGCCCAGTTCCCAAGCTTTCAGGACTGGGGCATCCCGCCTCTGAAGGAAATGGTTCCCTTCTCTTCATTGGGCCGTTCATGTGGAACGTGCTACCTCCTGGTAATAGGTGAAGAAAAGCTTGGTATTAACCGTGATCTGTCCCTCTGGGCTGCAAAGGGGAATGAGCTGCCAACCAGGAGGAAAGTACCTGTCAGTGGCCCCCCCTTTGCCGCCCCCCCAAATATAAAATGTCAGGTGAACTCAGGGTTCTAATGAGATATAGTTCCTCCTTTCTAAGAGCCTTTTGCAGTCTTGGAGATAAAACTTTTGTGCCTCAGCCTGGCAGGGGGCAAAGTGGGATCATACCTAGCAAAAGGAGGTTGTTGGTTGCAGGGCAGAAGGTGCCGGTTGCTCGCTCGCTAGCTTTTCTGAGATTTGTTTGTTTTTCTGTGCATGCTTGTTTTGCTTGCAGATATGTTTGTATAATGTGTATGGCCTGCTGCCCCAGGGGCCCGAAGAAGGCACTGGAGTTAAAAACTGTTGTGATGCGGATGCTGGGAACTGAACCTGAGTCCTCTGAAAGAGCAAGGAAGTTCTGTTGACCTCCGACCCCTATCTTGAGCCCTGATTTTTTTTTTCCTTTTCCTTTCTTTTACATTTCACCTCATTGCTCCTGGGTGCCGAGCTGGCAGGGGGGCCTCTGAGTTACCCAGGGCACCCGACACAAATGTCTTCTCAGGCAGGAGTGCTCCTGGTGGGAGGTGGAAGATGGAGCTGCGTGAGGACTCCTGCTTAAATTAGCTCAAAGTGAGAAGTGTAATTACTGTGCTTGCTCAGACCAAATGTCTGAACATTGTTATACAATGAGGTGTAATCACAGAAAAGGAGGGTGCTCAGCTGCAGCACTCCCACAAAATAGCCTTTGTGCTGCCAGAGCCCCATGGTGCTGATTAATCTTGTAGGGGTGTGGAATCCATTCAATTCAGGTGGGTGTGCTGGACCCTTGAGTTTTCGTCCTGCTCATTCTTGCACACAGTTACCTTGCATCTGTATGTAGCAAGGGTCTGAGAGGGAAAAGGAAGCAAGCAGTGTTAGGCACACGTTTTAGCTCAGAGTCCTCAGTCACAGTAAAGATCCCAGAGGGAAAGCAGGATGGTGCCTTGCCACTGGCCCCATTACCTGCTATTCGAAGGACGTTGCTGTGACTGACTGGTAATCAGCTTCCTTCCTCAGTGTGCATGTGTGTTAGGTGATCTTGTGTTCCTAACTTCAGGATCTGTGGACTCCAGACATTAGACACTCATGGAGGGCCACGTATCTGCCGCTTTTAGTTATTGTTGTGTTGTGTGCCTGGGTCCCAGGAAGTGCCTGCTGAATGAATGGGTACACTAATGAATGAGGCACAATTTGAATAAACGTCAGTCTTAAGTTATACATGCTCCTTGAGAAAACTCAAGAAACGCATTTCGGAGAGTTAAGAAACTTTAAAAACAACTCAGTTTGGTCATAGATAAATAGTATAAATTTGTGTGTACGTCTGGTTGCCACGCATTTCATTTTTATTTAATTTTCATTTGGTATATGTTTGTGCGGGATGTGTACACAAGAGAGCAGGTGCCAGTGGAATCCAGAGCTGGCGTCAGACCTTCTGGAGCTGGAGTTAGGGAATAGTCACTGAGAACCAAGCTCAGGTCCTCTGCTGGAGCAGTACTTGCTCTTAATTGCTGAACTACCTCTGCAACCCCAATAATAACATTAATATCTTTAGTCTTGTGAGTGTATTTGATTTTAACATAATGTGGTTCCACAGGTTTTAACATAACATGGTTGGCTTGCCTGCACACTTCTTAAAACAATTAAACGTTGTGCTTCACATGGGCTAGAGTCCTGGGTTGGATCCCCAGGTCAAAAATAAAACAGAGCAGATCAAAGGGAACAGTCTTGGCATGAACATTCCGTGGATATTGGCTATCACTTGTGTGTGTGTTTGCATGCGCATGGGTGCTGGGAAGCCACCCTAGGCAGCGCCTTGCTGTCTTCTACTAGCTGATTAGTGTTTTGAGGTTTTTCTTGGTGCTCTCAAGAAGTCTTGCTTCTTCTGAACTGAATCCTTTCTGGAAATAGCCCTCTCCTGAGGAGGGCTGCTCCATTTGCCTGTGGTTATTGTAGGACTGCCCTATTTCTGCAGGGACTCCTAAGCTTGGCTCAGGGCATCCTGGAGCTCTGTACTTGGCTGGGGCGGGGGGTGCATTTTGGCTTTTGGGTGTGAGTCAAGCGTTATGAGGCTCAGTGTTGCACAAGGGAGATCATACTGAAGTTCTTAGAGTGAGAGACACTCCAGGTGTGGGAGGATTCATTTCTACTTCTCAGTTTACTCAAAAGTCCTCACTGTTGCCTAACCCAACTTCCCTTCAGCCTTTTTGGATACTGGGTCAAGTTCTGTGACCCAAGCTGGGCTCAAACTTAGAATCTCCCTGTTGCATCCACCTCTGCAATTTTAGGATTACTGTTGTGTATTACCGTGTGTCAGCTTTGTTTTATTTTGTGTTTTGCAGATCTCGCTAAGCTGCCTTGACCTTGTAATTCCGCCTCAGCTACAAGTGTGTGCTGCCATGCTGGGCTAAACCCTGTAGTACCATAACAAAGCTGAGCTTGCGTGGTGCTGTGGAATGAAAGCTCTCTTGTGTGTTTGCATGCCTATTGGGTTTTGCTAATTTCTGAATCACCAGGGGGTTTCTTTGGATACAGATATTTTATGGAATTTCATGTATCTAATTTAAGCGATAATATAGAGTGTGACTATTTAATGTCAAGGCAGTGCAATTTTATGAAGGCTGATGGTTTTTTCTGTCTTGTTACAGCTTTAACTCTATAAGGACTGGAATGCGCCACCCCTAGGGCTTAGCTTGTTTCTCTTCTCCCTCTCTATAGGCTGGCCTGGGTAGCATCTAGCCCTCTGACTTCACCCATTGTGTGCTGGTGACCCTCAGGCTGAGTTCTCCAGTCTGGCCTTTTCCCGGGACTGTAGGTTTCTGTAAGTGGCTGTGTGTGACAAGCACCTACTGCGCTCCACCTCGCTTACAGTTTTGGCAGATGGCCCCACCATTCTTTACTGTCGCCCAGATCCAAAATCTCAGCAGCCTTCGATTTCTCCACTGTGTTGCTGGGGATTGAACCCAGGGCCTTGGACACAGCAGGCACTGTCCCACCCCTCTGGGCTTCATCTTCCCAGCTTCACCTGCCCATACGTAATCATCCAGCACACCCCAGGTTATCCACTAGCTCCCTTGGCCAAGTTCCTAAAACCTCTCACGTGAGCTGTGGTCCTGGTCCTGGGACAATGCCTCACTCTGGGCCCTGCATCCGTTTTTTGCAGACTAGCTGTCCCCTCCCTCCCAAGGATCTTTTTAGAAATCACATTGTTCACCTCTCTTCTAGTTTAAAGCCAGATAGTGGTTCCCTCGGGATTCAGACTCCTGGCCAGGTTCACTAACTCCCAGCCTTCCTTGGCTTATGCCATACATGATGCCGTACACGATGCTGTACACGCTCTTCTGTCTCCTGCCATTTTCCTGTAAGCTAAAGTGTCCCTTGCCTCAGAATCTTCACCTTGTCGGTCCCTCTGGCTGGAACACTGTTTCTCCACTCGTCCGGTCAGCCAGCTTCTCTCAGGCACCTTTGTCACCCTCTCTTATGTCTGCTTCATGGCTGGTCTCTCTCCATATGAGCAGGAACACCTTTTGCGTATTTGTGCTCAGAAAGCACCTGGGTGGAACAGACTGGGAAGTGTTGTTGAAGTGGGCGACTTTATCTTGTTCATGAGGAAGTTCAGAGCTCTTCCCTCACTGTTCTCTCCTTTTTGACAAGAAGTCAGACAGTGTGTTCCTCCTAGAGATTTTTGTGTTGTAAAGAAGCCGTTTCCAGAGAGCCTGAGGAAGTGGAGCCCTGCCAGGGCTGGTTGCCTACAGTCCCTGGTCCTTTCTGAGATGTTGGGTTTCTGTGAGAGCCTGTGCCCCTTAGTTACCTAGAAACAGATACTGTTCTGATGCCTTGCAGGTTGCGTTGGAAACAATCTAACTGTTCAGCATGTGGTTAGCGAAACTGTTCCTCCTGAGTTCTCATTTTGAGTCTCTGCTGCTTGGTCCTAGGAGAGGCGCAGGGGTTGGGGGACCCAGCGCTGACCTTGGGGTTCTTTTGTAAACATTGACTCTGACGTCTGGTTAAATGTAGTAAACTGGGCAAAAATGTATGTCTCTCTGCTACCTCCAAGAAGTCTAGCAAAATGGCAAAAAGAAATAAAAACACTGTACACCCACCCTCACCCCAAGCAACAAGATAGCCAGGAGATTTTTCAAGATGGAGTGTCAGTTTGCCTGTCTGCCAGGTGAGCAGTACAAAACTGGGGATGGTTTGATGGAAGTTTTGCTATGGATTCCCAAAGGCGGGGCTTGAGTGTGTAGTGCTCAACCAAAAACAGTGGACCAAAGGAGAATTCCCCAGCATAGTACCCCACACGGGAGGAAAGCAGGCGGCCCCAGCTCTGCGGCCATACAGCAGAGCACTGAGACCATCCAGTCTAGACCCGGGAGAGAAGACCAGTGTTCCTAGAAGTATTAGCATGAACAGCAAAGGATCCTCTTGACTCAAAATCACAGACTGTCCGAGCCAGCTCTAGTCCCATTTGTGGTTTAAATAATAATTTATCATAGGAAACAGCAAAAACATCCAGGGAACATTTTGCTGTTGTTCTCCCCAACACTCAGGGTCTAACCCAGGGCCTCTCATGTGCTAGGTGAGTACTCAGTCACTGAGGTGCAACTTCAGTCCAACTGTTTTTATTTTTGTTTTGTTGTTGTTTGGCTCGGGATGGGTGGTATGAGACTGTCCTTGAACTCTAGATTCTCGTATGTATTCCCTCCAAGTGCTGGGATTACAAGCATGTGCCACAGTGCCTGTTTAAAAAACACAAAACAAAAACAACCAAAAGAAATAAACCAGGATGAAAATAAAACAATATTCCAAGATGAACTCTACATATTTATACAGTAAATTATACAGTCTATTTAACTATTGTAATCTTTTGGTGATGCTGAGAATCAGACTTAGGGCTGCCTTATGCATGCTGGGCGAGAGGTTTACCATAAGCTGGAGTCCTCCATGGCACTGTTTAAGAAGACAAAGAGAACTGGGAAGGGGCCAGTGAGAAAGAGTTGCAGCTGAATGACCGTAGGCAAGTGTTCAGGTCTCGGCCATGTTTGGTGTGAGAGGCTGAGAGTCCATGGCTTTGCTGGAAAGGGGATCTATACTTACCTTTACTTACCTCCAGTGCCCAGAAGAGCTCAGCGCCATCGTGCTTTGGGAAGGTGATGTGTCTGCAGGGTTCTAGCTGAGGTCTTGCTTCTGTCTGTAGGAAGTTGGCAACGTAACTAAGAAAGCTGCTCTGTGAGTTAAAGTGCTGATGGCCTTGTTGTGAGGAAAGCAGGCTCTCTCTGAGTGCTGTCCAAAACACGTCGTAGGAATTTGATGTGAAGGCCAGCTAGTTCATCTTGGTTTAGGCAGCTGAAGAAAAGCCTCCCATTAGGGCAGAGAAGTGACTCTAACCACAGGTAATTAGTAGGTTTTAGTCAAAAGAAAACTTGTCCCAAGTCACAACCCACCCCAGTTGCTATCGAGAAAAGTTGGCATTGCTTGTGGATGTTATGAGACCCGGGTCATTCCTTGTTGCTGTGTTGGCCAATTTCTGATAGGCTCAGATCATTTTCAGGGTGTTCACACCATCTCAGCCTGATGCCAAATCATGGCGTGCGCCTCACAGTGTTTCCGTTCAAAACAAGGAGAGCAAAGTCACGTCTTTTTCCTCTTTCGCTTTCCTGAGGGCTGTGACTAAAATGCTCTTGCCTGAGCAGTTCCTGTATTCTTACTTAAAAGAAGACTCTGGCAGACTCAGACCTCAAGCTATCTTTAGTGGGCTGTGGGGTGTAAGTGATTAGGAATTCAGCTGTGCTTGCTACCAAGGCTGCTAAGCAGGCACGCTTGGATAGGACTTCAGAATAGCCTCCTGAGCTCAGAGAGCTAATTTCTCAAGTACGCGGTATGCAAGAGCCTCTCCTCGGGGCAGTGAATCGAGGGCTGTTTGCACCGGAGGCCTGGGACTTATTTGTTTAAAAGCCTCCACCCTTGGCCCTGGAAAGGCAGCCATGCCTCGCTTGGAGCAGACAGGAGAAGGCTGACTTCACTTCAGCTTTGTGTAGTTTGGCTTCAGCGTGCCTTTGGAATACAAAGTTCTTTACTTCTCTAGTGCGGCCCTGCGTGGATCCGTCTCTCTCCAGTGGCTCAGCCGCATGGTAGTACTGGTTCCTCGGTGTTTAAAACTTGGAACAGCCCCTTGCCTTTGCTCCAGAAAGTTGTGTTTTCACTCAGCTAATGTTTACGGGGTTTCTGCCATATGCAGGCCCGTGCAAAGCACAAAGATACATCCGATTCGGGTATGTCCACAGCTGGCCCCGGTCAGGTACACAGCCCCAAGTGCCAGAGTCTTCTTTCAAATAGGAATGCAAGAACTGTTCAGGCAAGACAAATCTCGTCCAGGCCCTCAGGAAAGTGAAAGGGGAAGACAACAGGAGGTTGCTGTCCTTGTTCTGAAAGGAAACACTGGGAGGTGCACCAGTGGGCAAGCAGGGGTCAGGGAGCAAGAGTGTCTCTAGGTGTGCTGTGGTGGGGGTGGGGGGTGGGGGGGGGCTGCTAGTTAGGCGGGTGGAATCCAGGTAAATCCTGGTGGATAAGGCAGCGCCTCCCTGACCATAGAGGATAGCAGGTTTAGGTGTGCAGACAGGGATGCTCTAGGCATAGGATACAGACCCGGGTAGTAGGATGCCCAGGACTAGGGGGAGAAACAAAGGAGTAATTCACACTGCATAGTTAGGGTATACCAATTACTTGCCTGAGGACCCACTCACATCATCCCATTTAATCCTCTTAGTAACCTCTCTCCCTTTTTTTTTTTTTTTCCCATTAAGGGGAAAGAAAAAAAAAAACAACTAAGCTCTGGAACATTCTGAACCCAGGGCAGCAGTGTTACCCCCACTTCTCAGGGGTTTACCCTCTTTTTGGCTAGAGCAAATGGTTACTCGAGGTGGGGAAGGGATAACTAGAAAAGGTAAAGTTTGGTTTGGGACAGATGGGGAGTGCTAAGCTAGTTACTCTGGAAGCTTCAGGAAGCCATTGAAGGCTTTTACTGGGGTGTGACCTGGCCGCAGCAGGCATCACGATGTGCCAGGCTGTCCTAGCGCCCGGCACCCCTAACCTCTCATTTCCCCCCATAACAGCCTGTGAGGTAGGTGCTGGCGGATACCTGCTGCACCTGTAAATGAAGTTAGTGCCAGTTTAGGGAGGACAAGGATCGCTAGAAGTAAACTGAGTATTGCTGTATGAGGTGAACTTGAGGTCAAAGGCAAAAAGGTCACTGGAGAACTCGCTGAGATGTAGTGAGGGAGAAGGGGGCTAGGTGAGTGAGAGGGCTGGGTTGCAGCTGGGGAGGCTGGGAGAGTCTGATGGCAAAGGCTACAGGTGTTGATAGAAGAGGAAGAAGTGAAGGCTAAGGCTGGGGGATGTTCCAGAGTGCTCTCATCCAAGGCTGGACGAAGTGATAGAAATCTCTCAGGGCATTTGGGGACACCCCCTTCTTTCTATCTCTCTCGCTATGATCAGAAAAATAAAGATTTACTAATTTATAGTTCTGGAGGCGGAAATGTTCAAGATTGGGTGGCCGAGTCCCGGAAGGAACTGCTTATTGCTTCAAGTCCGCGCAGGGCAGTGCATGTGAAGACAGAGTGCCAGCTCAGGCCTCTCCTGCTGTTATACATCTCTGATGCAGCCGGGGGCGGGGGGGGCTTCCCCATAGCCACATCTATTCCCTACCTTCAGATACACGGCATGAGACTCTGGGAATTAAATGTCCAATAGTTGATATTTGGAGAATACATCGAAACTAGGGCAGAGGGACAACTGGGTAGGTGGTGCATGACATGAGTACTTGAAGGAGCTGAACAATGGAGAAAAATTACTGGGTCCCTGGTCATCTCTGTACACTTAACTTTGTCACCAGGGCTGACTAGCCTCAGCCTGACATAGTCTCCCATTCTCCCCATTCAGGAAACCGTGACAGCCGCTATGGTTTTGGCTCAGGATGTGGCTTAATTGTTGCCTAGTGTCCATAAAACACTGAATTTGACCTCCAGCACTTCATAAACCAGACGTGGCCACACAGAACTAAAATCCAGCTCTAGGGAAGTAGAGGCAGAAATATGAATTCACGGTAATCTTTGTGTGTGTGTTGAGTGAGTTTGAAGCCCAGTAGGCTATACCCTACCCCATCTGAGAAACAGCATCAAAGCCCGTCACTGGAAGAGTCTCCTGAGAAAAAGACAGAAGTAGGGTGATGTGACAATCCAGCTTGTTTTTTTTTGTTTTTTTTGTTTGTTTGTTTTTGTTTTTTAAATTTTTCCCAGTTTTAGTTGGTACCTAAATTCATCCAGCTCATTGTATCCTGGCATCTTTGAGTCTGTTTGCATCAGCCTGGGAAGTGCATCTGCTGAAGTTCCTAGGGATCTCAGAGAGGGAGCCAGACAGAAAACAGTGGGGAGGTCTTCCGTGTGCTCTGGAAGGCCAGGGCGAGCTTCAGGGAGGGGAGGCCTTCTGTCTTTACCTTCCCCAGGGGTTAGGTGAAGGCTGATTGAGTGAGAAGCCAACACGATAAGGCAGTTCTCAGCTTTTGCATTTAATTGAGGCCACTGTGAAAGGGAAGGCCCATTAAGCCTTGTTGCTGTCCATTCATAACTGCCCTCAGCTTTCATTCAGACAGTGGCCCCCTGCAGGGCACCAGCAAGCCTCCAAAATCTATGACCTGGGCTTGAGGGAAGAAGCCAGCTGCTGCTCTGCCCACCCTCCTATTAGCGATTGCTCCGTTGGTCTGTTGATCAGTTTCTAGCAGAAGCTAAATAAGAGGAAATAAGGTTTTTCATTATTTGTAACACTTTTTGTTATTTTGAGACAGGGCCTTACTGTGTAGTCCAGGCTGGCCTAAAACCTGCTTGAACCTCACAGGCACTGAGATTAATCCACTGTGGCCAGCATTTGGTGCACTTTAGGAAAGGGGTAGGGTGGAGGGGAAGCAAAACCAAAAATGTTCCTATGAGGGAGGTGTTTCATCTTTAAGTGCATAAGTTACAGTGGAAGCTTTTCCCCAGAAGCAGCCTTATTTATTGGTTTTTTTTTTTTAAGTTAAATAATTAGAAGGTATTTTTTGTTGTTTTTGTTTGTTTTTCAAGACAGGGTTTCTCTGTGTGGCTTTGGCTGTCCTGGACTCCCTTTGTAGACCAGGCTGGCCTCGAACTCACGTAAATCTGCCTTCCTCTGCCTCCCTGAGTTCTGGGATTAAAGGCGTATGCCACCATGCCTGGCTGGGTATTCATTTTTGATTTCGGGGTTGCCTACAGGCATGCCTGTGCATCATGGCGTGCCCTCAGATGCTAGGAGAGATCATTGAATTATCAGGAACTGGAGTTCTGGATGGGTGTGAGCCACCGTGTAAGTGCTGGAACTGGAACCTGGGTCCCCTGCAAGAGTAGCCAGTGTCCTTGACCATTGAGCTACCTTTCCAGTCCCTTACTGATTTTTTTTTTTTTTTTTTGGTAAAAGATCAGTTTTCTCTCTTGTAACTTTCACCAATTCTTACTTGTCCTCAAACATTCCGCACAGTTTTTACTTGTCTGATCTCATCCCTATCTTAGCAGTGAGGAACAGAGGCTCAGAAAGTGAGAAAGCTGGACCCCAGGTGATACCATACTTTTGGCTTCATTACCCAGAGTGGGCCAGTAGTGGACAGGAGGCCGGAGTGGATGAAGGAAGGCTTTACAAAGCACAAGGTCCTGTGCTGCACATCACAGTGTTTCCATCACTGATGTGCCCATAAGGCAGCAGTGATCGCTGAGATTATAATGTGGTTGAAACTTTCCGTTGCCCAGCAGTGCCGCCGATCAGATCATGTTTGGGGCGATGCTGATGCAACTAACCCAACTCCAGGGTCAGACACAGAGAAGTTCAGCCCAGTATGTAGACCGGGTGACCCTGAGGACGTGCGTCATGATGCCCTTTCAAGAAGAAAGTATTCTCTCAGGGCGTGTCTTAGCTCCTGGCTCCTCCCTCTTCTGAGAGAAGATTTGGGAGATTCTCTGATAGACTAGGTGACACCCATAGAGCTTCCTTATTTCTGGTAAGTCTCTTTACAGTGACTGCTATTGAAAAGGTTAAATGGTTGGTCAACAAATAGGTATTTGGTAAAATTGTGCCTTTCAGCTTGGGGTTTGGGGGGAAGCAGTAAGGGTCAGCGGTGCAGGGTGAAGGGTGAGCTGGAGAGATGTGCTGTATTTCCCACCTGCAGCGTTCCATGGTAGCCTTTATGTATGTTAAGGGTTCTAAAAGAAGTACTTGAGGGCTGGTGAGGTGGTACAGCAGCTTAAGGACCTGATGACCTGAGAGGGAAGCTCAGAAAGGTGCAAGTTGACCCAGACCGCCACATACAAATAACTATACGAATAATGCAAATACAAAACAAATAACTATATCATTTCAAGTACTTTTAACTTAAAGGTGGTTAGAAGTTCTGCATAGGATGGTTTTTATAATGTACTACTTTGTTTTTATCTCTCTTACAATCACTTTCTGCAAGAAAAACTACTTGTTCCATGATCTTTGCCTTTTGAAAAGGAATCAGGGAAGGGTCCCTTTTGAACTGGCACCGTCTCATCTGCTGCCGATAGGTTCCGCCCTACTGATGGAAGGTCTGAATGACCACAAGTGATTCCTCCCTGCTCTGAGCTGGCCTGTGCTCACATTCCTCCTTTCCACTCCGTGACCAGCAATCCACTAAATGACACTTAGGAGGAGGAGAACGTGAGACGGTTCCTGGCTGTTGAACACAGCTTTTTAATGAGTGGCTTCATTCCCGAGAGCAAGTCCCACACAGACCTCCAGTTTGTGTCCTGGGGATTTGACAGATGACAGTTTCCTCATTTCAACCCAGCGCACTGTACCATGAATGCAGGATCTCCTAATGGAGACCCTCCTGTCACATTTTCCTCAGAGCAAACTTAATAGGGTGGATATTTTAACTCAGCTTGGAAGGAAACAGAATTGTCTTCACATAAAAGTATCGGGGAAACAAGCAAACAGACAAACAAAAAACCCATAGAGGAATCACTGATTCTCCAAGCTTAACTTTATATAGTATGACAGAGAAACTTAACAAATGTGCAAAGAAAAGGTGCATTTCAGGTATGATGCATGAAGAGTTAATATAGAATTGTAAGCTTGGGGAATTACAAAAGAGACATTAGACAACTAATAGTAAAACAAACAGTTCCTTTCTTATTTTTTTGTTTGTGTGCATGTGAGCGCAGGCACAGAGTCTGCAGTGTGCCTGTGGAAGTCAGAGGGCAGCTCTGAAGAGGGGAGTTCTTGCCTTGTCGAGGCAAGATCTCTCCTGTCATTCCTGATGCTGCCCTGTGCTGTGCCGGATCCTCCAGGCTAGCTGGTCTGCAAGCTCCCAGGCGCCAGGAAGTTCTCCTGGAAGGCAGTGCTAGGCTTCTGATGTACTCCACTGTTCCAGAAATAGAAGTTGCATTGTCTGGCCTGTGTGGCTAGTGTTTTTACCTGCTGAGCCATCTTCAGGCCCTTGAAATAATAATAACAATAATAATATTTTCTTCTAACAGCACACTAACTGATTAAAAGAGACAAGCATAGCTAGAACAGAATAGCTAACTCACAGATTATAAAACAAATGTAATGAAACAAAACAATTTTTTCAGCTTACTGTCAAAAGGAAAAATACTGTAAGATGATTGTGGCTTGGGTAAGAAACATTTTTTATGTATGGTTGTTGGAAGTAGAATTGAGTGTTCTCTTTCTTAGGGGCCAGTTTTGTTGTTTGTATTCCTTCCTCCTCCTTCAGGGCAAGAAGTTCCAGCAATGTAAAGATAAAATCAGATGAAAAGAGTCAGGTGTGGTGGCGAATACCCTTAATCCCAGCACTCAGGAGGCAGATACAGGTGGATCTCTCTGAGTGTGGGGCCAGGCTGGGCTCCAAAATGAGTCCAGGACGGCCAAGGCTACACAGAGAAACCCAGTCTCCAACAAACAAACAAATGAAAACACATTTGTGGGCAGTGGTGGTTAAAGTTCTGTGAATGGGAATGCTGCTAAGAGCCTGGTAGACAGCTCAGTTATGTGGAGTACCCCCATACTGTAGCCGTGAAAATGGAGCTGTCAAGGAATTGGTGCCGCATGCTGTGATGTAGTGTTGTGTTACTGTTTGAGACAAGGTCACACTCTATGGTCCTGGCTGGCCTGTACCCTGCTGTGTAGCCCAGACTGGCCTTGAACTCAGAGACCCACCTGCTGCCTCCTGAGTGTTGGGGTTGAAGGTGTGTGCCACTGCGCCTTGCTGGGGTACGTGTTTGTTTTGTTTTAAGGATTTTGTTTTGGGTTTTAATTATTTGTATGTCTCTGGGTTTACGCATGTGAGTAGTATATACAGAGGTCAGGAGGGTCCGTTGGATCCCCTGAGCTGGAGTTAACAGTCGTAAGCCACTGAAAGTTAAGTGCTGGGACCCAAACGTGGGTCCTTTCCAAGAGCAGTATGTGTCCTTAACAGCCAAGTCACCTTTCCTGCTCCTCAGGGAATTGTTAATGATACAGGTGAAAAGAGACAGAATTCTACCTGTGTGATAGGATACACATTTTACCTAAAACGTGCATAGCAAAGCCATAGCTGGAACGTGGTGTCAGCGCTGGCCATTGTCATCGGGTATGGTTGGAGTTGGAGCGTGTATGTGCGTGTGTGCCCACATGCATGTGCTTACATGCTTGTTTGTAAATTTAAAATGTTATTCTGGGAAATTGGCCACTCCCACGTGGTATGTATGTATGTGGAGATGAGGTTGTGGCACTTACCGAGAAGGGTCAAGCTACCAGAAGTAGCCAGGCCCTGTTGGGCTGCTGTTAATCTTTGTGATGCTAAAGTTAATGCTTTCGTTTAGAAAGAATGGGGGGCCTGTGCAGATAGTGCCCATACAAGGCCCACACTGCCTTCGGTGTGATGGGGTCACGCCCCTGGAAGTATGCCTGTGGTACACCTCACTTGCAGAGTCACAGACGGAGCAGGCATTCAGGGTCACACAGCTCATGGCAGAGGATGGATTGGAACTCAGGCTGTCTGGATCTGGTGTCCAGGCTTTTGCGAACCTCTTACATCTTTACAGAGTGCCCCTGTTTGGTTCCGTCGTGAGCGCCAGTGCTGTGCTGCTGACCCGACCAGGCTGTGCTCACTGCTGATTCACTCACTCTGTTGTGTGGCTGGGAGGAGCTTTGACCTTGACGAGAGGAACCATGGTAGGTTACCAGTCGCTGCTTATACAGAGCCCTTGTAGCTTCGTAACGTGGGCTTGGGGCAGGGTCCAGGTGGAGCCTGGCTGTTTCTGGAAGACCTTCTTTGCCTTTTCCGTTACTCTGGGGAGACTGGCCAGTCATCCTGCCTAAAGCTCTTCTGCCCAGACCGCCAGACATGTCTGTAGGCTTGTAGTCTTGCGTGAGGCTTCTAGACTTGGGGGGAAATCCAAGCATGGGAATGGGAAGGTGGTGACAGGTCCAGGTATCCACCCTCAGCTTTGCCCGACTGGGAGATCCCCACAATAATTCCTTGTTACCCCAAATGCTTGTGACTGGAGGTGCTTGCTGTTTGGGGAAAAGTGTGTTAGCGTGTGTGTGTGCGTGTGTGTGTGTAAATGTGATCTTGGGGATGGCACCCAAATCTAAACCCAGAATTAAATAGTTTCATATATACTTTCTCCTCACAGCCTAAAGGCTAACTTATGTAACATTTCAAATACTTGTCTACATTTAGCAGGGCATGACGGTGCACACTTGCAATCCCAGCTCTCAGGAGTTAGAAGGAGGAGGATCAGAAGTCCAAGGCTGCTAGGCTACCTAGAAGTTTGAGGCCAACTGGTACCTGTTCTCAAACAAACAGCAGCGAGCAGCGTGTGTGTGTGTGTGTGTGTGTGTGTGTGTGTGTGTGTGTTTAGAACTTCCCACTGGTGGTATCCCATCTGTGCTCAAAAGCTTGTGATTTCCGAGCATACTGAGTTTCGAGTCTTCTTTTTTGACAAAATAAGTTTCAAATCCAGAGCCTCATGCATAGTCGGGTCAAGTGCTGGCTGTGTGGAGTGACATTTCCAGGCCCTTGTTCTGTTTTTAGGGACCTCCCTCTGGGCTTATTCTTTCTTTGCACCCCTGTTTGATTGATTGGCTGGCTGGGTGGTGGTGGTGGTCATCTCCTCCTCCTATTTTAGTAGTTGTGGAACTCTGATCCAGGCCCCAATGAATGTTGAGCAAACTCTGTATTATTGAGCAGCACAAGTTGATATCATTAATAAACTTGCTTTAACAGAATTTAAAAAGTGTGTTTAATAAAGTTTTACTCTCACTGCAGATTTGCTAGTTTCTTCAAAATCCGTGTGTGGCAAGTATCTCCCTATGATTCAAGTTAGAGCAGTTCCATTTTTGTATCAGAAAGAAATACCATCAGCGTCTGTCTGAACTTGTACCTTGCTGGGGACAGCGCCAGAGTCTGGTTAATGGCCTGAGGTGGTTTTTTCCCCCTTCACATTAATGGAACAATGGAAGGGCATTGCATTCCTCAGAGGGGAGGTAGAGGCCTAGAATATCCTTTTTGAAACATTTTTAAGTGTATGGAGGCGGGGGCAAGGCAGAGAGCAGGCCTACACATGCCTCTGGTTGTATGTGGATATCAGGGGACAGCTCATGAGAATCTGTTCTCTCCTTCCACCTGGAGATCAAGCTCTGGCAGCGCCGAGCCATCTTGCCAGCTCCTTCATCTTTTTCTTAGGTATTGAGAGAACCTTAGAAATGGTATTTGGCAACACTGAATCATAGGTACTTTCTTGTTTTGTTTAAAGCAAAGCTGAAGTTGTAGCCTTCTGCTAAAGGGCAGAGAATCTGTGTTTCTCTCAAAAGATGCCATACACTTTCTTGTGCCATTATCCACTTCAAAGGAACTGGTGAGGGGGGAGGGGGGATGCTGTTTTGAAAAAGCAAATTCTTCACAGAGAAACCCTTTCTTGAAAAAAAGAAAGTGAGCAAATTCACAAGAAGGCAGCTCTAGATGCCTTTAGAGTTAAGTTGGGGTGTTTCAGAGGGCGGAGGAAAGGAGGTGGAGAAGAAGGAAAGAGAAGGGCTGCTAAAGTGCATCTTTCGGGAAAGAATATGAAACAGCTATTGGGTTGGGAACAGCAAGATTGTTCTGGAGTCTGGCCAAGGAAATCTTAGCTAGAGCAGAGTTAAGGGCTTCCAGGAGTAGAGGACTGGGTCCTCAGAAACCAGAGCCTTTATCTCTAGACTGTGTGGGCAAGCCTGGAGACCTAGAGCTGCAGTGGCCACTGTGCCTTCCACTAGGCCAGCAAAGTGCAGAACAAACCCCCTCATCCCTTCTGCTGAATGGTGGCTGGTATGGTCCTTTGCCAGTAGATGTTGTGTGACTGGCCAGGAGGGCAATTTACCTCTAAGCCAAGGAGCACTGGGAATGTGGTAGACTGAGAAACATTGCTAAATTCCAGAATAGGACTGCTAGAAAGGGACTGTATACCGAATACTCAGGAGCTGAATCTTGCTTTAGATATCCAGGAAATGTTCATGAGTCCAATGGAAGTGTGTTCACACATGTATGTGTGTGTGTGTGAGAGAGAGAGAGAGAGAGAGAGAGAGAGAGAGAGAGAGAGAGGGGGGGAAATTGCTTCCATTTCTCTACTGGTATAGTCGTCGGGGAAGACCAAGAGACTGTCCCACTGATAACAGCCCCTGTATAAGCCCTTTGGTTTAGGGACCAACCGGTTGCCTTCTTCACAAAAGCCCACATGTAGCAGAGGTGGTTCCTAGGCTCCTTTCTGTACTCTTGGAGGCTTGTGAAGTGGCCAGACATGGGGCTGTAAGCTCATGGACCTTTGCCATTTCACAGGACCCAGGGCTGTGTAGAAGCTGGGAGCCAGGCGCCAGGCTGGGTGGCAGTGCCTCACCATCGTTTGTTGGACGCCGATAATGTCTTTGGCCCTGCCCCTAATGGGAGACACGCAATCTCTGCCCTGAGGCCTCAAGATTGAGTTTCGTAAGCTTTGTATTGAAGTCAGCGATGGAAACACTAGGCTGGATCTTAGCAGCTGTAATGCGCTAACCCGTGAGGCACGAGCCTCGTGGGTGAGTCATGGTTAATGGTAGTTAGATACTGTCTAACCTTAACTTTTTTAGTATTGGTGAAGTCTGTGTCCATATACTCACTGGTAACTACATTTGTATGTAAATATTTCAGAGTTTATTTTAACCAAGTACCGAAGTGTCTCCCTCCACGGAATTTTATTTGTATGCAATTGCCTAAGCTTTCCGTGAGAATATGTTAGCTTCAGAATTATTTGGAAGCATTTATGATAGGTGTTTAGCTTTTTATGCCATTTTTCACTTTCGGGCCTTAAAAATGAATGTGTTTACCCGTCACTCTCCTATTAAACAAACTGGGAGCTGGGTGGGCCTACCGTTATTTTGTGCAGAAGCCAGCGACTGAGGCAGGCCATTAGCCGTGGAAATGAGATGCCGATAGCAGACAGTTCATGCTACTGAGTAGTGGCCACCACTGTGGAGAAGGCACTGTAAAGCCATGGTCTAGAGCTGAAGCCTCTCCTGCAGGTAGGCAGGCCAGGAAAGGCCTGTGCTTCTCTTCTATGGAATGGGAATCATGCTGTAAGGATAGGGTGATGGGCATTCGACAAACATCTGCAGTGCCAGCTTTGCGGCCCAGCCCTTGATCTCAGAATCTTAAGTGACCCTTGTTTTTTTAAAGGGAGACTGTGGCCTAAGGATGTTAACGATGGACAAGAAAAGTGTGGATTGCACAAATGCCAGGATAAGTCGCTGCTGGCCCTGACCCAGCCACTGTCTGACTCCTTAGATGCCAGCTGCTGTTACTGTGAGAAGGGAGCCTGCTGAGGTCAGAAGTATCCTTCATTTGCTGTGGTAGAGACCTGATATCAGAGGGCACACTGCTTTCAGATATGCAGTTCCATCCCTCCTGACCTGGGCACAATCCTTACTCATTGAATTGCTGGAAAAATCAACTTTGCCTACAGAATTAGGAAGCTATTCGGAACAGCCAATGTTTCTCTTTCTCTTAAACAAACAATGATGCAAGCCTCGTGTGGGGACCACACCTGTAATCCTGGCACTCAGAAAGCAGAGAGATTACTGTGAGTTCGAGGCCAGCCGTGCTTACGGGCTCAAGTCTACACCTGTAGACTAATGACAGTAGGGAGGCGGGCGTCTGCATGAAGGTGATATTCACTTAGGCCCTCTGGCTTCCACCCTCACTGCCTCTGCTCAGAACAAGCATTTTCCCAGCAAAGCTCCCCCATTCCAAGAAGATGCGAGTTCACTAACATTTGCAAGCGCTTGCCCTGCTTTTAATGTCTGAGGCAAGAAAATTCATCATTAACTCAAACTCTTCCCCCTGGGGTCAGCATGCTGTCACAGGAGCAATGGACTTCTCATCCCTCTCTCCACCTCCCGCTGCCCTGGCCACCTGTGAAGCTGCTAACAGAGTCAACGTGAAGTCAGTGGCCGGCAACTGGCTTCATCCTAGTGGCTGAGGGGAGGAGTTTCCTTTTAAGACTGCAGCTTGATCCATTCAGCAGATGGGGCCTTCCCCCTAAGGAAGAGGTAGATTCTCGTTTTCCATTTCACAGGTTACCCGCCAAGGTTAATGCTCTTTTGTGGTGTTGGAATTCTTACGATTTTTGTCTTGGGGCTCCAACTCTGAGCCTGAAACGGGCTGGATAAGCGCTTCCCCTGTGAGCTGGAATCTGTTTTGCCTTAGGCCCTGCAAGTCACACAGCTGATTCTGTGGCTCAAGATGGTGGGTGTGAGGTAGTCAGGTGTGACTGTGCAGGCTTCTGGCATGCCTGAGCCTCTTTGGCTTTATTCCATCAGCAGCGGGGAAACATGGACGGGTTCTAGGATGGGGTGGTAAAAGACCCAGTGGGAATGGGGGCTGTGTGTCTGTGAGGCCATCTGAGGACATCACGCTGCAAGACTGTCCCAACCATAGCAATTCATTGACAGGCCTGATGGAGTCTGTCTGTTTGGGGCATAGGGATGGAACAGAGAGGGGCCTGCTTGGGGTAGGGTAGTCAAGGTTCTGGCTGAGCTAGGGATTCCATACGACCTATGGGGCTGCTGGAGAAAGGGGTCCTGAGCCGGTGGTGGTGACGCTGATGTGCAGCAATGGGTTGAGGCCCTTTCCAAAAAGATTCCCAAGTCTTGGGAGGGGCCGCCTGTAGAAACTCGGAGTGCAGCTGCTCAGCTGTGGTGGATGGTCTGCAGATCAAGGTTTTTGTCGGCATTGAGAGCGTCACCAGAACAAATATTCATCCAAAAATAAACTTCCTGCTCTTCCTGTTTTTATAACTTGCCTATTTCCTCTGAGTTTGAGGCTAGTCTCCTGTTCCGTGGGTATTAATCTTCAGAGGATCAAGACCTCTATAGAAGTATTTCCTGTACATGTTTATCCACCCAGCCCGAAATTATTTTCTCCAAATGATAAGAGAACGTCCCCATCCTGGTGTGTCAGCCTTTGAGAAGTTTTCAGTCGGGAGTCCCAGGGCTGAAGTGAAGGCCCGAGCCAGGTCGGAGGAGACAGGCAGTGGTGGCGAGTAATCTTCAGTGCTTGTGGTTTTGTTTTCCTTACAGTGGGGTTTGTGCTCAAGAGTGTGTGCGGGCGTGTGTGTTACATGTATGCACAGAGGGAAATTAAGAGTTGGTTCTCTCCTTCCATTATGTAGGTCCTGGGGCTCGAACTCTGGTCGCTTGGTGGCACATGCCCTTGCCAGATATGCCATCTTTTCAAGCCCACTTAGTGTTTTGATGAGTATGTTCTGCCCACCTCCCAGGTTAAAGGTGGCTTCTTTGGGGGGGGGGCAGAATCCTAGAGATAGGAAAGCAGTGACTTCAAAGGACCCGGATTGAGGAAGGAACACCACAGGGGGGAAGACCAGCTGAGACAGTTCTGCTTCTCTCGACAGCTCAGCGTTCCCTATTGGACTACCAGGGGCTCCCAGGGCTCCCACCCCCTAAGCAGGGCATCTTGCCTGCACAGACAGGAAGTTAGAAGGGCTGCACACAGAAAGAAAGCCACAGTTTGGTCAGGGTTAGAGCTGGGGGACAAATAGCCAACCTGGAGTCAGTAGGTATGGAGGTTTTAACTCCCTGGCCCCGGGGCCACCTGTCCTGGGAGTCCCCCTGGCTGTTTATACTGAGAAACCCCAAGCTGGCATTCCAGTGAGAGCTTTAAAGTAGAAGCTTCCTTGACTTGAGTCTTACAGAGGCTGAGGTGACCTGGCTGTGTGGGTGGTGGCTAGTACCACAGCAGAACTTGGAGGGAAGCCAGCTTTCATTGAGACCTTCTTAGACGGGCGGGACTGCCACACTTCTCAAACGCCACCAGCACATCCCCGCCTACAGAGCCAGGCGGCACCGCTGGGAATGAGTGTCCCCACACCACTGTCCAGTACTTCAGCAGCTGGTCATTTGGGTTCTGAGCCCGTAAAACAAGCCAATGTGGCCTGGCAGATGGAGTCAGTACAGAAAGTTTATTGGATTTTGAGGCCTTATTGCAAAGATGTGCTAGGTATCTCATTAGTAATTATTTTCTCTGATTACTTGTGGGAACAAAGTTATTTTAGATATGTTGAGTCCTGTCAAGTCTGTGGGAAAACTTCATGTTGTGCATATGGCGTGAGTTCCATTTCTGTATTGTTAAAGTGCTGTGGTGTGTTCACAGGCAGTCTCGATGTTGGCCTAGCTGAGTGGGGACCCAGTCCTAACCCTAGACTTCCCTAGGGCAGTGGCTGGGGCATCGATTCCTGTAGGCAGACAGTTAATCACTTAATAAGCAGCACTCTCTCTCTCTCTCTCTCTCTCTCTCTCTCTCTCTCTCTCTCTCTCTCTCTCTCACACACACACACACACATACATGCATGCTCATGTGCGCGCACACACAAAGGGCTTTGTTTGTTTTTTTGGTTTTTTTAGTCTTTTTCTTAGTCATCCTTGCTGACCAGCCTCCTTCCTGGAAGCCTTTTTTCAGATGCAGCACGCTTCCTGCTCTTCCACCCGCAGGTCAGACGCGGGTGGCTGGATGCCTCTAATCCTTCCACTGCTGCAGCTTGTCTCAGAAGCTGGGCGCTCTGCTGCACCCCGAAGACACTTTTGCCCAGCAGGTCATGTGTGGCGGGTCCCGTGTCCCAGCTCATGTCTCGTCCGGCGTTGGTGCCCACCCCCACCCCGTCCCATCTCATGTCCTGCTTTCCGTGTGGCGGGTGGGGTGGGGGTTAGGTTCTCACGGATAAGCGTGTGCTGGGAAAACACAGGGTGGGTGTGAAGCCTGGGAAACTCCTGCTCTGGGAAGTACATAAGCACACTCACTCAACTCACCTCCTCAGGCTGCTGGCGTTTCAGGAACAAGGGAAGTTCTGCTTGCTGGCTGAAGCCCCAGATAATTCTGTGCTGACTGAGGTCCAGGAAGGACAGGTTTAAGTGGACAGGTGCCATTTTGGGGGGCTGAAGGAGACATGTATTTTACCAGCCGCTCCAGCAGCCTGTACTGACTCCATTTTTGCCTACTCTGTTTTCTCTTTTATGTTGAACCATTTGTTTTTAAATCTAATCCAAGCATGTATTGAAAGCACTGTGCAAAGTTAATTAGCAGAACAAACTCCCACAGGATCCCAGGTAGCCACTATTATTTCCCTGTTTGTAGGTGGAGCACCTATCTGCAGCCGAGAAAGACCAAATGAGTCGCCCTGTGATGAAACTGGGTGCTGTATCAGGCTGCTGTCAGTGTGCGCCTTCCAGTCTAGCTTGTGCCAGCCTCATTTGCACCGCCGTTTTGTGTCAAGGTGGCTCCTGGAAGTGCAGCCTGGAGTATGATACCACAGGAAGGCTCACCTCAGGGTGAGCTGAGGGTAGAGAGTTCTTCCTGTTACTCGTTTCGAAAAAGTTGCTTATGTTTTTTTGTTTTTTTTTGTTTTGTTTTGTTTTGTTTTGAGTTTGTGTTTTGAAACAGTCTCGATCTATTGTTTAGGGTGGCCTTGAACTCACAGCAATCCCCTTGTCTCTGTCTGCCAAGCGATCACAATTCTGTGCCGCCATGCCTGGCTCATCGTGACTCAGTACTGTGGGCTCTGGGAGTAACCATCTGGTTTCCATGTTCCCGTGGAGGGCTCAGTGCTGTCTGGAAAGGGGTGGTGTGACCTCTGCCGTGCCCTCCAGCTGCTCTGGAGTCTGCCCCGCCAGCTCACCCAGTGAGGCTTAGGGTGTGAGCCAAGTGCTCAGGAGTAAAAAGACAAAAGCCTAGAGTCACGGCTTCCACCATCTCATTCTCTGCCTGCCAGTTTCTCAATCCCTCAAGTCAGGGGAAGTTAGGAAATCCTCAGGGACTTAAGGGGACACAGACAGATGGAGTATATTTGGTATACCAGGCCGATGTCAGCTGACCTTCATAATGATGTTCTTTGATGCCACAAGGTGGATCGCGGTGATAAAATGTTGAATTATGGTTTGAATGTGTTTCTGTTTAAAGGAAACACGATTAGGACGCTCTGTGCACATGGACCTTTGTGTTCAAGAGTTACTGTTCAGTGCTGGGGTCTCATCTGGGAAGGCTTCATTCGCACTAGAATCTTAAGTGGGGATAAAAGAAAGCAGGACTGTACTGTGCGGTCCTGCCTAGGTCTTAAAGTCGGCTAGTCTGGGAGCACGTTTGCAGCCCATTATCCTAGAGCATCTCTTTAAAGAATTTTAAAAAATATATTTTTTTCATTTTGATTCTTTTTTTTTTTTGAGACAGAATCTCTCAATGTAACCTGGCTACCTCATAGAAATGCTAGCATTAAAGGCAGCCAATACATTTATTTTGAATTGTGTGTGTGCCTCTGTTGTCTGGGAAGTAGGGTAGATGCATGTGAGTACAGTTATCCATGGAGGCCAGAAGAGGGAGTTGGATCCCCTGGAGCTGGAGTTCTAGGCAGTTGTAAGTCTCCTGCCTTAGATGCTAGGAACTGAATTCTGTTCCTCTACAGGAGCAGCGTGAACTCAACCATGGAGCCCTCTCATTGGCCCCCAAGAATGCTCTCCTTAGATCCCTGACCGAGGTCCTGGGCGGCATAAGGAGACTCTGTCTTAAAAACCACCACCACCAACAACAAAACCACTGAGGCTCTGAAGGGCTATAGTTGTGTCTCGCATGCACAAGGCTCTGGGTTGGAGTCCCAGCAGCACAGAAATAAAAGGTAGAGTTGGGAGTGTGGCCGGCAGCAGGAGCCTTTGGTATAATGCTTATGGTGAGGCAGTTTCCAAGCAGCACAGCTAGGCGCATCAAGGGTTCTGGACCAACAGCATATTGCCACGGAGACTCATGAGGACAAGTTCAAGGGCCGTGCCTTCAAGTTCACGCAGGAGGGTGTAGTGACCAAGCAACCTGTGCTCTTTCCTGTGAGTGGGAAGAGGCGATGTGTTCAGACTGTCCTGAGGAATGGGTCAGAGGATATGGGTGGGAAAGAGCATGTGGCTTTGGAGTTTGGCTGGGTCTGGTTCAGGCCTCTCTACCATTGTGTCAATGCAATCATAGTAACCAGGGTTGGCCTGGCCCTACTTCCGTCTGTAAAAGGAGAACTTTCTTACACTTCAGGGTTGTTGTAAGGGGTGGTCAGTTGACGTAAAAGGTGAGGACACAGATTCGGGACCCTCCAAAGCCCTGAGGACAATACCAGCCATAACCACAGGAAGCAGGCAGAGGCTCCTAGCTGACCGTCACCGTGCGCCACCAACAGGAACTCGCAGTCCCTTGTGATGTGAAGCTCGCTCAGCTGAGGGAGTTGCTGGCTCCACTCTGCCTTATTCAAGTTGGCTGTTAGGCTGCTGTAGCAAATCGGGTGTTTACAAGCCTTCAGCCAGTTAAAACAGGACCTTATCTGCCCTGGCATAGGCTGGTCTCCACCAGATGCACACTGGCACTTTCATGCCCACATAAGTAAGAGGGGTGAGGAGCCGGTGGAATGTGGATGTAAAGTAGGTCTGACTTCTGGCTCTAATCAGTCCACCAGCTCCCTGGATCGTATCGAGCTGCTCCGGCGCTATCCCACATGGCATCAGTAAGTCAGGGGAGCTGTTCCAGGTCTCAGCCTTGGGGCGCTAGCCTCAGGAAGGCCAGTGTCCTTACCTCAGCCTATTCCTAAGCCCCGGCAGGTGCTCACAGCGCTGATTCCTGAACCTCACACATTAATGCATCAGGAGCTTTGAAAAGGCAAGGAGCCAGGCCGCACCCCAAACTGTATACCACCTGACAGCAGAAACCTCAACTGCTGCCCCAAGTACAACCAGGATGAAGAACGAGAGGCATTGTTGATGGGAGAGAAGTCTGGTGCCATTACACACTGAGGTGACTTCTGTAGTGTTGGGACTAACCATGCTGTGTTTGGGTCATCCAGAGAAGTGTCACTCTAGTGGGCCCGTGTGATGAACTTGAAGTCTTGGCAGTGGACAGCCACTTTGAAGTGATAACGACCTAAAGTAAGAGCCGCTCGCCATCACGCCTAAGGAGATAAATAACATGTCTGCGTTCAGTTTTTTTCCAGTTGAAACCAACTAGAGCATTTTAAAACAAAATGCCTTCACTATATGTTTTGTTTGTTGTTTTTTTAATTAGGGCTGAAACAAATACAATTCATTTCAGTCATTTGACTTGGACCCTGGGGTAAGGACACTGTAATGGTGTGCATACAGGTGGTGACGACTGTGTCTGGAAAGAGGTGTCTGGCACCTGGCCCAGCTGATGCTTACAGGATGGTCCCCTGCCTTCCTGAGTCCTTCTGGAGGCCCCTTGCCAGGTTCTAGACCAGCAGGTCTCAGCCTTCCTAATGCTGAGACCCTCACATGGTGGTGCACCCCCCAACCATACAGTCACTTTTGTTACTTCATAACTGTAATTTTGCTACTGTTACAAATCGTGATGAAAATATCTGACACACAGGATATCTGATATATGCAGCCTCTGTGAAAGGGTCGTTGGACCTCCCAGAGGGCTCAAGACAGGCTGAGAACCACTGTTCTAGAGGAAAGGCTCATTGAGGCAGCATCCATGCGGCACTTCTGCCTAAACTTCCTTTGCAAGTTCCAGATAAAGTAAGGATGCCTGAGGAAAGACAGGGTTTCAGTCGAGCATTCGTATGTAGCCCAAAGGTAAAGAGCCTGCCTAATGTACAAGGGAGCCCTGAGTTCCTTCGATTCCCAGCGCTCCATAAGTCAGGTGTAATGGTGTACTCTGTAGTATTGGGGAGTACACGGGAGGTAGAGATAGGAGAATGAGAAAAAGTTCGAAGCCAGCATGAACTGTGTGAGAAAAAAAAAAAACGGAAAATGACAGTGGGGGGTCCGTTCTGTGGACAGTTTACACGCTCCTTTGCTGGAAGCTGTAGCTAAGAAGGGAGAGTCTGCTGCTGAGGAGTCAGGCTTTGACAGTTCCCCCAGGACCCAGCTGACTCTTGTGCTTCCAACCTTGGGGGGAGGAAGCAAGATGGGGGGGGGGGGTTAGAATTGACCTCCAGCTAGGTCTCTGGGTTCAGGTCCACATGATGACAGCTGATGACACCAGACTTGTTACAATGTCTTTCTTTGTAAAGTTTATTTGTTCTGTTGTTACTGTTGTTAGACAGGGTCTTCCTGTGTAACTTAGACCCCTGAGCTTCCCTACCATATGCTGAGATTACTGGTCTGTGTCCCCAGCACATCCAGACAGATGCCGGGATAACTCTAGATTGAACTGGGGGCCAGGAGTTGGCCGGAAAAGGGTCAAGACAAGGATGGAGAGAGAGAGGCAGCCTGTGATTGAGCTCTCATCCCTTCTTCCGAGTTCTGTTGAGTGTCTTTGACACACTTTTTAGCCCAGCAAAACAAACTCTCCCCTGGGCTCTGTCTTGGGTCAGGATGGGTTTGCAGCTGCTGGTTTTTTTGTTTTTGGTTTTGTTTTGTTTTTTTCTTTCTTTCTTCCTGTTCTGTATCATTGTCAGGTGGTTAACAGCACTAAGCACACATCTTTATATTTAAGGACATCTCTAATGTTATTCATCATTTAAGGACATCTCTAATGTTATTCATCTCATGACAGATCATGCAGAAAAGGGTAGGAAAACTCAAATGCTCCTTGATAACAAGGGATTGGGGGGGTTATAGCTCACTTGGGGAGCATTTGCTTCAACCTGCCAAGGTCCTGGGCCTGACGGCGCCCAGTGCCACAAAACATAAACAGTCACTAAACAAAATCATGATATATCCTTAAGGTGAAATAGTGTGCGGATGTGAAAAATAATGGCTTGGGTTGTGGGTGTTCCAGAGTAGAAAGATCAAAGAGATAAAAATCAAGGTTTCGGGGGCTGGAGAAATGGCTCAGTGGTTAAGAGCATTGGCTACTCTTTCAGAGGGCCCAGGTTCAGTTCCCAGGCTCACATGATGGTGGGTCAAAACCCTCAGGGACTCCAGTTCCAGGAGATCAAATGACTTTTCCTCACACACTCACTTCGTACACAGGGATGGGTGCAGGCAAGACACCAGAACACATAAAACAGTCAGCTTTTTAAAAGTCAAGGTCCAAAGACGATGAAGACTATGAAAAGCATGGTGCTTTTTTAGGGGGTGGGGTATTTTCATAAACCCTCTCACTTCTACTTCAATGCTGGGACTACAGGCATGTGCCACTATAGCTGGGTTTATGCTGCGCTGGGAAAGATCATTCCCAGAGCTTCTTGCTTGATGATCAGATACTTTTCCAATTAAGTTGTATCCCAGCCTACCAAAAAACTTAGAAGATGGCTTCTAAGTCTTGTTGGGCAGGAGGAGGGCTGTGGTAGAATCTTAAACCAATTTATAAATCAGAGGACAGTCGGCTAAGAGAATCCATCTGTATGTCCATTGTCAGATAAAATGGTGTTCTAAGTTCTGACCATTGCTTGCTAAAACACCCCAGAATCTGCCCTGCTATGACCCCAGGAGACTGCCATCAGCCAATGGAATGTGACTCCTATTCTTACCCATAATGCCTTGCCTGGCCACAGATGATAAATGCTCAGTTCTGTTCTGGAGCTTTCGGGCTTTTCCCTTCCTTGCCCTGAAGCACAAGCCGAGCCAGTGGCATCTGGAGGTTCACTCTCTGGGACAGGGAAGGCACAGAGCTGAGCCCTGCAGCGAGGTTAGCTGCGGCTATCCTGCCTTTGCCCGGGGACTGTCTGACGGCTTATCTGTTGGCATCCTGTGCACCAAATTGATAGTGTGTTTGTTTTCAGCTTCTGAGTGGCAGCAAAATGGGTCCCACCCTGGTCGTTTGGAATGTTCAAATGTTGAGACTTGTCCTTCTGGATTCATTCTTAGCAGCAGAACTCACAGGAAGCAAACAAATGGAGTCTGTGGAAGCCTTCCTCCCTCCTTAGTGAAGAAAGACAGGCAGAGAGGTTCTTGGGGCGTCGGAGACAAAGAACATCTGGGAGTGAACCTTGCTCAGAAGTGTTCTGAAAGGCGAACTCAGTCAAGTACACTCGGCCCTGCTACGAAAACACGCTTCGTAATGCATTCATTCATGCTCCAGCGTCTGAAAATTAGCCTGAGCCAGTGGCTGGAGCCCACGTTTGGGCTCTGTTCTCCACTTGATACCTTCCGTTTTTTGTCTTTTTGCTGGGTGTGTTGAATCTGTATGTCAGGACTCTGAAAGGCACCCATCTTGACTACCACACCGAGCTCAATCCCTCCCTTCCTCTTTTTTCTTGTACTGGGAGTCCACAGAAACTCACACATGCTACCTCGGCCGTCTCCGCCCAGCTTTATCTCCAGCCCCAACAGGCTTCCGAGTTTGTTATAGGGAGAGAGGGTGGGTGGCCATGTGTGCAGGTCAGAAGACAAACTTGCAAGGCGTTGCTTTTCTCCTTCCACCGTGTGGGTCTTGGGGATCAAAATCAGGTGGTCAGGCTTGACAGCAAGGGCCTTCACCTGCTGAGCCATCTCGTCAGCACCTGTTTCGGTTCTTGTGGCAGTGAGGTTTGAACTCAAGAGATCTGTCCACTTGCCCCTGCCTCTTGAATACTGGAATTAACAGCCTGCACCACCACATTGCGCCAACCTGTTTGTAGGTGTTTTTGTTTTTTATTCTTGAAACAGGCTTTCTAGTCCAGGCTGGCCAGGAACTCACTGTATTGCCTAGGCTGCCTTCAGATGAGAGGCAGTCCTCCTGAGGCCGGGCTGGCAGGTGCACACCATCTAATTTCGGGTTGTTGATTACTGGGTTTTGTGAAGTTGGGGCACAGCTCTCACATTCGTGTTCTCCCCATCTCTACCTCATGTGCATCGTCTCTCCCTCCCAACTCTTCACACGAGTGTCCTCCTACCTGCGCCCAGGTCACACATGACTAATGGCAAAGCCCCGCCGTAGTGACTGCCGCTCATAGGACGGACTTGCAGGCTTTCTAATCCCTTAAATTGTGTGTTGTTTATGCAGATAAATTACTCAGGAGCATTGCAGAGAATTCCTAAACAAGATTGGCCAAGTATCTAGCCAGCCATTTGACTAAGATGGCTTCCTCATGGAAGGTTCTTTTCCTTAGAAAGCCACCCAGGTCTTGAATAAGTTTTATGCTGACTGATCTTAACGGGAGTGGTAGACTTCCCTCCAGAAGAGTGGATAAAAAACAAACAAACAAAATTTTTTGTTTTGGAGAGGATGTCACCTTGTAGCCTTGGCTGCCTAGAACTTGCTATAGACCATAGACCCGGGCTGGCTGGCCTCAAAATTCAGAGATCTGCCTGCCTCTGCCTCCCCGGTGTGCAGATTAAAAAGTGTGCACCACCATAACCGCCTCCATCCTTTTAAAGGAAGAAACGTGGGAACCAGAGGGCAACTTGGAGGAGTCATTTTTCTCCTTCCACTACGTGAGTCCTGGGGACCAAACTCAGGCCGTAAGACTTGGTAACAAGTACCTTTACTCAGTGAGCCACCGTTCAGACAGCCCTGTTCCTAGACTTCTGCAGCTTATGAGCAGCGTCCGGTGTCCTTATGGCTTGGAGGAAGTGAAAGCACAGATTGGGCTGGTCTGATCAGAATGGCATTTTGGTTCAGCACCAGTTCATGATCGGTGAGGTTTGAGATCCCTCTAGGGTACCAAATACGTGGAACTCTTGTCCTCCTGGCACATATATGCCTTTCCAGGCCTTGAGCCTACTCACCACCCCCTTCCTTAACTTGATATTCCAGCCCTAGATACTGGTTTGGTTTCTTTAGTCGAGGTCTCAGGAGGATTCAGGCTTGGCCCTGAATGCCCCCCCCCCCCCGCATGCCTGCCCCAGGCTTGAGGGGGAAATTGATTCTCTCAGACACCACCCAGCTGAGCCCTAAAATCAGCACTTTGAATACTGGCTTTTCTCTTTTCCTTGCTTATCCGGCCCTTGGCTTCTCCTGTGGTTTTCCAAAGTGACTTGCCCGAGCTGTTAGTGTTTGTTTTCCTTCTGTATGCTGTGCTGTGCCATAGACCCTGTAGAGGGCATCAATGCACCAGGGCAGCCCATGTCTGCTCCATGCTGGCCAGAAACAGTCACCCCAAAGAGTGGATACAGGTAAATGTGGGTTCCCCTTGCCTTTTTCTAGGGAAACCTGGGCCGAGTCCACAGTCCTGCCTCCAAAAGGTCTTCACATAGTAGAGTCGCATGAAAGGAACAAAACACGATTGTTCAGGTCAGTAGTCGCTTTTGGTGAGCATAGGCCTTCTGGTTATGGCTAAGCAAAACTCTTCTTGAGATTGACCCAGAGAGCCAGTTAGACATAGGTCCATACCACAGAATACTGAATTTGCCTGAGGTGTTTGGTCACGGCGCTACCATATCTGAGCTTCTTCCAGGAGGTAACTGTAAACATCTCTGCCCCCTTTAGGCGTCATCCTTGCCCATGGGCTGTCCTGGCCATTCTCTGTTGGATTGACTTTCCAAAGGTATTGCTAAATGTGGGGAAGGCAGCGTGTGACCCCCAGAAAGACAGCTGCCCTCACACACCCCAGCTTTCATCTGTGTCCTAGCAGCTGGCCAAGACTTTGTTTTCAAGAGAACACAAGTGAAGGCAGGAGAATGATGTCTTTTGTTCGGATTTCCCCTCCCAGAGACTGCTCCCGGGGGTCCCTTCACCTGCATTATCCATTAATTCTGTGGATTCATCTCCCCCCCCCCCCAAAAAAAAAAACACAAGTTTTCCTGCCAAAGAAAATGTGCGCCGTGACTGGATGCAGGCCGTCTTGGGCCTTCCTTTGAGGTATGCCTTTCACTTCCTTGGGTTGGCACCCATCTCCATATGGGGCCCTTTTGGTATCAGCAGCAGTGAGGGGCAGCCCTAATTTTCTAAGGCCCTTGGCGGCTTTATTAATGCTCCACATGGCCATCCAGCCTCCCAGAAAGCATTGTGCACGTCTGTTCGCTCAGTTTCCTGAGGGCTCCTATCTGATCATCTTTCACCTCTTTCTTCACGCTCCGGGGACACGTGTGGTTTCCGCATACTGCACAGATGTGCTTGTGGAAGGGAGGCATGGCTGTGGCCCGTCACACCACAGCTGGTGGACTAAACTCTGCAGTGGGGAGGGACTTTCTGGGCAGTGAGGTCAGGGTGCAAGGCAGAGTGCGCTGTCCCCCACTGTACGCTGTGGCTCTTGGCTCATGAGGTGGAGAGGACCTTAACTAACATTGGAATATCTGATTCCAAATGGGAATGTTAAGCAGTAAGAAACTGGTGACTGACAGATGCACTTTTGGTTTGATTTTTCAAGAAGGGGTTTCTCTGTCTGTAGCCCTGGCTGTTCTGGAGCTCACTCTGCAGACCAGGCTGTCCTCAAAGTCAGAGATCCACCTGCCTCTGCCCTGAGTGCTGGGATTAAAGGTATGCAAAACCACTGCCTGGCATTTTTTAAAATTATTTTTATTTTTGCTGAGAGACACTCTTATAGAGAAAAGATACAGGTGTGTGCACATGTGTGCGCGCGCACACACACACACATTTACACACACATTCACACACACATTCTGTCTCTGTAGCCAGACCTATGCTAAGCACTGATGGTAGTGGGCACATTTATCTCATTCCAAACAGTTTTGGGGGTCGGGGGGAAGTCAGGAGTTCTTCGGCTGCTAAGTATTTTGACAAGAGGAACCTATTTTTGTTTCTCAATACCTATTTGTTCCCTAACTCAGGTAAGTACACCTGTCTAGCTTCTGTAACATTTTGTGCAGATAGTCTGTTAAGCACTGTGGTTTGGGTATACAGTAACTGTTAAAATGGTTTATTTCCATCTATGCCCACGACTGGACACCCTCCACCCTCGATGTAATTTTTCCCTATGTGTTTCTTTCCGTTAGTAATTCTGTTTCATGTATTTGTGAACCACAGGATAAAATGAACATCTTATGGAATTTGTATTTTTCATATTCAAGGTGAAAAATAAGATTTGGTTTTCTTTAGTTTTTTGGTTAGTTTGTTGTCCCAACCCGTTTACATGAAGCAGGGTCTCATGTAAGTCGTCTGACCTCACACTTGAATGAGTGACCTTAAGCTTCTGCTTTTCCCGCCTCAGTCTGCCGGCACACTGAGCTGGGACTTACGTTTTATCAGGAAAGGGATGGCTTCATGAGGTTATCCATAAATAAGCTCACCGTACAGTAAGGAAACTGAAGCTGCGAGAAGATGAAGGAAGCCTGGATTTTGAGCCACGGCACGCCTGGGTTCGTTCTTACTGCAGGGTGTTCCTCACGGTGCGTTGCTTTCCACGCCAGCTTCCAGATCTTGACATTGCCTTGTGTTTGGTTTTTAATAGTGGAGTACATATAACTGCTTAAAGAGGAAGAAGAAACTTGACGGATTCAGAAATGGCAAGAGCCTTGACCTGAGTCTGTGTGGCGCTGGAGAGGCTAAGAGCAGGGGACCCAGGTGAAGTCCCCAACACCAGCGCAGTGGCTCAGAACCCCCTGTAACTCCAGTTCCCAGGGATACGACACCCTCTGATGGCCTCCACTGGAACTGCACACACACAGACAGACACATATGCAAGTTCAACACTCACCCACACAACAGTAAATAAATCTTCTAAACACTCGTTGGTGATGGCGCATGCCTTTGATCTCAGCACTTGGGAAGCAGAGGCAGGCAGATCTCCGTAAGTTCAAGGCCAGTCTGGTCTACAGGGCAAGTTGCAGGATAGCCAAAAACTGCACAGGAAAACCCTGTCTCAAAAGGCTGAAAGCAAAAAGAAAAAAAGTATAAGAAACCTGGGACCAGTTTGCTGTGCTTCTCCTGGCTGGTTTGGCTTCTTACCGCCCACACCAGAGAATGAGCTAGTGAAGGTGTGGGAGCCCAGAGACGAAAACATTCCAGATCCAGCACTGAAAGGGAAAGAACTCCTGCGCACTAGAATGGCCGCCACAGGCCAGTCCACTCTTGTCAGAAATGTTGGACGTCCTGAAGTTTTCTGTGGCAGTTCCTTTGTGTTGTTTTGATAAACTGCCATGGCCAAACCCAACTTGCATGAGAGCTGCTTTTGGCCTTTGGTTCCAGGGGGAGCCCATAATGGCAAGGCAGGCATGCAACAGGCATCCGGAGCTGGAGCTGGCTTCGCGTTTCCCTCCGTATAACCTCCCCAAACAGTACTGTCAACCAGGGACCAAATGCTCAAACAGCCAAACTGGTGGAGAACAGTTCTCATCCAGAGTCCTGCAACTGCGGCCATCTTCCTCCTCACAGGTCAGGGCTCTCCGCTGTCTTACACAGTGCCACAGTCCACTCTGCACGGTCAGGTGAGAATCAGAGGTGGCAGAAACCAAGTTTGGGTGGCTTTCATTTTCGTAAAAAACTGGAGCCGGAAGAGATGGCTGTGCAGCTAAGAGCACTGGTTGCTCCGGGAGAGGTCGGAGGCTTGGTTCCTAACACTCAAGTAGCAGCTCATGTGAGCGCCAGCCCCCTTCCTCCGCGAGTACCAGATGTGCACAAGGCACACGTTTTTAAAGTGTCCAATGAGAGCCAGGCGATGTTGGCACATGTGCTTAATCCCAGCACTTGGGAGGCAGAGGCAGGTAGTTCTCTGTGAGTTCAAGGCCAGCGTGGTGTACAAAGTGAGTCTAGGACAGCCAGGGCTACACAGAGAAACTCTTTCTCAAAAACAAACAAACAAAAAACATGTTCACTACAGGCAACACTGGCAACTTGAGTTTGATTCTTGGAATCCTTGTAAAGGTAGGTGGGAGAGAACAGCTCCAGTGTGTCTTCTTGACTGCCACATGAGTATCGTGAGTGCACACGCTACGCTTGCACCTAATAAGAGCTTAAAACATGTGAGTGCCCCATATCCTGTTACGTCCAGCTCTGCTTCTCAGAGTTCTTGGTTCAAGCTGATCAGGATGGGACCGGTGTGGGATAGGGTTGCTGAAGGTCTAAATTCTGTAGCCATGTACTCTTAGGGGGCGCGTGTGTTCTCTGGCCACATAAACCTAGGGGATTCAAGGCTACAGGAGCCGGAATAGTTTTCTCACAATACAGGATGTTCTGTTCTCCATATATATATACACACACACACCCCTCTCCTTCCGCGTGCCCGCACTACCAATGTCCTGTGTGGCTGGAGTTAGAGGATGTTGTGAGCTGCCTGATATGGATGCTGGGAACCAAACTCAAGTCCTCTGGGAGAGCCACACGCGCCCTTCACCATCAAGCCGACTCTCCAGCCCCTGTTATCATTATTAAATCCATAGTTTTTCTAACATGTTATATATATTTTCTTCTGTGTGTTTAATTTTATTTTGAAATATTCTATTACTTGTAAGAAAGTGACGACCGTAGTGTAAAAAAAAAAAACAAAAACACAAAACAAAACCCTTTATCCTAGTCCTAATTACTAGAATTCCAACTTAACTTATCCAGCTTATTCTTTCTCTCTCTGGATACACAGGTTTACTGCTGGATTTGTTTGTTTTCATGTTGCTCTTTGGGTGTGCGCGCACACACGAATGTAGGTGCCAATGTGTATGTGTGTTGGGGCCGGAGGACAACCTCCCGTGTGTCCTATGGCTCTGTCCAACTTTTAATTATCCTGAGATGGGGCTTACCTAGTGGGCGAGGGTGGCTGGCCGGGTGGCAGTTCCCACAGTGTCACTGTTTCCACGATTGTTCCCCTTGCCACCTGCACTGAGGTTACGCGCTATACCAGCTGGCCTTTTTGTTTGTATGTATGTGTGTGGGTCTTTATGAGACAGGGTTTCTCTGTGTAGCCCTGGCTGTCAGCACTTCCTTTGTATACCAGGCTGGCCTCAGACTCCGAGATTCTCCTGCCTCTATATCCCCAGTGCTGGGGTTAAAGGTGCGCACCACCACGCCCGCTCACACCTGGCTTTTTAACAGGGGTTCTAGGTAGTGAGTCAAGATCCTCAACCCAGCAGGAGCCCTTACTGCTGTCTTTGTAGTTTGAATTTGAATTAGTGAATTCTGACTTACAAAAGTCAGTCAGTCAGTCAGTCTGTCTGTCTCTCCCTCTCAAGACAGGGTTTCTTTGTGTAGCCTAACCTGTCCTAGACTCAGAGATATGCCCGTCTCTGCCTCCCTGAATGCTGGGATCACATGTGTGTACCACCGTGCCCAGCAAAAGTCTTTCTTTTTTAACACTAATGTCTCATGTAACCCAAGCTAGCCCCAGACTTACTGTGTCACCGAGGATCATCCTGGACTTTTGGTCTTTCCTGACTCCTTCCTCTCCAGTGCTGGGATAGGAGGTGTGTTACTGTGTTTGGTTTATACATTGCTGGGAATGGAAGCCAGGGCTTTGGATGCTGGGCAAGCAGTCTTCCAGCTGGTCTGCATTCCTATCTTCTAACTTATAAAACACCTTAATGAGCTATAGATTTTTTTTAATGCCTAATGGAGACTCCTTATGCTAAAGAAGTATCGCCTCCATAGATTCCCTGTTGCATTAGGGCCAGTGTATATAGAGTTGGTAATTTTGAGGGAAGGCTTTACTAAGTCCTACACCTTGCTGTCCTTAGGGGTGGGTCCTCAGTTTGGTCCCACACTCCATCCAAGCCATTCTGGGTTAGTGAGGTATGGGGCTGTCTTACCATTTGTGGCCCGTTTGCAGTCTGTTAGACAACAGCCTTTGAAACTTGGAGTTGGTGATTGGCTGGGGCAGCTGTCAGTTTCAGGACTTGAGGCAAGGATGCTGCAGGGGATCTGGCCCTTAGTTAGACCTCTGTCTCCTGGAGTGGCTCGTCCTGCTTTCAGAGTGCGTCAGTGTGGAGACTCAGGTGACGTCTGGCTTCATTAGTGGTTTTATTTGCATGCTGAACAAAACCACTGTTTTGTTTTGTTTCTCGGCTATGAGAGTCAAGCCCTCTTCTGATGATTTGAGCATGAAGTAAGTAGAGCCAGCAGCTGCCACCTTACACAGGGTTTTGTTGGTGTAAGAGACTAGGGATGTGACTTACATAAGTTCTCAGGGAACACTGCCAAAGCCATACAAGGAAGCTGGGAATGGGGCCTCTCCTTCGTCGTGTTAACACTGAGCTCATGAGCCAGGGCTTTGGAGCACAAGGGAGCACACATCAGCCAGCCTTAGGAAGGAGTACCAGGCCTTCATTCCAGGGGTTGACGGAGCCTTGTCTGTGGCCTGGGGACATGTGCTTCATACCAGCCGGAAGACTTAGTCAGCCTCGGCTCCCACACCCACAGAGTATCACGCCGCAGATGGCCTTCCCTGACCCCCCCCCATCCTATCATCCCCCTCTTCCTTCCATCCCCCCATTCACAGGCATGGAAGCTTCCTGCCCGAGTAAAAGTGTACCTCCTTCTGGTTCACATTGCATCCTAGGGACACACACAAAAAAACGTGTGTGTAAAGATTCCATGAAACTTTCAAGGATAACTCAGAGAGAAAAGTACCAGATGCGGGAGTGAGTCCAGGTTTTGCGGTGTTTCTTTACCCTCTGCCTTTGTACTACTTATTGGGGATGGGAGACTGAAATATTTATAACAAATCTCATGTATCATTTGGTGTCGCCCCTAACATACCTCAGTCACTTTTACTTTTGAGACAAGAATTTCATGTATCCCAAGTTCTACGCGGCCGAGGTTGACCTTGGACCTCTATACTTTGGTCTCTCCCTCTCCGTGTGCTGAGAGGTTAGCCACCACACCCAGGTTTACGCAGTGTGGGGAACTGAGCCCAGAGCTTGCACCTGCTATGGAGGCACTCTCCCAACAGAGGCACCTCCCCCGCTCCCAATATTACTGTTTATTTACTTATTTTTGAGAAAAGGTCTCGGTGTATAACCCAGGCCTCAAGGTTTTGCATCAGCTTCCCCACTGCTGCAGGATCATGGGATTGTATTACTATACCCACCTCTGAAACTATAACTAGGTAGATGTTTTTGTAATTCCTGTAATCGGTAACCTCATAGCACAAGAATCAAGCTGGACATGACATGTCGCGTGCACCTGCAATACCAGCAGTAGGGAAACTGAGGCAGGAGACCAGCCCGGACTGAAGAGTGACAGCTGGTTACAGAAACAATGCCAGGCATCAGCAGGGTCCCAGCTTATCCTGGTTCCACCAAAAGCTTCACAGAGATGGGTTCCTCCTTTCTTGTTCTTGATCTGAAGAAAGTTACTTCGGTCGGCAGGGCCATGGTCAGCTAGCTCACAGTTGTGGGTCTACAGACTGGAACCCCAGGTCTCAAGCTGAATAAGAACTGCGACTGGTGTGTGCTTCAGACTCTTGTCAATGATTGATCATTGTGACTTACAGGAATTTTTTTTTTTAAACTGGTATTTTAATTGAAAAGGCATCTGTCAGCTGTCAGGCTCCTAGTTTCCACTTTGGAGAAGCAGGATGTTGAATGTGAGTAATGACACAACAGGCCTATAAAATGCGGACTGTAACCCAGGATGACTCATCCAGTACAATGCAGTGTATTTGTCAAGGAGACTGAATCATATATGGGGGGAACTACTTCTCAAGCAGCCGGCTGCTTCTCAGGTCAGCCAGAGAGGATCCATTTTTATCGGCAGCTTTATAGTAGCGATGATGCTAATAGCCAGCGCTCGGGCTCCACGATGTAGAGGAAATGGCATCTCCGGGCAGGTATGTGCTGACTTGTTTGCTCAGCCTGTAGGTTTTCCTTGTTCTCCTCTCTTGTTTAACCTTTCCCTCGTTGCTTGTAACATTCTTAAGGGAGGAAAATTATTCTCAGGGACCTGTGTGTGTGTGTGTGTGTACCCACATGCAAAAATAGATAACCACTGATCTTCTGGCGGACATACTTTTTATTCATTCATCGCCCTTTCTGGATCTCCTTAGAGATTCGGATCAAAATGGCTTTAACTCATCATTTTATATTAATAAGTTTGAAGGTGCTGCTCCCGAAGAGCTCACAGGGACAGCAGCCCTCCTAGGTGAGTAGTTGAGAATAAGCAGAGGAGCAGCCGAAGGGTACTACCAGGTGTTTCGGTTTAATTATGAACATCTTTCTGTGTCGGCCCTCCATCCTCCCCCATCCACCCACGCGTGACTTAATGGCAGACAGCCTTATTCCCCTCCCGAGTGACTACGTTTATTTTTGCAGATCACGGTTTGCTTGTACTGAATCGGTACGTTAAGGGCTCCAAGGTAGAAGAAAGGGCGTGGGGGCTTTGGTAGCAACATTTAATTATAGCTTCCGCATGACCTGAAGGATCATCCCGCATAACTGGGAGGCTGTGGCTGCCCGTCTGACCTTCTCTCTCTTTCCTCACTAAATTTAAACAATGCCTGGCCAGTGAAGGCACATGCCTTGTTTATTTGCGTATACTAAACATTCCTCTGTGTGTTGACAGGCTGTTCAGTGTCTCCTCGTATTTTTAAAGGGCACTTTTTAAGTCCTGCATGTTCAGGACAGTTGCTGTAGTTAGTTTATGTCTGTGCTATGTCTGCCTTGCTGGTCGGTCTGTCCCCATTGGCTGGATCAGGACCTCTAATTCCACTGCCCCTACGTTTGTGTAAGACGAGGCATTGGCAGCATGGCCCCTCTGATGTGTAAATCCTGCCGTCACTTGAGAGCATCAAACAGATCTGGAGCTACTAAGCTGGAGAGCGAGGCATGCTTTGTTCCTGTTTTCTTTACTGAAGAACCCAGTGTGATGTCTTGTTTTCTTGAGGTCTATGAATTTTAAACTCTTGGTAAATGTATTTCACTTATTGGTTTCAGCACATTCAGAAATTTTGGAAGATTTTTTGCTCAGTGTGTTCTGTTTGCAGATTTAAGTGTGTTTTTATTCTTTTTTTTTTTTCCTTTTTTAAGAATAGCCAGCTTGTTTTTCAAGACAGACTGCCTTTAAATTTCATTAATTTTACATTCTATAAATGAAAGCCACCTGTTACGCCGTAACTTGCTAATTATGGTCAAGGACCATAATGAGGAAGAATAGTGTTTGGAATATGTGGGGATCTGGCTAAAAATTTCCCGGCCCACATCTGTAGTGCTTATTTTTGTGTGCATATGTGTGTATATGTATATATAGTACACATTCTATAATAGCACTTGCTGATATTAAAAGTATTTTAGATTCAAAATGAGAGCCCTTTTCCCTCTCATTAAGATTTTTGTTTCGAAGTCAGGAAAGCTGCTTTAAACATGTTAATTTGACTAGAATTAGAATATTTTGGTAGTGTTAGAGTAAATAAGAGTTTTGATGAATGCCATAGTCAATTTGGGATTCACTGGATCAAAAATTCAAGCCCAGTGGCCCTCGCCTACAATTTAGGAGGATTATTGTGAACTCCAGGCCAGCCTGGTTACAGTGTAAGACACACACACCACATGCACACGCCCTTCTCTTTTTGTTGTTAAAACAACTTTATTCAGAGGCTTGGGGAAAGGTTGGAGAAGTCCATACTGTCTGCTGTCCTTGGCAGGGCAGCTCTTAGAGGTCTCCCCATGGCTCAGAGCGACTCTGTCTCTCTTAAAAAAGAAAGGCAGAGGCAGGAGGATCTCTGTGAGTTTGAGGTCAGCCTGGTCTACATAGCAAGTTCCAGGCCAGTCGAGGATACCTAATGAAATTTGTGTTTCAAAGAATTAATAATTAATAATAACAATTTTTTTTCTATCTTGACAGAAGAATAGATCTTCTTTGAGTGCACAGAAACATGGTTCAGTTACGTCTCTCTCATACACACACAAACACACCTTCAGGGCCTGCAACAAAAATGAGTCCAAGCATTTCTTTTAAACCTCTTGATTTGTTGGCATTTTCTATGGCGCTATCCTGTTTTCCCCTTCTTTGTCGCACTGGGACTAGCCCAGGTGTGGACCCGTTCTCCCAGACCTCGGAGCTGTGCACACCGGCTGTGGCCACTGCTCCCTGAGGTGCCATCGCTGCTGAGCACTGTGAGCCTCAGCCCAGGGTGATCATGGGCTTCCGAGTTCTTTCTCTTCTGTGAGAATACAGAACCCAGCTGCCTCCAGAGGTCCTATCCTTCAGCTTAGAAGTAGTCAGTGGGTGTTGCTGCCTCTGTAGACAGACATGTGCTTGGCTTGACACCCTGGCTCAGCCGTGTCCTGACTTTGGTGCTGAAAGAATGCTCCACTCCAAAATCCGCTTGATGGTGGTGTTGGTGGCCATGTTTTCTGAGCCAAGTCAAGTGACATAACTGTGGACAAAAAGATCCTCTTTCCCACTGTTCGCTCTGTTTCTTGGGAGGTGGCAGTCGGGAAGGGCATTCTAAGAGCTTACTGTCTAGAGGATCTTAGTGGGACAGACAGCTCCCCAGTCTCTGTGGAGAAGACTCCCCTCCTCTTTTTAGGATCGATTAAAGTTATATTCACACGTACAGCTATATGAATTCAGTAACTATTTCATAAAAACAAGCTAATTTAAAATCACTATAGACCAGCTGCCAACATTTAAAAATACTCACGTGCTTTAGAGATTCCTGTTTCTAGAGTCTGCAGTCTGCCCCTGCTGTTCACATGTATTCGTGTGTACCGAGAATATGCCTGGCTCCCACAAGAGGCTTTTTTACCTGTGCGATGCTTATGTTGTACTGTCACACTTGTCCTGTATCTGGAGCATGTGCCCTATGCACACACTCGTAGGCAGATCTGTGTCATTATTTGGACACTGTAGGTTTTCTGTGTAGCTCAGAGAAGCCAGAGACAAGCAAAGTGTGGATTTCTTAGACACAAACCCCACTCTGAGGAAAGTCTAAATGGGGATGAGTGCCACTCTTCTCTAGCCACGGTGGCCTGTTATTTCCCCTGGGCATTCTTTCAGGTATATGTTTGCTGGCAGTCTGTTGCATTAACACCTAGATTGTGTTGGGATGAATGTGGCGCAGTTTGGGGAGCCATGCACATTTCCAGTTGAGTTCTAAGTACCGTCTCCTCGAGGCTGAGGAGAACCATAGAGAAAGCCAATACTTCAGAACAAGGCTGCCGCTTCAGCTCCCCTTGAAAGAGCTTTTGGCTGGATTGTTCAATGGAACCTTCCTTGCTACACCTTCTGTGAATGGCGCAGGGACTCAGCTGTGCTGTCCTCAGAGGTCATTGCACAAGGAAGTTCAGTGAGATGCTATCTTCAGATTCAGCTCAAGTGAAATCACGGGGTCGTAAAGAATGGAAACTCACATTCTCTGTGTCTCCCTGTCTGTCTCTCTCTCATCTCTTGCACCCTTTCTCCCCTCCTCTTTTTCTCTCTGCCTCTCTCCCTCCCTGCCTCTCTTCCTTTAAACATTTGCTCCCTAGGTTGCCTGGGCCCCTGGGCCCTGCTGCATTCCTTTAGATGAGCACAGACAGCATGTGTCACAGAGGCTGCTTGGGGAGGGTGACGAGCAAAGTTAGTGTCTGTGGGTGGGCATGTGTTCTCATCACATCGCCAAAGAGCTGCAGTGTGCAAAATCTGGCAGGAACTTGTTCCAAAGGAAAAAAATCAAGCCAGTCCTCCCCCCCACCCTTCCCCCTGCCTGGAGTAATATTAAAAGCATGCTAACTCCCATGGAGAAGAAATGGAAGTGTTAGAAAACTCTTGTAATTGTTTTAGTAATCTTTAAAACTGAGATCGGATGGAATTAAAAAGGTCTAATAAAAATATCCGGGGGGGGGGGGTCTGTCGATTGCACCGTAGACTCTAAGTGTTGTCAAAGCTGGGGACGTGGCTCAGTGGTTTAGAGCATGGGCTCTTTTTGTGGAGGACCCACGTTCGATTCCCAGCACCCACGTGGTGACTCACAACCTTCTGTAACTCCATTTCTGGGGATCTGACCCCTTACCTAGACAGTAGGCACATGTGGGGTATACATGCAGGCACTCACACAAAATAAAGAGTTGTTTTTTAAGAATGCTGTTGTCTCTGAGCTTAGAGGGCCACACTGTTCTTTTTAAGGCATTTGATCTTTGAGATGATTTTAGAAGAAAAGCCATTTTTCTTCTGTCAAGAAACCCAATACTTAGGAAGTTCGAGTTGTGCACGCCAAGGAGCAAAGCAAAGGCAGACTTGGCATGGCAGCCTCTGTGAGGCAGCCTTGGCAGCAGCTGCTGAAGAGAGTCCTGCAAACAAGTTGATTGTTCCCTGTGTCAGTGGTGATTTCACGCCTTAAAGACTTTGGGAACATGCCTTAGTGCAGCCCAGACTTTTCTGAACCCGGGTCAGGTGGCTCCCTTACATCTCTCTTTTTGTTCTGACAAAATCCAGGATGCGTGGCCAGTGAGACAGCCCAGTAAGTAAAGGCACTTTGCCACCACGCCTGAGGAACCACATAGTGGAAAGAGAACCAGCCTATGGGGTTTGCCCTTTGACCTCCACATCCGCATTGTGACGTGAGCACCCCTCCCCCAGACACAAACATGTTTTTTCACACACACACCCATACTTTACCACTTCAGCAGGCACAGTAACGAAGGTTATGTGCATTCTAGATCTCTAGAGCATTTTCGCTTTGCAAAACCGAAACTCCATGCATGGTGATTAGCTTCCGCTGATCTTCCCCAGCCCGGGGCAACCACCATTCTGTTGTCTGTACCCATGGCCTCTAGATAACAATATAAATAGAATGAATACTGCAGTGGCTCGTCGATTTTTGATACAGGGTTTCTCTGTGTGGCCCTGGCTGTTCTAGAACTCTGTAGATGAGGCTGGCCGGCCTCAAACTCAGAGATCCACCTGCCTCTGCCTCCCCAGTGCCGTGGGATTAAAGGTGTGCACCAGCACCGACACCCACCTGTTTTCCTTTATTATAATCCTCTGTGTGTATTGCTGCATTGTTTAACCGACAGCCCTGGATGGAATAAACAGGCATTTAAATTATCGCCACCTCTTGGCTCATTGTGAGTACTGAAGTGAAAATGTGTTGGAAATAGCCCTTTGAGGTAGAATTGAGTTTCTAGAACCTCCTCGTAGGCTTACTTACTGGAGGAAATTGCTGGAGGCGGGGTGGCTTATTTGTGGCACCGCAGGAACTGTGGCTGTCCTAGAGAACCAGGATGAAGGCCAGAGAGAGATGGGTAGCCCTCGATAAAGGCACCGGCTGCCAGGGCTGATGACCCAAGTTTCATTCCTGGAGCCGCGTCATGGTAGAGAGGAAGAGCTGACTCAGGCTATTCTGACCCCCATGCCTTCTTACATACACCAGGCTGGCCTAAAACTCACAGAGATCCACCTGCCTCTGCCTCCCAAGTGCTCGGATCGACTGAGCCACCACACCCAGGTTATAAATAAGTTTAAATAACAATTTTAATTTTTAAAAAAGGCTGAGAAGGAGGTGATGGGTGAGCTCAGCCTTGCTGTCTGGAACTCACCACTGGCCCTGCGGAGTTGGAGTTGACTGGCATCATGTTATGGACCTTTTTAGTCTTTTTTTTTTCCATACTAAAATGTTGCCCACAAGGATGGCTTCCTTATGTTGACTTCAGGGAAAGCTCTTGTGTGTGCCAGGTGTGGTGGCAAGTGCCAGCACCTGGGAGTCCAAGGCAGGTGGATCTCTGAGTTCAAGGTTATCCTGGTCTTTATATCCAGGCCAACACAGGATATACTGCGAGACTCCGCCTTGAGGTGGGGAGGGGAGGCTATTCCAGAGAAACCCGAGTTCAATTCCCAGCACCCACCCACATGGTGCCTCACTTCTCTCTGCAACTCCAACATCTGACACCCTCATGCAGACATACACACAGGGAAAACACCAGTGCACATGAAATAAAAACAAATTAAAAAAAAAAAAACCTCCAGTCCTCAGCTCACATTGCAGGCATTCATCAGCACACAGCTTATTACATTTATTTTGAAAACAGTTTTCATTTTCATGCTCTACGTGTGTGCCTGTGCGTGCGTGCGTGCAACTTCAGTAACATTCCCTCACTCTGCGAATTGTGTGATTGCGGAGTAACTCTGGTACTGAGTGAAGGGGCTGTGTCATCGTTGTTGGTCAGGTATCTTGGTGGCTTCTGGTCTTTTTCTGTTAAAGGTATTCTGTTGCGTTTACTGCTAGAAGTTTTCTGCTTCTGCAGGATGTCTCAGTAGCGTGTGCTTGCTAAAACCCTTGGCAACACTAAAGGACTGTAAAGCCAATATTTTAAAAACTTCAGAAGTTGAAGAGAGACCTCAAGAGCCCTTTGGCTCTTGCCCTCTGTCCTGCATCTGTGAAGGCTGTGGCTCAGTAGCAGAAATGGGAGTGTCACATCCAGTTGTGAGGAGGGGGTTGTTACAGGCTAGGTCTAGTTATACTAATAAATCCCAAATGGAATGACCTCTGTTCGGGAGAAACAGCCAAGATGGACCCACCCCACCCTCCAGCTGTCGCTCTGTCCTGGAGTTGTGCTGTTGGTAATTCCTCTTCACTTAAAATTCCTTCACAGTTGTTACCTAAGCCAGTAAATCTTAAAATCCCAACAGCACCAATCCAGGGACTTTTCCCACAGCACGGAGCCCTTGGGTGTAAACAGAGTGGGCAGCCGTGGGTAACCATTCTTCTTCTGTCCCCAGTCAGTAACGTGGAACGGCTGCTTTTCTGCCTGAATGAGGGCCCTACTCAGTTGCTCCTGGTCCTTTTAGCTTAAAAGGAGCCTGTACTAACTTACTTAGTGCCTCTTCAGCATCTGACTGCAGACCTGACTCCTAAGTATCTGCTAGGGAGTGGAGATTCGGCCCCCCACCAGGAGCGCAGATACTTCGAACAAGTTTCATTTGTTGCTTATCTTTTCCTCCCTGGTAAAGGAGGTGACAGAAGCCTGAGTGAACAGGAACTAATGAGTCACTAACTCTGGCCACCTGAAAGGACACCCCATGGGTGGATCTGTCTAGCATATAAAGTGAGGCTCATAAAAACGCTGCCTGTGGCTTGTGGGCCCTGGCTCCCCTTCCTTCCTGTGGGCTAAATTATCACCTTTTGTTTGGAACAGATCTCAAGAGGGACAGGCCTGTAAAAAAAAAAAAACCGATCTTGGAGGTTTTAGAATTTGGTAATATCCTGACCTTTTGACCGTGGGAGAGGGGCAGGGTAGCAGAAAAAAAAAACACATCAGACGGAAGTAGTTGACTTTTCAGGGCATTACTGACGATGTATAGACAGTGTATGGATTTCACACTTGCCACCGTCGGCCAGTTTCTTGCTGACACTCTCCTTCCTTTGCTTTCACCAATAATGAGGACAAAAACAGTCAAAGAAGGAGGCGCCCAAATCCAGTGGCCATGGGTTGCAGCCCCCGATGGGAGGGTATTACCTTTTGCCGGCCGTTCGTGTTTTTAAAAACCTGGTTTTGTTTTACTGTTGGTGTACTTTCATCCATTCAGTGACTCAGTGTCTCTCCTAACTGGCCTGGAGTTTTAAACAGGACCACGAATACCATTTGTGTAAGAACAAAGGGAAAGCCGGAGAGCATGACTGCTTTCAGGTGAAAACACAAGAGAAAGGTTTTTTTTTTTCTTGGCGGGTCAGTTTGTTTGTCTATCAAAGTAGCCACCCTGAAACACAGCCCCGAAAGTAGTTACCAGGGAACACAGCCCCCGGCAGAGCATATAATCAGTCTGTAAGAATTAGACACGTTCTTTAAAAGAAAAAAAGGCTAAGTTAAATAAAGCTTATTTCCAAAACTACCGATGTAAAAATTGTTCCATTTTAGTGATTTTTTTTTTTTTGGACAAAAAGTCTGGGATACAAAATGTCTCTGTGATTTCCCCAAAAACACCCGTGTTAGCATTTTTAAAAGGTTGTATGTGGTGCGATAGCATGGCAGACAGCTCAGGTGAAAGTCATTTCTGTGGTCCTGGGAGTCGCTGTGCCTAGCAACCAGGTCATCACAGCGAGAGGAGGGCTTGGTTTTTATCCTTTCTTTCTTTTTTCAAAGAGTTTTTGAACTCCATTGAATTGTGACTTCTTAAAAATTGTGGTGTGTGTGTGCCTTTGACGCTGGTGCATCTGTTCTTGTTGCCAGAGGGCATCAGAAGCGTAACTTCCTGAAGCTGTGTGTTTTTAGACTCAGTGATAATTACGGGTGCAGTCAGCAGCCTGCAGCTGAGATGGGTGACCATTACAGGGCAGGGGTCACCCTTGACTGGCCAGGGCCGCTTAGGGGTGAGGAGACCTGTGACGAGGGTCTCTGCTCCCTGGGGCCCCAGGATGGAGAGAAGAGCTTTGGACTGTAAAGATTAAAGCAAAGAGTATCTTCAGATTCTCAAGAGAAGGGCCTTCCTTCCCCGCTGACTGTGTATATTCAAGAAAGCAACAGGCCCTTCAAAATGAAGCAGTCGAAACAAAAGGAGACCATGAAAAAGCCCTTCAACAGGGCTTTCGCTCCCTGGTCCCTCACCTCCAGGGCAGGCTGAGCCACACTGACTGGCACAGAGAGTAACCGTAGAGCGTTTTCTGTCACCTGCCTTCGAGGACACTTCAACATTGCCTGAATTTGCAGGTGCTGAATTCCCTCCCCCCCCCCCAAGACAAGATTTCCCTGTGTAGCCCTGGCTGCACAGAGTCCTGCAACTCAGTTTTTTAGACTAGCCTGGCCTCGAACTCACAGAGATCGGCCTGCCTCTGCCTCCCGAGCGCTGGGATTAAAGGCCTGCTCCAGGATTGCCCAGCGAAGATGTACTTTGGATAGCCCTTCCCCTCCAGGCCAGGTTCTTCACCATTGTTTTCTGCTGGGCAGGGTGTGCAATGGTTTCAGACAGCAAGGCAGAACAGGGTACAGGAGATACATGCTTAGGTGTGGAATTAACAATTTCATGTTAAATGTGGCGTGTAGTTAAGCTACCCAGTACAACCCTGTAAACTGTTGCAAAATAACCCAGTCTAGCGTTTCATCAGGGGACACCCGGTGTGAGTGCACACTGCCGCAGACTTTCCACAGTCAGTGCCTGTGAATTCACCTCTGGAATTGGCACTCTGATCAAGGGGGCTCTTGGGAGCCACGGGAACTCAGGCTGTCTACGTCATAAATCTTCTCGTTCACCGGGAGGCTGGCTGGGTTGGGACTTGCAGGGATCCCCGGTGGTCTGCTTTTCCCCAGGACCTCTTCAGGCTCGGTAAAGATCCCCGGCTTCGGGTCTTGCTATGGAGCCCAGACTGTCTTCCACTTGTCTCCGCTCCTGGAGCGTGCCCCCGCCAGGCCTGGCTCATTCGGTTCTTTGTGTCTAAAATCGTAGGTAATTGTGTGCCTTTTTTCTTCTCCAAGTGTCCAGGGATTTCCATCCACTGAGCTCTCATTTCCAAACTTTCTTTGAAAGAACTAATTGGAGAAATTGGATTTATTGGTAAAATTTTGTTTTTTTAAAAATTAAAGACATTGTAATAGGAGTGAGACAGCACTTTTATGGTACGTCTAAATAAGTTACAAACCAGGTCATGGTGCTGGCCAGGTGGTCCAGGCAAGGAAAGGTGCCTGCTGCCAAGCCTGATGATCGGAGTTTAGTCCCTGGGACCCACGAGGTGGAAGGAGAGAACCCATCCCCCCACAAATTGTTCTTTAACCACCACATGTGCCAAGACGTGTATGTCCCCAAATAAATAAGCATTAAAAAAACAACCAAACATCGAGGCCGGAGTGATGACAGCCTTGCACGGCTCTAGCAGAAGACCTGCTTTCTGTTCCCAGCTCTCACAGCAGGTGGCTCAAAACTGCCTGCAACTCCAGCTCAGAGCATCCCGCGCCCTCTTCTGGCCCTCAGCTGTACTGCCACCCTGTGCACATAGTTAAACAATAAAAATACAATCTTTAAAAAAAAAAACACAAAGATCCCCGGCTTCCTTTGTAGCCACTCACTTGGTTCCTCTGGCTTCCCTGACTTCTCTTAGCCACTACGGACCACAGCACGTAGCAGCAAAGAAAAAGGAAAGACCAGACCGCGTAGTAGTACGTTGGCTGATGCCCCACTCAACCTTGGGACATCTCTGGAAGTCTGTAGGGCCAGGGCAGGAGACCCACCCCACCGGATGTGCTCGCACGTGCAGTGCCCCTGAGGCGGTGGCTTGTCTGTGCCCTGAAGGTGCAAGGTCAGATTGGAAACCGTAGCGACAGCAAATGGTGAGAGAGCACAAAATATAGACGTGTGCGCATGCTCAGCAGCACTGAGGGAGGCGGAGGTGGGCGCGAGTTTCTCATCAGAATTGCTGGTCTGTAAGACCGGAGTGTGCAGCTATTTTTTAAAAAAATGGTTTTGTATTAAATTTTCAATTGGCAAATAAAAGCTCCAGCAGCTCAACGCTCTAGCGAACTTTGACTTGCTGGGATTCATTCTGAAGAATGATTCATAATTTGGTTTGATTGCCTGATTCAGTTTGCTCTCATCCGTGCCGTCTGTCTCTTTGATACTGGAGGGGACAGCTCAGTGAGTGCACTAAAATGTGCTGTGAGTGTGGGATGCTGCTCACATGCTCCAAGGAAGCTCACGATGCCTGCCTGTTGCAGTAAGTGTGCGATGAGTGTCTGTGCGTGGGGGTGGGGGGTAGTGCGCATGCGTACACATGTAGGCCAAGATGGACCTACTCTGACCTCACCTTCCAAGTATAAATCGGAAACACCAGACAGTGCTTCAGGGTCATTGGTTCAAGACTACAATGGAGTTTCATTAAATGTTTTTTGTGGTTTGAATTTATAGATTCTTGGCCAGAGGGTCTGGGGTTCCTACAATGTAAGCGAGACCTCTTGGCCTAATTGCCTGGGTCAAAGTTGGAGCTCTTGGCACACACATTTTTTTAGATACCATTTTATATTTGGGGGCACCATGTCTGAAAACGTAACCCGTACGCTTAAACAAATAATGCCTGAACAGACACTAAAGACAAAAGTTGTCAGCGCTGTGTTGGAGCCCCTGGGGTGATGAATCAGAAGCTCTCCACAGCACGGTGGCCAGGAGCGGGCAAGGAGCCTGCTTTTTCTCAGAATGGCTCTGTGCCTTGGCACTGAGTTCCAGCTAAAAGACTGGGCCTATTGGAGTACACAGATTTTTTTTAACTCCCAGATACTAGGGAAGGGTAATTTCATAGATGACTCTAGAGTTTTATTTTGTGGTCAGCTGCGCTGATCAGAAAAATCTGCTGCAAGCCTTCATGAAGTGATTTTAGCCCAGTTTTCAGCTTCCCTGATCGACACTGGCAGAGGGTTCACGTTCAGGAAGGGACTGGACTGCTTCACAGAGCCTGCCTGGCAGGGTCTGAGAGGATTGCAGCTGCCCTCCCAGACTTGTCCCCGGCCAGAAATGGCATCTTTGCAACTAAATCTTCTATCCCCCAGGAGGCTTTTCCTTAACGCTGCTTTCCTTAATGAGCTAACTAACTAGGCAGGTAGTAGCCATTTAAATAATTAATCTAGAAGCCCTATTTCCTGTAGACGTTTAAACAGCAAATGTTCTCGCTTGGATGGCTTGTGCAGGCCAGGGTACCCCTTAACTGCCACGGAGAACTTTTCTAGCTCAGAATCTATGATTTATTTTTAAACCAGGGCAGTCATCTTTTATGAATTCTCAAGTAATTGACACTTAAGATGAACACCTGAAAAAGCAACATCAGCGGACTATGACCGGGACCTCTGGCTTCTCAATGTAGTTGACTTTGCCACAGTATCTTGCTGATTAATTTTACAGAACCCGCTAGGCATATATCATAAACACACACATATATGGGCAATTTGGTGAGGTCTAAATGCCTTTATAAACCTGTAGGCGCAAAGAGGGCTGGGACATGGGGATGTGATTAAAATAAAGTGAGTCTGCCTGGCTCCAAGAGAAGCTGGTGTTTGGGCTCAGGAAGCTGCTAGGAGTTAGAGGGGAAGACCTGGCTGGTCCTTCACTGGGTCTGCTGGAGTGGTGAAGGGGCTGGAAGGGAGTGAACCTATTGTTTAGCATGGTGGAGAGATAAAGAAGCAGTGTGATCCAATAAGGGCTGGCCTGCCGTGGGGTTTATTGGGAAGGATTTATGGGGGTATGAAATTGGCTCCATCGCTCAAGGAAAGGAGGAGAGCAGAGGGTCACAGATGGCAGGCGGAGGTGTGCCGGCAGCGCCGTCCATCCTGGGTTTTATGGCCCTGTCTGCTGCTGAGGCCGGACTCGGATGCTGTGTCCCTTCAGGTGCCTGGCAGCTGGCAAGGCCCACGCTCTGCAGCCTTACTCTTCAGTGGGCAGGAGTGCTGCGGTTTCGAGCTGCACCTTCGCAATGAGAGCCAGCCTTCCAGCAAAAACAGTAAGCCGCAGCGTGGCCGTGACCCTGGCCTTACTGCAGGGCAGACTCTGTCTTCCTTTTGCAAAGGAAGTCCTCAGCACCTAAGGAGGTGGGCCAGTGCTGACCAGCCTGGCCAGGAAGGACAAGGAGCGGCTGGTCCCCACTCCCAGTGGCTCCTTTGTTTACTTCTGTGACGCGGCCTCCCTCGAGTCTGAGTGGAAACGTCACAGCAGTTTTGAAATTGCTTTCTGTGCGTTCCGATCCTGCCATAGGACCTTACCTGCCTCCTTTTGGTTTTGAGTGGCCGTGGGACAAATTAGTCAGCATGTTGGGACCGACCATAAGGGCTTTTCCGTAAAGAAACTACATTTAAATGGATGGTCTCCACTCTACCCAATTTGGCTCAAGTGGTCGTCACCTAGCATCATTGGTAATGACACTGGCTGTTTGGGTTCTTGATTTTGGGCCGCATCGGAAGTTTACAGGCCCTTTTCTGTGCATGTTGCAATAATCGCCAGCTTTGAGAGCTGCTGTTGTTTGTTTTTCTGTTTTTAACAGTAGTAGCATGACTTGAAATGTTTCTAAGGCATTTCAGCTACTAGTAGCTGTGTGTGTGTGTGTGTGTGTGTGTGTGTGTGTGTGTGTGTGTGTGTGTGGTGTACGCGCGCAAATGTGCCTGTCTTTGGGTTTCCTTTTGCACACCCCTAAATAAACCCCACACCTGTAAATGTTTAATTGGTTTTACAAAGCAGGAAGGAGAAAGGGCAAGGAGATTTACTCTACACTGTTTGATAATAGAGTTCTGCTCCAGGCAGTTGTGAAGTGCTTGAGGAACTTCGGTGGGTCACAGATAGGAAGTGGTTGACTCATAGCCATACAGCTGGATACCCAGCGTCATACATGCCCGTATCTGGTTTTAAGCCCCTATATTTCCTCCTGTGAAGGAAGTCTGTGCCTGGGGAAGGCCACTTGTTAGAAGTAATCAAGATGGAAGGATAGAGGCCTTAGTCAAAGGCCACAGTGCACAGCCCTTGGAGCCTGGGAGAAGAGGTGCCGAGGTTTCCTGTTCTGTTTTAGTCTTTAATAAGTATATGGTACTACCGCACTTACTGTAGCTCTTCTCTTTTCATGGATGTTTAATCTCCTCAGATGAAGGAGGTACAACCAAAACAGCAGAAAGTAAAAGCATGCTTTAACCAAGGTGTGGAGAGCCCCAGGTCCTACCTCAGCTTCAATGGCCCGCGCCCGAGTCTCACAACGAGGCAGAGATGCGCTTGCCTGTGAGAGTGGCCGCAAGGGCACCTTCCGCCAAGTGTAGGTAAAGAAAGCAAAAGGGACTTCATTCAGTGAGGGCAAGACACTCCCTGGGAGTGAGAAAGCAGTGCAGATCACCGAACTAGAACTCTGTTTCATCGTTTCTCTCAAGTCTGTCACAGTGCCTGGCATATAGAAGCTAGGAATATATGTTTTAAGAGGGGAAAAATGTATTATATGCAAAGAAAGAAAACATCAAGTGAAAAGGGAATTTCCCCTCAAACCAGCCAAGAGTGAAAAGAGGCTGAAGTTGGTCTTTGGAGGGGATTTTTGGCAATAGTACAGTAGAGCTTAGGGCAAAATCCTTCTTCTAAACTGGAAAAAGGGAAGTCGTAAGCAAAGGCCGAAGGGTTGAGTTGAAGCTTTTCCCGCCTGTACAAGTGTTGAGTGGCGACTTTGTGATTTAGAGGTGGATTATTACTGTATTGTTTGCCAAATAGGATTCTTAGCTTCACAAAATGTCAAAGCTTGGCCATTTGTTGTAAACTAAGTTTAAAAGATTTAAGTCATAATGTCCTTTTAAGTTAACAGGCTTGACTTTCCAACTCAGATGTCAAATCCTAGAAATTAATTCATTTGTTTGGTTAATGCTTAACTTCCAGAAGCCGGAGAATGTCATTTATGCCTGTGTGCATCTTTAAAGACTCACCAGTCAAAATGTGTTAATTAGTGGCTCTCTCTCTTAAGGTGGACTTTCATATTGTATTCCATGTTGTTGTGTTTTTTCCCTGAATGTCAAGGTGGTCTCTCGTCTGGCCATCATCAGGCATATTTCTGTGGACAAATCAAGGGAAGTGTTGGGTCGGCTGTCTTGCCCTGGGAAGCGTGTTCTGCAGCTACCAGACCATTGTCATGCTCCTTCTTGTTGTCGTTTTAGTGACAGCTATATTGTGCGTGTCAAGGCCGTGGTTATGACCAGAGATGACTCCAGCGGGGGATGGTTCCCACAGGAAGGAGGCGGGATCAGTCGTGTTGGGGTGTGTAAGGTCATGCACCCTGAAGGCAGTGGACGAAGCGGCTTTCTCATCCATGGTGAACGACAGAAAGACAAACTGGTAATGACAGACATACATTGTGGGAGTTAAAATTGCAATGGCTGCTTTCCGTGCAGAAGTTACAGCCCTTGTTTGTTCCCTTTGATGTTTTTAATATAACCTTCCCTTTCCAGTGCAGTCTCTCATGGCCACATACCATACAGAGTTCATTTGGACAAGGGTATTTGACCATTATGTTATTGTAACAGGTATTTAAAGGAAAAGGGGGGTTCCTTATTGTTATCAGCCATGCAGTGACAAACTGTGGAGTCATGGTTTTCCGTGTGAGATTTGGGTGGTAGAGGATGACTGTGAGAGAATATCACCTAGCATTGGCTCTTGTAAAGAAATCTCTGTTAGATACCAGAGCTAGGGGCTGGGGAGATGGCCCAGAGTGTAAGAGTGTTTGCTGTGAGAGCATGAAGACCCGAGTCCGGATCCCAGCACCTACATGAAAGGTGGTGGCCGCACAGGCCTTTTAACCCCAGCACTGTGGAAGACAGGAGGACCACTGCCTTAGCTCTAGGTTCATTCTCGACACCCCATCTAGGAGGAATAAGATGAAGAGTGGTCAAACTGGGCACCCAATGCCCTCCTCTGGCTTCCACTCAGAGAAGTACACATGCACTCACGAAAAGACATACAGCTTTTATTTCATAAGTAATTAGTAAAGTAGCATGACACTTTAAGTAATCATGTGTGCTTATAGACAAATACATGGAAACTCGGGCCTTACTTACACCCAGGGCAGGATAACATACTGTCTCACGGAGGAACTTGGATGGCCAGTTACAGAACAGTTTCTGACAGGGAGGAAGGTAGGCTGTCCAGGTCCACTTTGTTCTTCTTTTAGGGGCACCAGAGCTCAAACCTAGGGTCTCATGCATGCTAAGTGGGCGCTCTAACCCTGAACTGGAGTCCCTGTTAGTCTGTCTCTCCTTCCTCCCTGCTCTCTGGCTCAGCACAAGGCAAGCACCTTCTCTGTAGAATGTTGTGTGTCCCCAGCCCTAAGTCTCCTGAGATGTACTAAACATAGTTTACTTTCCACGGTACTCGGAAGTATGTATTCAGAAATCTCCAGTAACTGAAAATGTGATGGATTGTATAGGCTCTCCAAGAGAAAATGCTAGTGTTGTGTTTGAGACTTTGGACAAGTTTTATGTATTATATGCTCCTATTCCAACCGCTTCTTATGGGCAAAGAAAATTACCAAAATGAATGTCCAAGTATGCTGGTGCACACCTTCAATACCAGCGCTCGCAAGGCTGAGGCAGGCAGATCTTTGTAAGTTCAAGGCCACCCTGATTTACAGCGAACTCCAGACCAGTCAGTGAGACCCTGTCTCAAACAAACACAACCCCTACCCCCCAATAAATAAGTAAGTAAGTAAATAAATAAATAAGCCATTTTTTTGAAAGGGTAGAGTGACTGTGTTTTTCACATTTTGTGTTTTTTAAGAAATAATCTGGAGCCTGATTTTTACAGCCTTTAGTGTATAAGGGTGTTACTAGTATGTGAGGTTTTCCTTTAAATTTTGAGGTCATCTATCTTAAATCTCTGCCACTTTGATAGAATCACAGTGGGCTAGCTCTTTTGATTACTTGTGAATGGCCTCACATGGTTTTCTGCTTGTTAAAAAAATTTAATGTCTAATGGCCTGAGTTCACCCCCAGGACCCACATAGTAGGAGAGCACAGATTCTTGAAGATTGTTCTCTGACCTCCATGTGTGCTTCATGGCACGTGTGTCCACACACACACACACACACACAATAAGTGTTTTTATTCTTTTCGTTGTGATGGAATTATCTATCAATGTCCTTCATATTTATCTACTAGTACTCTACTCACACATGTGTGCTGCCCTGGTATTATAAAGGTACTCATCTTTACCTGTCTTATTTAATCATCTGTTTCTTGCCTCCGCTTTCATTGGTATTCTCATTCTCCAGAATTTCAATAGAAATTCTTTTGCTTGCATCCTCCTTTGTAGTCTAGGTTAGCACGTTAGCTTTACATGAACGGTTCTGTATACTTAGAGCTATTTTCCCTGTTATTCCTCTGGTTTGTTGTAGATTATGCCAACCTAGAACAGTCCCCGTTTCTGGCTTTTTGAAATATTCCCTCCTGTGGCCCCGACTGGCTTTGTAGCCTAGAATAACCTTATACTCCTAATTCTCCCGCCTGCTCCTCCCAAGTGCTGAGATTATAGGCATGTACCGCCACATCCAGCTTTGAAATGGCTGCTGAGACCTTTTAACCCAGCCCTTTCCTTTTAAAACTGCATTTATGTACTTGGGTCTTCCCAATGACTTACACATAGTAAGTGCAAATCTTTATTTTTTTGTTCAAGAACCTGCCATGACAAACATCTGTTCTATTCCATACCACACCTAAAAGAGGAAGAAATTGTCTCTGCATTCTAATGTACAGCATTGCTTCCTGAGTGGTAGCCAGCATGGAACACTTTTTCTTTGTCCACCTCCCATGGAATTGTGGACCAGCCTCTGTTTCTGAGGAGCAGGGTGATGGCATCTTCCGGGTGTACTTTGGGCCCCAACCTTTCGATTCTCCATCTTTCCATCCTTAATTTCTGTTCCCTTTACATGTCACTCTGCAGTCCCCATTCCCTGTGGTTCTTAAATCACACAGCCGCACACCGGTTTCACTCCAAGACATTCTGATTCCTGCCCCTACTCCCACACCATTTGCAGATACATCTCTTTCATCTCCCAGCTTCTGTACGGCAGGGAGCCACTTAGAAGCTCTGAAAGGGCCAGGTTGCTGGGGAGGGCTGGAGAGATGGCTTAGAGCTTAAGAGCACTGGCTGCTCTTCTAGAGGTCCTGAGTTCAGTTCCCAGCAACCACATGGTTGGCTCATAACCATCTAGCTACCTTTGGATGGAGGCTTAGTTCCCTTAGTCTCAGCGGGGCGTGAAGCACTTTTTCAGAGGAGTTGTTTCAGGGTAACCCAGTTCCAGAAGGCACCACTCTGTGTGTTTGTTTTAGGTATATATTAGAGCCTTTTAACTGACGGTGCTTCTAAGATGCCCACTCAGAAGTGCTTAGAGAATTGATGACAATAGGGAAAATCAAGTTGTCCTGAGAAATTCTGTGTAAACTAAAGCTTCACGGACCTGGCTAGCCTGAAACTCTGGGATTAAGAAGAAACTGTGTTGGGATTACCATACCTGGCCTCTTTTCTTATAATTGTAGATACTCTTCCTGTCTTGAAGGAATCAACTCAACCAGTAGCACTTCTTTTGGGGGCAGTTTTTAAAGACAGGGACTCAGATAGTCTAGGCTGACCTGAGCTCTTAGGTGAGGGTGGCCTTGAACTTCTGATCCTCATGTCTCCACCTCCCAAGACTACAAACCTGTGCCACTGTGCCCAGTTTATTTGATGCTGGGCCCCGGGGACTTGTATGATTAGAAGGCATCCTTCAGGCTCAGCTACGCTTCCAGCCCACACTTCTTTTTTTTTATGCTCCCTTCTGTGAAAACCTGCTATTTAATCGTTCACCTTTAGTGTCTTACTCATTCCTGAGTCTGTAGCATCGTGAGTTGGGTGCCAGGAGAAGAGAACACGAGGCTTTCGGGGATTAGGCCGGGTTTCCGGATGATGACACATTTTATCCTACAGTATATATAAAAAAAGACCTTTTCTTTTAGTTTTATATTCTTTGCAGGTAGAAAGGCACAGGGGTTGAATTATACCTCCAGCCCTTTCTTCTTCGAGACAAGGTCTCCTTATGTAGCCTTGAACTTTGCTGGCCTTGAACTTGAAATTCTCATACATCAATCACTGCTACTCTACAGTCATGCTCTACCAAGCCTGCTTCACGCTCCCAGGACATTTCTGTCTGTCTGAGTCTTTAACAGCATTGTACACACACACACACACATGCACCTATGATGCATGCACACGTGCTACAATGCGTATTTGGAACTCAAGGACACAGTTCAGCCTAGAGGACCGGGTTCAATTCCTAACACCCACATAGCAGTTCATTAGCGCAGAACTCCAGTCCCAGAGGATCTGACGTGTAGTCCACACACATACATGCAGACAAAACACCCATATATATGAAGTAAAATAATAATAAAAACAAGTTCAAAGCAGTGTTTAATTATTTGCAAATTGTCCAAAATTAGGATTTTTTTATTATTATTCTTGGAAGTTCAGATCTTATTACTAGGGGTGAGGGGCTCCCACTGTTTTCTCTGAGGTGGCTAGCTCAGTTTGCTCATTTTCAAGAAAATCTCTGCCAGATCTTCAATCCACCATTCTTGGTCTGTTAGCCAGTCTTTTAATAAGAATGATGATTCACAGGTAGGGAGATCAGGAATTTGAGGTCAGCCTCAGCTGTTGATTGAATCTGAGGCCATCCTGGACTATATGGGAGACCCCCTATCTAAAAAACGATGGGAGGAGAAGGGAAAAGAAAGAATTAGTTCTGCCTGTGAAGGAGCTCAGCTCAGAGCGGGTCCGTCATACCAGCCAGTACCTTGACGGCTGTCCTTCCCCCCTGGTCAGAAGAGGGAAGACTTAGTGCCAGCTGTGCGTCTGTGCAGGCCAGGCTAGCAGGAGGATCTTCCCATGATGCCATGAAATAGAAGGTAAAGGGCATTCCCGAGTAAATGAAGCTGGCCTTGTGCCTGGTGATGGCTTTGAGTAGCATGAAGCCGCTGGGCTGCTGCATCCATGCTGCTACGTGGCAGTTAACTGCAGAAACGTCCACACAGAGTGAAGATGGCAAAAAATGCTAGTGTGAGACCCTCTCATTTCAGACTCCTAGAAAGGGGCTGGGATTTAGGGAGGTTCTCAGAGGCCACAGACCAAACCAGGGGAAACATTGCTGTGGAACCGTACAGGCGGCAGCATTGTTTGGGAAAGGGGCCATTTCTATAGCCCATGGGCGGATAAAATCACATCTGCCCAGAGGAACATTGCACAGCCATTGAGCCTCCTGTCTCTAAAGTGTTTGGGTTGTTTGATTGCTTTCTGCTCTATTTTTTTTTTTTTTTTTTGGTGTTAGAAATCAAATACAGAACCTTAGACCTATTATGTATATGCTTTTCCACTTAGCTGCATAGCTACACACTCCCTAAGACATGATTCTTTAAAAATATTTATCTTATTTTCTGCATATGAGTATTTGGCCCTTTGCACGTGTGTCTGGTGCCCGTGGAGGTTAGAAGACATCAGATGCCCTAGAACTGGAGTTACAGATGGTTGAGAGACACCTTGTGGATGCTGGGAACTGAGCTTGGGTCATCTGCAAGAGCAGCAAGTACTCTAAACAGCTGGGCCATCTCTCTGGCCCCCTACCTAGCTCAAGACATGGTTTTAAGAAAAACAAAAGACAAGTTGCAGAGGCGACTTACAGGACTGGCTGTGCCGAAACACAAACCTCTGTGCGTATGTAAAGAAGGCACACGAGGCTGGGGCTGTGCCCACCGGGACGAGATGCCGTGGGTAAGGAATGGGAGAAGAACAAGGCTGGAGCCTTCTGCATTCGTGTGAATGACCTCATTCTGAGGCTGGGGGCTCAGCTCACCTAGCATACACAAAGCCATGGGCTCCATCCCCAGCATGGCATGATCAGGCACAGTGACCTAAACTGTAATCCCAATGAGCAAGATGATATGGAAAGTCATCTTCAACTACAGGAGAGTTCAAAGCTAGCCTGGGCAGCAGAGAGAGAGAATAACTAAGTCACTTTGTTTTGGTAAAAATAATATAAAACAATGAAAATAACTTTGAGACTTCTAATTGAAATGTTTAGGTTCTAAAACAGGTGACATTTATCAGTTAAAGCCTTGAATTTTTTTGGTTTTACCCAATTTGGAATGAGGCTGGCTGACATTTAGTCCTTGTGCTGTACTTAGGAGAAAATGACCATGATAAGCAATTTAATTGTGAATTGAATTGCGAGGGGCCACCCTCTTTCAATACCTTGTTGTAAAATCAACACTCAGTGCTGCTATTAATTTGTCAATTTGATATTGTTATTAATTCGGAAAGCATTTAGAAGGCAACATATTACTTCTTTTTGCTTTGATATATTCTTGGGATTTGTGCTATTCTTTAATCAGGTTTACCTTAATTTAGGTAACCCTTTACCTTTGCCCTTCACTTAACCCAGATTAACAAGTTCACATTGGGTTAATGACAGGGTTTTACAAAGCTGGATGAAAGCTATGAAAACCCAGCAAAATCCTTTGGAGTTTGTAATAAAGCTATAGGAATAAATATAGTTGGGGATCGTTATTAGTGAGGACATGAAGTTGGTATTTGCTTTGTTGTAAAGCTTATCTTCTCTGATGTGAAATAAACTGTTGTCTGTCAGCAAGAGTGCTGTAATAAATGGAGGGTTACATTACAATATATCTTGCCATTAAGTATGGGACCAAAAGCAATACATAAGAAACCAGTAGAGAACAGTTCTAAGTAATTGTGAATGTAGCAAGAAAAAATGAGAGGAGGGAAGGCAAAAGCCATCAATGCAGAAGCCCCCAACACTGGGGGCAGGAGGAAGAGGAGTATGGTGCAGGAAGACAGCCAGGACAGTGGGGCTTAGCAGAGCTCTCGTTCAGAGCAGTGGTCAGCAGGAATCAGCTGTTTCTTCTGGGTAGAGAGGTACACATATGAAGGCCAGTTACCATCAGTGATGGTTCCCTATTGGGCTAACAACAGACACCATCGTGGCTGTCCCACAAGTAACCAGCCTGTGTTTGAATCCTTTAGGTGGTATTGGAATGCTATGTCAGAAAGGACTTGGTCTACACCAAAGCCAATCCGACGTTTCATCATTGGAAGGTTGATAATAGGAAGTTCGGTCTTACTTTCCAAAGTCCTGCGGATGCACGAGCCTTTGACAGGGGAGTGAGAAAAGCCATTGAAGACCTTATAGAAGGTACTGGATTTGTCACTACACCCTTGGTAGGACCATGGACTGTTCCAGGTTCCCTTCATCCAACAGTCTGCCATCTGGTATCTATGGCTTGTTTGTAGCAGGGTTTGGGACCATTAGGTCATTAGATGCTAAACTTCCCAAACACCCAGGTGAGCCAATTGGAGGTAGCACAGGGGAAAGGTGAGGGATTCAGAGTGAGTGGCATAGCTGGCTGATGTACTGGGAGTAGTCAGGCAGGCAGCTCTGGCTTCCACGTGGGTGGGTTTCACCCATTTCGCCTGTGCTGACCATGGGGCACAGGGGCTTTGGCTGCTCTTGAGATGGTTTACCATTTCATACATGCAGCTAATCTGTAACAAGAAAGGCTCCATCAGAAGAACAGAAGATGGGGTTGGGTAGATGGCTCAGCAGCACAGAGGAACCAGCTGAGGTTTCCAGCATTCCCAGCAACCAAAAGTTTTCCAGTAACCACCAGTAACACAAGTTCCAAGAGAGCCAAAGCCCACCTCTGGCCTCCATAGGCACTGCACACATGTGGTACACAGACTTAACATGCAGGCATAGCACCCATACACACACACACACACACACACACACACACACACCACATACATTTTAATTTTAAAAGAAATTGAGCCATATGTGTGATTTGAATGCGTAGGTACCAAGCATTTGTATGCAAATGTATACAAACAATAATAAAGAGGATTCTTTTTTGTTGTTTTTATTTTCAAGAACAATGGGATTCTTGTACTATTTCAAGTTAATATTTAAAATGTTTAAATGTGTGAAATGCTGGGTGTTAGGGGACACTCAGTAGGTAGAGACAGAGGGACCTTTTGAGTTTGAGGCCAGCCAGTAAGTTCCAGGACAGCCAGGAGCCAGGACTACACAGAGAGACCCTGTCCTAAAAACCCAAAGAGGAAGGTGTAACGGGTGACCCGCACGATGGCTCGGCCGGTCGTCCTTGCCTGGGTTCTGTCCCTGGCCTCTGCAGAGGCAGCAGAGAAGGCACTCTTGTAACTTGTCCTCTGACCTCCCCATGCAAGCACCATGGTACGTCATGCTTCCCCTTGCTCACAAACGTGCCAACAAGCAATAAAACAGAGTTAAGAAAAGTAAAAGAAAGGGTGCTTTAAAATATACTTAATAGTCTCTCAACAGCCTCCATCCATTACTAACAGTAATGGCTTATTTTACACAGGAGAAATATTTTAAGAGAGAAAACATTTTATTACTGAATTTCTAATGGTGATTAGAAGCGAGGCTGGTCTGGAGGGATGGCTCAGTGACTAACAGCACTTACTGCTCTCCCAAGGTACCTGGGTTCAATTCCCAGCACCCACGTGCTTGCTCACAACCATCTGTTAATCCAGTTTTTAGGGAATCATCTTCTGGCCCCCAGAGACACCAGACACACAGTTAGTACACAAACATAGATGTAGACAAAACCACTCCATACACATAAAAAATAATAGTAATCAGTCTTTTTAAAATCAATTAACTTTTTTATTAATTACAGTTTATTTCACTTTGTATCCCAGCTGTAGCCCCCACCCTCAGCTCCTCCCTGCTCCTTCCCAAGTCTACTGATAGGTGAGGTCCTCCTCCCCTTCCATCTGACCCTAGCCTATCAGGTCTCATCAGGACTGGCTGCTTTGTCTTCCTCTGTGGCCTGGTCAGGCTGCTTCCCCCTCAGGGGGAAGTTATCAAAGAGCCAGAGACAGACCCTGCTACCATTATTAGGGAAGCCACTTAGAGACTGAGCTGCCATGGGCTACATCTGAGCAGGGCGTCTAGGTTACCTCCATGCATGGTCCGTGGTTGATTTATCACTCTCTGTAGCAACCCCCGGGCCCAAGTTTTTTGACTCTGTTGGTCTCCTTGTGGAGCTTCTGTCCCCTCCAGGTCTTTTCTATCTCCCTCTTCTTCCCTGTACTCTGCCCAAAGTTCAGCTATGAGTGTTAGCATCTGCTTTGATACCTTGCTGGGTAGAGTCTTTCAGAGGCCCTCTAGTAGTAAGTCTTAAGGAAAGAGGCTATGAAACACCGACATCCTGAACTGCCGATTCGGCCTGTTTTTAACTGTTAGAGACTGTGCAGAGACAACACAGTTTTATCAACTAAAAATCGAAAGGGCTGTTTGTGCCTGGGGCTCAGGCCCTGTGCTGGCTGTGCTGTGACCTCAGCATGGAAGGGCCTGAGGCCACAAACATTCAGATTCTTTACCTCAGCACAACTCAGTTACAAATCAGGATTGAAGGTGCGGGACCCTGAGGCACGGTAAAGCCAAAGTAAGACTTCAAAGCTGTTTCATTTGCTTAAGAAATGAGATTTAGGGAGATAGCTTGATGGGTGAAGAAGCTTGCTGCCAAGCCTGGCAACCTGAGTTTGAGTCCTGGAGCCCAGGCGGTAGAAAGGAAGGACTAATTCCCGCAGGTGGTCCTCTGGCCACAGGAATGCCATGGTGTTCTTGTTTCCTATCTCCCCTCCTCCCCTCCTGTGTACACACACGTCTAATTTTCTGTGTTTATCAAGACCAAGTTTTTCTTTGGGTGTATCTATTGAATTGACCCCACATTGTTGGCTCCTGTTAGTTGGGGGGGGAGGGGAAGTGCTGCACTGATGTGCAGACTGGATAAAGAGGTGAACAAGAGAATTAACCTTGAACCCCCAGATCATTTCATGATGGGGTTAGCTGGATTCTTTAGCAGAAACCTTAATTGTGATCTGGAAAAACAAAAGCCAGGCCGATGGGCCTCTGTCAGCATCTGCTTACAATGCGGCTCCCATTGCAGCCAGAGAGAGAGTGCAGTGTCAGAGCTGGGGTGAGCTGATTGGTCAGGACTTCCTCGTCAGTAGGTAAAAGGGTTGGGGGAAAAAAACCAAAATCCAGCTCCTCCTAGGCTAGGTAGGTCTTAGTGAGAGATCTTTGGCTTTTTCCCTACTCTGCTGGGACCATGAGGTCACTGAGTGCCTCGGCCTGGTGGAGTTGGCCAGACTCTCCCCACCTTCCAGCCTCTCAAACACCAGAATAATGAACACCACAGCAGGCAAAGTTTAGGGAGCATCATGGCTAGAGCCCAAAGGAAGGAATTAAAGCACTGAATTCCCATGTGGTTCTATGCTATGGTCAGTGGACTGAAAGAATGGAAATAATCCCTAGCACTGCCAAAGTGAAGGAAGGGAGGAAGAGGAGATGCGCTTTTAGAAGCTGAGCCTGTGGCTCAGCGGTAGAGTGCCCTCCTATCGTGCACAGGTTCTGAGTTCAGTCCTCAGCACTACAGGAGGGGGACAGCCACCCCAACACTTGACATTTCCTAAATGATTTAAGTCAGTTGTCTGCAACTTGGTTGATTTCGTTACATTCTCTCTCTCTCTCTCTCTCTCTCTCTCTTTTTTCCCTTAGGCTCAACAACCTCATCTTCCACTATCCACAACGAAGCCGAGCTCGGAGATGATGACGTTTTTACAGTAAGTTTCCTTTGTCCTTGGGTTCTCGTATTAGGTGATGAGTGTCAGAGAAGCTGCCCACTAAGGACACTGTTTGCAGTTGCGGCGTGGTTGCTTTTCGAGTTCCGGTCTTGATGCCCTTTGCTCCTGCTCGGCAGTGCTCATGCTCCCAAGACCATCGAAGTTCAGGTCCTTAGGGCTCCTGGCACATTCAGGGGCCAGCCACTCTGGTTTGTCCAGGACAGTCCCAGGCAGACCAGCACAGGTGGCCTTGCAATCTTCTGCAAACACCAGAGCTGAAAGGAAAGCCAAAAGAATGGATGGACAGGGGATACACACACACACATCTACCTACCCCACACGGCCATGTTCTCTCACACCCACAGACCCCCAGCAATGAGTCCACATCTGGTATGAAAAGTCTGATGTCACGTTAGGGGACACGGGCTCAGCGTTTGGTCACCACTTCGGTTAATGGGATATACCTAGGGACAAAATGGTTTCCCCGCTTTCTTCTCTGTGGAAATCTGGTGCTTCTGAAGAATGAGTTAAGGAGTGGTGCCTTGCCTGTCCACTTTTTGGGGAGCAGTGAGTGGGTGCATCCGGAAGCCTAACATTTTGACCCACAAGGAGAAAGGTGGTGTCGTGACCTGGGCTGCATTGTGCGAGGCGCCGGGATTCTCAGCACCTGTGGCTCAGTGTTGTTTGTAAAACCTAAAATAAAATAGGAAATGAGGTTGAATGACAGTGCTTAAATGTAATACGGCCTCATCTACACAACGAGAGCACTGAGATCTCCTAACAGTGTCTCATATCTCCTTTAATAATTACCCGCTTGCCCCGGGACTGCTCTTTTGTAAGCTGCTTTCTGTTGGCTTGTTTTAATTTCACATTTGTGGCCATTGGTAAGAAAGGCACTTCTTTGGGACTATTCAGTGTGTAAGCCAAGGCGCCAGTGATCACAGGGCCAGTGGCAGGGTTAGCAGAAATGAGTCTGACTCACAAGAAAGCCTGAGAATGGGCAGAGGGCAGACTGGAAGGTGGTTCAATGTATACATAGGATAAGGGGTCAGAAAACACCCCACAGTGAGGGATGGCTGAACAAGACTTCAGTGATGTTTGCACAGGGTTTCGGGAAGGGATCCTTGCTGGGGAGCTCCAGGCACGAAGGCTGAGGCAGGAGTGTGGGCTGTGGAGCATCATGGTCCAGATGCCACTGAAACATTGCGTAGTGGGGACCATTGGGAAATGAGCTCGGCCGTCCCGCTTGGAGCAGCTGGGGGGTGTGGCTCTGCACAGGCTTCCTCTAGTGCTCCGAGCAGATCCTCCCAACAGTTGGCTTGTTGCTTACATCTGTTCCTCTGTCACATTTGGGGAGGCAGACAACAGCAGGGAGGTTAAAGGTGGTTTCCTGTGCTCTAGAGCAAAAGCGTAATTCACAGTTGCTTCCCAGCTACCTGCCAGAACTGATTTATAGACAAGGGTGAGAAGGGAAGGAGTGATAGATGCCAGAGGCCACTCTGTTCTTTTGTCCTTTAAGCCTCGGGGGATCCACACATCCGTCTGGGGAAAGACTAAGAAAGGTGCCTTAACAGATCATATCCCCATGTAGACCTGGCACAGGGGGTCACTTGCCTGTTTACAAACATAGTACCTACCTTCCCCAGGAAAGGCCCATCTTTATTCTGAGGCTGTTGACTGTGGGAAAATGGGTTAGTGGTGAGGGGCTGACATGCCAGATTACCATTCACTGATGGGCTTGCTGCAGCTAGATGTTCTGTCTCAAGACAGTGGAGGAGTCTGAAGTGTGAGCCAAGGATCCGGGCAGCATTCCACGGCCTGAGTAGGCCGCCACTTCCCAACTGGATGCAGGGCTCTGAAAAGTTTTTTGGAAGACAAATGTTTGGAACTTGGAATTCTTATCAGAAAGGGTATAAGTACCGCGAAGCACCCTCTTCTCTGGTTCTTGAGAATTATGCTTGTCTTCAGAGACGGCCACATGCGTTTGGGAAACCCTGAGAGCTGTAACTGGAGAAATGGAGTGTGTGTTTCCTGTCTCTGAAGCCAGGAATTTTTGTAGTTCTCGATATTCTTCAGGACTTGAGGGACACCGAATGGTATGGGCACTGTGTGGTGGCTGAGCTCGTACAATGGGGACACCAGTTGGAGTTTGTCCCCCAAGGGTTCACGTGTTGGCAGCTTAGTCCCCCTTGTGGCAGCATTGAGAGTTGGTGGAACCCTCCGGAAATGGGGCCTAGTAGGAGGGGTTAGGTCCCTTGGGGTCGCTGCCCTCAGAAGAGATTGATTAGTGCTGTTCTTGTGAGAGCCTGGTTGGTTCTTTCTCCAGCCAGGCAACACAACAGAGAGGTGAGCGTGGGGTGACAGGGACTTCCGGCATTGCTAAGAGTAGACTTTTCCTCCTGTCCCCTTAGTGGATGCTCTTCTCTTGCTCCAGAGCTGAGAGGCTCGTCTTCAGCTGGCTCTGCTGAAGCCACTTGTTGCACTGTGGCAACTGGCCAGTCTTGAGGAAGCTCGTGTAAGCTTGGCCTACCAACACGTTAGCTCCGTGGACATAGTTGGCTGGCTTGTCCCCTGGGACCCCACCCCCCCGCCCCTGCAGCTCGGCCTCCAGGACCCCTCAGAGGCAAAGGGGTTTGGAGCCAGCAAAGAAAGAAGAGGTGGGTGCTGGTGAGAAGAGAAACTGGGATCACAGCCATCTTAATAACACCTTCCCGATTCCTTCGTGTTACCGACCCTCGGCCCAGTAGAGCCCAGTGACTTCTTTTCAACAAGAGTGGAAAACAAGGTGGGGAGAGGGGAAGCAGGGGCTCCTTCAGCGTCCTGATGGTACACCACAGACAACCTGGACTTTTCCAGAAAGGAGGGACGAGTGTGAGGGAGAAAGGCCAAGAGAGAGGGGAGAAGGGGAACACCTGAGTGTCAGCCACTGGGTGCCCTTTCTCCCGGTCTCCTCTCCCGTCCCTCGGTTTACAGAAGTTGGAGGAGCTCAGCCAAGAGCGTGTGCTGGAGCCCTGGGTCTGTGTGACTGTCAGGAACAGTGTAGTCATGCGCCCCAGCCCACCGCCAGCAACAGGGATTCAGAACCATGTACTCACGTCCCTTACTGAAATGGCATGCTGTTTACTGCCTGTGTGACCTGAACATGTCTTTGAGTATATTTTGACACATCTCTTGATTAAACTGTGGTTTAGAGAATTGTGGCAAGAAAAAGATGTCTGTACATAGCTGATGTAGGTATTGTTTTTCTGTTTTGCTTTTGTTGGGACAAGGTTTCATTGTGTGCCTCTGGCTGTCTCTGATAGCCCCCAGAGATATGCCTGTCTCTGCCTCCTGAGTACTGGCATTAGGATGGGCGTCACCACACCGGATTCTGATTGTTTTGTTGTTGTTGTTTTATGTAGTTGATTGAATCCATAAATGTAGAATGCATGCATCCAGAGGATCCACTGTATAGCTGCTGTCTTGAGGTTTTATTGCTATGGAATATAATGATGCAGTGAGGGGGGTACCACAGTGGGCCCGTGCCAGCGTATGCCCCTGAGGAGTTATGCCACACAACACATCTGATATAAAGAAGTATTGTTGTTTAATATTGATTTATCTTTTAGTTAAACAGTAGATATTCCTAAACTAGCTGCATACACACCAAATCACACACAGAGACGAGGATTTATTTAATTAACCTAGAACACATGCTGGGCAATAGTTACTCCATCCTAAACCTCCAAGCCCACATAGTTTCCTCCCATTATACTTACTTTTAGTCATATCTTAGGTCCCGTTCATCTCTCCTTGTGGTTCCAAGTGCTGTCCTGCCGATCGCTCCTCGCAGACTCCTCCCACTCACTTCCTTCTCCTCCCCTCCAGACCAGGATGTCCCACCCTATCCTCTCCATTGCTCAGCATTGGGGCTGGTTGTTTTATTGAAAATACAGAGAACTTGGTGGCATGTTTACACAAACTTGAGACAGGTAATGCTTAGAATAAACATCACAATGCAGTGTCCAATTGAAACCAGATAGTCGGGTAGAGAAATCAGCTTTTGAATGAACAAGGGTAAATTGTATACATTCCACAAGAACATTATACCAACAAGGTTTATTGGGGGAAGGGAGAGGAAGACCTGGAGAAAGAGTAGAGGAAGAACAACGCAAGCTATGAGGGCAGAGAGAGATGGGTCAGAGAGGGAGAGAAAAGGACTTCCCTAGAGCAGAAAGAGAGAGGGAGAAAATGCAGGGACAGAGAGAGCTGGGGTGGTGGGCAGGCCCTTTTATCTGGCACACCTGGTGCACCTGGAGGCAGCAGGTGATAACACAGTAATTGCTAGGTCCCTGAGGGCAGACCAGCAGACTCCCCTGCACAAAAACAACCACAGCCACTCTTCTACGGAAAAACATTTCATTGGGGCTGGATTACAGGTTCAGAGGTTTACTAGTTTATCATCTTGGCAGGAAGCATTATGGTATGCAGGCAGACATGGTGCTGGAGGAGCTGAGAATTCTGCGTCTGGATCGGCAGGCAGCAGGAAGAGAGTGAGCACTGGGCCTGGCTTGAATTTCTGAGCCCCAGACCCCACTTCCTGTGACACACTTCCTCTAACAAGCCCACACCTCCCAATAATGGCTGCCCCTGTGAGTCGGTGGGGGCCATTTTCATTCAAGCCATAGTCACCTAATAAATAGGAGTAGATTATATGATAGGAGTTATATGATAGGATTATATGATAGCACATTAGGAGTAGATATATGATAGGAGCTGCTCAGATAAGTGCAGAACTATGGACAAACCTTTAATCCCAGCACTCTAGGAGGCAGAGGCAGGTGGATTGCTGTGAGTCCAAGGTCAGCTTGGTCTACAAAGCAGTTCCGGGACAACCAAGGCTACAAAGAGAAACCCTATCTTAAAAAAACGAAACACTGTATGGTGCATACAGCTACTGCTGGACTACCCAGCCCACAGTGTGTGAGCCAATCTAATACATCCAGGCCCCTTTACGATGCATATTCATGCCATCAGCTGTGTCCCTCTAGAGAACCGTGGATAATATAAGGTGGTAGGCCTTCCTGTGGTCCAGCCTTAAGTAACTGTTTTAGGACTTCAAGGGTATAACATCTTCCGTAGCAGGCCCTTTTTGTCTTGTATTTTTGGCAACTGAATATCCAGGCAGGTTGGGGTGGGGGGTCGGGAGTGGTCAAGCAAACTGTAGGTCATACATGTGAGCTGAAGGGCTGTGTAGTCATAGTCGTAGCAGCAAATCCGGAAGAGTTAAGTGGTGGCACCCAGTGTCTTCCACCGGAAGTCTGCCGAAAGGAAATCTGTGGCAGCTTTTACAAGTCACGGCGGTAGGAAAGTAGCCGACACAGTAGTCGGTACTCAGGCCTGACCATGCTGTGTTTTGAGGAATGTGGAAGAGTGTGGGACTTTGGACCAGAGTGGCTGGATGCTATAAGCAAAGGGTAATGGGCTGTCCCCGTAGGAGCTTGGAAGGCCGTAGTCCTGAGAGCTGTGTGTCCTGTGTAGCTTTGGAAGTTGGACTAAGACACTTTACGTTATGATTTGGCCATGAGTTGCGGCGGCAGAGGGAGAGGGCAGGGACCAGAATGGGTTGGTTCGAGTGAAATGTGTCCCGTAAGTCTCAGTTTCATACTTACTCCAAAAGGGTCGAACCAGGGCATAAAAATGACTAAAACAGAAACAAAACCCAGCAGTTGAAGTCAAAAATCCTGCGGCTCCGTGTCTGGCATTTGGAGCTCACGAGTGTAGTCTTCTGGCTCCAGCATGCTTGGGCAGTCCCACTTCCCCAGCTCCGCCATCGGCAGCAAGCACAGCTTGTCCCAGCTCTACTGGCTGCTCTCCTGGCATCTTGGGTATCCTAGGGTCTCCATGGCAACTGAGGCTTTACTTTCACCGGTGGCCTCTCGGATGCTTGCCCATTTGTTGTGTTGCACTCGCCAGGAAAAGGCCTGTCTCTGTGAGTCGAGGGCAGTCAGGGCTGCAGAGACAAGCCCTGTCTCAAAAGGGGAGCTTTTATTTTCATTTAATACACACATCTGTTTGTCACAGTGCCTAGGAGCCAAGGTCACCAAGGAGCGCCCATGGCTGGTAGGAACTGGGTATATAGACCTTCCCCCATGGCCCAGTACTGTTTTTGCATCTTAGAAAACCAACTTGTCTTCCCAAGGCCTTGCTGCCGGCCCTCTCCATCCATTGAGCTACCTACTTCACGTTGAGACCGGCTGGTCATTGCCATGTCTAAGATGAACTCAAGACCGCAAAAACCAGGAGTGATGGCTCGTACCTATAATCACAGCACTTTAGACATACAGTCAGAAGACCAAGCCAGCCTGGAGGTGTGTGTGTGTGTGTGTGTAGGTAAATATGTATGTTTTTGGAGATATGTATATGTCTACAAAGACAAAATCACGGGGACTAGAGAGATGGCTCAAAGTTTCAAAGCACCTATTACTGCTGCTAGCACCCAGCTTAGGTGGCTCACAACTGCCTGTAAGCTCCAAGGGATCCAGTGCTCTCTTCTGGCCTCCATGGGCACCTGCACTCATGTGCACGTGATTAAAAATGAAAGAAACTAGTGTGGTGGCACACACCTTTTCGTGTTTTTTTATAATTATTATTTTGTGCATATGTATGTGTGCCTGCTTGTCTGTGTGAGCACCACATTCATGCACGTGCCTGTGGAGGCCAGAAGAGGGCATCAGATCCCCTGGAATTGGCGTTACCGGCATGGAAGCTGTCTGATAGGGGTGCTGAGAACCTGGGTTTTCTGCAAAAAACAATGTGTTTAATTGCTGGGCCATTTCTCCAGGCCTCAACACATACCTTTAACACAGCACTGGGGAGGCAGAGGTGGGCCTGGGCTCTAGAATGAGTTCCAGGCCAGCCAGGGCTTCACCTAAAAAGCAGAAGGGATTAGACGGTCCAAGAAGATTCCTCAGCCCGGAAACAGGTGGTGTTTGGATAGTGCATGTTAAGAGTTTGTGAGTATGTGTTGTATGCTTCCTCGTGTATGCCATGACAGTCAAGGTCAGAGGACAGCCTTCAGGAGTCACTTCTCATGCTGTAGGTTCAAGGAAGTGAAACCGGGTCATCGAAGCACTTTTACCTGCTGAGCCATCTGGAGGGCCCTGTTTTTTTGTGTGTTTGGGTTTGTTTTGTTTTAGTGAACCTTTCCTTGCTTCTCTCCAAACAGACAGCCACAGACAGTTCTTCTAATTCCTCTCAGAAGAGGGAACAGCATACAAGGACAATCTCCTCCCCCACGTCTTGTGAGCACCGGAGGATTTATACCCTTGACCCATACCCCATGGACCATTACCCCCCAGACCAGGTGAGCAGGAAACTTCCTTCCTTTAGAACCATAATGGTAGCTCTGCACCGGCCTTCTCCCCAGCCCAGGCCTCTTCAGTTCTCCTATTTTCTGTTCACCCATGTTGGAAATGCTTCTGGTAGCATGGTAACATCAGCTAAGCCTCGCACAGCACCAAGCCTCACCCTGCATATGTTCTGCTGGGTGTAATCCAAGTCACCCATGAGGCACGCTGTGGGCATCCCTGGTTTACAGGTGAGAACATGATAGAACTAGAAGGAGGTTCTAGGCAAAAATTAGGCTCTGGGCTGTGAAAGCACAGAGCCCCCAGTCACAGCTAAAGAATGCTGCGCTTTTGGCTTGTGCCCCTGGCATGCCGGCTGCAGGCCCAGTCTTGCTCAGGGAGAGGGAGCTGTAGTCTGCATTCAATAATTCAACAAATATTTACCGAATGGCTGTTTTGTGGAACAGGTTCCCAAATCATGGGCCTCGGACTGGTGCCTGTATGGGTCATGTGGCCTCAAGGCTGGTTTGAAATGAAAAGAAGCATGTGCTGGCAGAGAGATTGTGTTGTGTTTTTGTTGCCATTTTAAGATCGTTTTACTATGTGCTTCCTCATATTTTGACACTAAAATGTTCTCTTTTTTAACCTGGGCATTGTGACATATGCCTGTAATCCTGAATTTGGGAAGCGGAGGTAGGCCAGCCTGGGCTACATGGTGATTTCAAGGTCAGTTTGAGCTAAAAAAACAAAAACAAAAAACAAAAACAAACAAACAAAAAACCTGCTTTTTTTTTGAACAGTTTTTTTTTATTTTTATTTTATGTGCAGTAGTGGTTTTGCCTACATATATATGTGTGTGTGTGTGTGTGTGTGTGTGTGTGTGTGTGTCAGTGTGAGGGTCTTGAGGGTCTGGGTCTAGAGTTTCAAACAGTTGTGAACTCTCCTGTGCTGGGAACTGAACCCAGGTCCTGGAAGAGCAGCCAGTGCTCTTAACCTCTGAGCCATCTCTCCAGCCCCATGAGACTTGTCTTAACAAACAAAAACAAACAAACAAAACCAACATTTTTCACATTTGTGTGTCTTTTTTCAGTCAGACTACAATTACAATGCAGGACAGTAAACCTAGAATGCTCTCTCTCTCTCTCTCTCTTTTCATTCATTCTTCTTTTTCTTTCTCTTTTTTGTCCTTTTCTTTCTTTCTCTTTCATTTCTCTTTGTCTCTTTCTCTTTTTCTTTCTGAGTTTGCGTGTAGATGCGTGTAGAGGTAGAACAAGCGAACCAACTCCACAGAACGGCTCTCTGACCTTTACGTATAAACTGAGATTGGTCTTACTGTGTAGCTCCTGCTGTCCTAGAACTTGCTGTGTAGGCCAGTTTGTCCTGGAACTCACGGAGATCTGCTTGCCTGCGTCTCCGAGGTGGCGTGGGCTCCGCGGGCATGCTCTGTTCGGGCTCCTGGATTCCAGGGCTCTGTACCTGCGGGGTGAGAATTTACCGGCTGAGTTTTAAACTGCTCCTAAGGTGCAGACCATCCTAGGTATGTGGTCGCTCCAACCAAAGAACTGGCAAAAACTGCTGGGTTCGGGACACAGTGTGAAAAGCAGACAAGCCTGTCCATTACAGGGTTTCGGTCTCTTGACAGAATTCCTCGAAGGAGGGCGGGCAGACGTTTCTTCTGCGGCTTTTGCTGTTGCCGCGGGCATAGCAGCGTCCGATTTGTCCGTGGCTCCGCCTGGGGCTATAACAGCGTCTGGTTTGTCTCCCAACAGCGTGTGCAGAGGTCCTACCCTCAGGTCAGCTTCCCCGAGGAGGAGGAGGAGGAGATCGTTCGCATCAACCCCCGGGAGAAGATCTGGATGACTGGGTATGAGGATTACCGGCACGCTCCGGTGCGCGGCAAATACCTGGACGCGGGCGAGGACAGCGACTCGTCCTACGTGCGCTTCGCCAAGGGCGACATCCCTAAACACGACTACAACTACCCATACGTGGACTCCTCGGATTTCGGCTTCGGCGAGGATCCCAAAGGCCGCGGCAGCTCCGCCGTGATCAAATCGCAGCCGCTCCGGGGCAAGTCCCGGCGGCGCAAGGAGGAGGGCGAGCGCTCGCGCTGCGTGTACTGCAGGGACATATTCAACCACGAAGAGAATCACAGGGGTCATTGCCAGGACGCGCCCGATGCCGTGAGAACTTGCATCCGCCGTGTGAGCTGCATGTGGTGCGCCGACAGCATGCTGTACCACTGCATGTCGGACCCCGAGGGCGACTACACGGACCCTTGCTCGTGCGACACTAGCGACGAGAAGTTTTGCCTCCGGTGGATGGCGCTTATTGCCTTGTCCTTCCTGGCCCCTTGTATGTGCTGTTACCTGCCCCTCCGGGCCTGCCACCATTGTGGGGTGCTGTGCAGGTGCTGCGGAGGGAAGCACAAAGCCGCTGCGTGACTCGGTCCTTCCCCCCTCCCCCCAATTCCCCTTCCTTCTCCATCTACAGCCACAGGGAATTTGTTTCTTGCCTACTCCCGGACTCCTCCGCTCCCTGCCAACTCCAAAGGGCAAGGCAAAGAGGTGGCTGGGCTCCCTGGTTCCTTGCGACATCATTCCAAACCCCGGGGAGGCCGCCACCCCTGTGTCAGCCACACGGCCACACGCGCAGTGTTCCGAGGAGAGAGCCTTCTGCATAGACTCGTGTATTTTACCAGCCTGTAATCATGCTGTCTTACCGATGTGTTGATTTCCTGGCCCCTCACCCCACCTTTTCTGTTCTGAGGAATCCGCAGTGGAAACTGGTGGATTCAGGGGGTTTATAGTTGGTTTTTTTTTTTTTTTTCCCCCATGGAGACCGTTTTTCTCCCAGTTGCTCACCAGCCCAGGTTTCTCCGAGGTATGACCGAATATCCTGAAACCCTCCCTTAAGTGCTGTGACCTGCAGCATGTTATTTGAGGGGTGAGCTGGACAGCAAGCTTGTACCACAAAACAATAGTGCTTTAACTCCCAAAGTCAAATCTCTTGCATCAGCTGCGGTTTCTGTTTTTAGCCCATCATCATCTCCCTTTCCCAAAACAGTCACCTTTAAAATGACTTGAGAATTGAGCCTTAACTTCAGATTAACTTGTGAGAATCAGGAAAAATTCCTCAAATTGCTTTGCATCCTCTTGGACCAGGGCTAGCAAGGGGATTTCAGTTTCTCTGAGCCTGCCCAGTTTATCCCTAAAATAGGACCTTTTAGAGCTGTGTTGCCACTTCTAAAATCCTAGCAATACTAGCATAACGTATCAGTGAGATAAATTTTACTCATTATTTTTGCAAACCAAATAGATTTATTCAAACACAAACCAGTGTTCTGTGGACAGGTTCCAGTTGAAAACCACTGAAGTTGTGGTGAATAAGGCTGTAGCCGCAACAGTTTTAAAATAGCTGCAACTATTTTATATTATTCAGGGGGTATTTTGTTTTAGGTGTACGTTTTTGTTTTAATTTGGGGCTCGATTTTTCATTTATACTTGGGGGGAAAAAAAACAAGGCCATATATAAAAACCCTTCCAAAGCGAAGTGTCTTCTCTCCTGCCTCTCCACACCCACACTTGCCACTTGGGGTGCATAGGGGTGCATAGATAAGGGTAGGTCGCCAAGCCGTGTAAAAGGCTTCCGATTCGCTGGAGGGGGGAAAAGAAATATATATATATGTTGGAATGAATAGCCAAATCTTACTGAAGAGAAAAGTGAAAGTGGTTACCTATACCTAGCATAGTACAATCAAAACTTCATGGGGACCATGAGGGGCAGGCTTGTCACCACTGACCGACTGTTCTTCCCACCGAGATCTTTCCATGGTAATTACCAGTGGAAGGCAGGCTGAGTCCCCTATCTTCCTTCCCCTCCCTCTATTGCACACAGGACATCAGTCTTCAAGGAAAAGGACCTTTTCCAGTCTGTCAATCACACTGGGAAAATGCTAGCCATGGTAACCTTCATGGCAATGTTTTCTGCTCGCCTGACAGCCTGTCTCATTTCTTCAGACAGATCATCAGTGTAGATAATCCGTGTGTTTATGCGTTCGTTGGTAGATGTTTTCCTTTGTTGACATGACTGGTTGGGGCTATCTGTTGTAGAAAAGGTGCAGAGAGCTGCCATCTGCCATCATTGTCGATGGCGTGGTCTCCATGCCAGGAGACCTCAGACTGCCTCCAGCCAGCCTCCAGTGCTGTGGAGAGACCGTCTGTCCCCAGCCTGAGGGACTTTCCTCGGGCCCTTTCACCTCTCTACAAAGCACAACACTAACCCACATTTCCTCAGACCTCAGTTCAACTGCCCATATTTATTTCAGTAAGAATACATCCCAGTCACTTCATGTTGTTTGCCTTTGTCATTGTTTGTTCTTTCTCTCTCCTTGCCAGTTCACACCCCTCTTAAGAGTTATGCTAGTAAATCTTACTCCGCGCATCATTCTTGGTTTGTGAAGGCAGCGGTTCAGGGCACAAAGACAGCCATGAGGACGCTTCTGTAAATACGTCTAATTGCCACACTGCAGCTGAGTGGTGTGTAGCGTTTTCCCAGTCAGCTTTGCCATACTGACGTCAATCATTTGAGAGAAACTATTCAGATTTTATTTTTATACCCGTGATAACAAAACCTAACCAAAAGGTTTCCTGTGCAGACGCTTCCCCGACTCTCACCCCAAGCTGTTCGCTCACATTAACAAAATTAAAGTGCCTGAAGCATAATTCATTCACCTGTATACTAAAACCCCTGTTGTATTGATTTTTTTATAATAAGCCTTTTTACCTCTGTAAAAATATATATATACAAGTGTATGATGTACATTTTAGTTCTTAACTTTTTTTATGGTTTCTAATATGTATGACCAATGTAGCCATTGCTTTAAAATGTACCATGTAAATATAAACACATCCTATCAGACCGTTGGCTTTAGGGTATTTGTCTGGCTGGAGTTCTCACACAGGACGGGATGGCGTTTCTTCTGAGGAGGAACATGACGGGTGGGTGTTGTTTTTTCCCGCTTAGGTTAGGCCGCATTCGGGGTGAGGGGAAATCGTGCTTGCCCTCCCTCCACAGGAGAACAGCGTTCTCTCCTGGCCAGGCTTCCCCACAGGCCCTCCTTTCTGTGAGCTGTTTCCTCTCATCCCTGCGGAAGCCCAGATGGAGCGGGCGGGGTGGGAGGAGTAGGGATAGGAGGCAGTTCCCGGAAGACTACTGCAACAGCACCAGCCCGTGGTTCCGGGGCAGCTCTGTCCACAACCCACATGGGTGTTTTGGATGCTGGAAAGCTACAATGGCAGTCCGCGGGAGAAAATGCAATAGATCTTTTGGGGGTTACAGAAGAAAAGGGGCTCCTCTGTAGAACTTAGTGGTGGTCTTTTTTAAAAAAGAGCTGTATAGAGGCCCCCTTCCATTCCAGGGTTAAAAAGGGGTTGTTTATAAGCCACTGGCAGAGAGCAAATGCAAGATAGGTGCTAAAAGGTAGGAAACAAGCTGGAAAGTGGCACATAGCTTTAATCCCCGCACTCAGGAGGCAGAGGCAGGCGGATCTCTTGAGTTTGAGACCTCGTTTGACCTACGTCCCTCACTGTGTTCTACAGCCAGGAAACCAAAACTAAGAATGGGAACTAGGTGACCTTACAGTCACATGAGGCAAAGGGACTGAGCAGCCTGGCTAGTGACAACCCCAAGTCCTTAAGGGCCTTCTCCCAAGCTTCTGAGTCCCTGTATGGAAAGTGAGCCGGGACTGGTCCACCTGCTCTGACTGCCACAGAAATGCACATGGATGTCAATACCAGGAACTAGGCTGGCTGTGAGTCTCATTTTTAGCCCTCCACAAAGTGAAGCGCACGCTCATCTCACACTGAGGAGGCCCATAGAAAAGTGATGTTGCTTGATCAAGCTCCCCGAACAGTCTGCCATTACGATAACGATCTTTCTCAGGTTCATCAGGTGTGAACGCTACAGGACCTGAATCCAGGTGCTTGGTCTTGCTTTCTATCTTGCTAAGGGAGATAAAGGCAGGATTCTAATCTATAGAGTTGCTCTGTCAAGATTATTAGCCTGGAACAATCTCATACCATAAACATACCAGCCTGGCTTTGTTTAAGTTTTATTTTTATTTATGCTTGAAATCTTATTTTTTTATTTATGTATTGGTGTAAATATATGCAAGTGTCCACGGAGGCCAGAAGAGAGTATCAGATCTCCCAGAGCTGGAGTTACAAGTGATTGTGAGCATTGGAAGAGGGAGAAAACAGGGAACAGGACAGGAGCCTCCCACAGAGGGCCTCTGAAAGACTCTACCCAGTAGTGTATCAAAACAGATGCTGAGACTCATAGCCAAACTTTGGGCAGAGTGCAGGGAATCTTATGAAAGAAGGGGGAGACAGACCTGGAGAGGACAGGAGCTCCACAAGGAGAGCAACAGAACCAAAAAATTTGGGCAAAGGGGTCTTTTCTGAGACTGATACTCCAACCAAGGACCATGCATGGAGATAACCTAGAACCCCTGCACAGATGTAGCCCATGGCAGCTCAGTGTCCAAGTAGGCATCCTAGTAAGGGGAACAGGGGCTGTCTCTGACATGAACTCAGTGGCTAACTCTTTGATCACCTCCCCCCAGGGGAGAGAGCAGCCTTACCAGGCCACAGAGGAAGACAATGCAGCCAGTCCTGATGAGACTTGATAGGCTAGGGTCAGAGGGAAGGGGAGGAGGATCTCCCCTATCAGTGGACTTGAGAGGCATGGAGGAGATGAGGGTGGGAGGGGGGATCGGAGGGTGAGGTTGGGAGGGGATGAGGGAGGGGCTACAGCTGGGATACAATGTGAATAAACTATTATTTATTAAAAATAAAACAAAAAAAAACAAGTGGTTGTGGGCCACCCAATACAGGTGCTGGGAATCGAACCCCAGTCCTTCAAACAGGCATGGACCACTCCTAACCTCTGAGCCACCTTTTTAACCCATTGTCATTTCTGCCCTACCCCACCCCAACATCTGTTGAATTTATTCAGTGATGCAAAACATTTACCTTTAAAGTGGCTGAGAATTATTGAGCCATAACTTGAGACAGTATGTTGAGGCAAAGATGACTCAAAAAAACTGCTCAGCAGTTCAGAAGCACTTGCTGCTTTTTCGGAAGACCTAGCTTCAGTTCCCAGTACCCATGTGACAGCTCACACACAACCTTTCGTCAACTCTGGTCCCAGGCCATCTGGTATCTGCTACCCACTTCTGACTCTGTGGACACCAGAACACGTCAAGTACACATACATACATAGAGTCAAAACACTCAAACACAGGAAATACAAATCCTAAAAAAAAAAAAAAGAAGAAGAAAAGAAAAGAAAAAACACTAAGTCCAGGCAGTTGTACCACATACCTTTAATCCCAAGGCAGGGAGATCGAGGCCTGGTCTACAAAGGAAGTTCAGGACATCCAGACAGCCAGGACTAAACCCTGTCTCAGAAAACAACAAAAACACCTTAAGCAAGATGTGGTGACATACGTTTATAATCCTAGCACTTCAAAAAGTCTGAGGTGGGAGGATTGCTTTGAGTTCTGTGTCAGCTTGGGCTTCAGCCAGCAGGAGCTGAAATGTTCAAGGGCCATCCTTCCAGGAACCTTCTTACAGGTGGAGGTTTGCCGTAAAAACCACACACTGGATCCTAATCAAGTAGTCACAAGATGCCTCTCAGCTTGGCCCGGCCCATCTCAGGACAGACTCCTGTTTCCTACGGCCTCTCTTCTCACTGGTTGGTTTGCCTGTTCTGCTCTGGGCATTACACATGGACAGGCTGGAGGAGTGGCTGCCCAAAGGAAAAAATTTTCACCTAGTTGCGGCAAGCCGGTCAGGCGAGGTGAGATAGGGCCTGAAGCCTTGACAACAAGTGCCCTACCCTCCTCTGTGGCTGTTCCGTAAAGTGATCCCAAGGAGGCAGAACCCTTCCTTAGTTCCTTGTTTGTCCTGGCCCTGGGGAAAGATCTGTCGCTGGGGAATGCAGCCTGCTAAAGGCACAAGAGGCCGAAGCATGAGGCAGATACTTTGTTAGTCTGTCTGCAACTCCCTACTTCTTTTTCTAACTGCAGTTCTCACTTTGGTTGTTCTCGCTTCCTCATTGACGCCCCCAGACATGTTAACTGACAGCCAATACCTGCAGAGATGCACGGCTGATCCTGGTAGGGATGTGCGGCTGCGTTCTGGGTAGCCAGAATGTGCAACATGGAAAAGGCCAGTGGCCTCTGGCTAAGCAGTTCTTGGAGAGAGCCTATACCAGCTCAAAGGAACTTGCCTGAGATCAGTATATTCAGGACCCTGTCTGCCAGAACTCAGGACACTTCTGTGGACTCTGGGGTCCTTTCCTGCAAGTCAGACCTTCAGCAAAGTTGCCTGAATGGCTACTTGCAAGGGGAAAAGCATGGCCTATGAAGCCCTGTTTAAGGGACCTGCAGGGAAGTTTGCTGTCTGTCATGGAATGCAAGCAGGCCTATAAATGGACCAGAGCTTGTAAAATCACCTTGAGCTGCAGGCATTTACTGCAAGCCTTTTGGGCTTTGTGCTGTGTGGTTACTTTCCCCACACTTGGTGGATTTGTTTTCCTTCTTGGTGGAGCTGGGGATCAAACCTAGGGCCTTCTACATACCGGGCTCCCACAGCTGCTACCCTGGCCCCCTGTGTGTAGGCCTAAGCCAGATTCTTAAAATCCAAGGAGCCAACCCCGCCATGTTGTCTGGCCTCAGCTGTTCTCCGTGACTTCTCAGTCTTGCATCTTACACGTCCTATAAGCCAACACCAATGGATGACATGCCAAGCTCTGCATCCAACTTGGGATGGAACACCCCTGCACCCAACCCCCAGACCACAGCCTCTGTGTGCTGAACCTAGAGGGACACCTCCCTAGGCCACTGATTCTGGGGATCAAGGAACCTCTTCGGCTTATTCTCTCTTCCTTTAAAATGAAGCTGGATATTCACAGGATGGGCACTCCAGGGGGGTGTGGTTTTTGTCTTCAAGACACCCCTATTTCCCTCCCTGCCCCCCACCCCCCCGCCAGTGGCTCTAATCTAATAGTTACAGCTAAATTGCCTCTCACCCTGCTCACACCCTTCCTCCAGGAACAATAAACGCTTCATTCCTGACTGTGGATGTGACAGGCTAAGGTGCTTTCTAAAGTGCTTTCTTCCTTTCGGCTCCTGGTTCAAAGCTACAGGAAGTACCGAAAGGGAGACCTATGTGCCAACAAACTGCAACAGTTTGGGGCTCAGCTCAGCGGTAGAATTTGGCCCGTGGTTCTTTCCCCAGAGCAAAACAGAACACTGGATGTTTTATGATATTCGTATGTGCCAAGCACAGTGGCACCTGGCTTTAACCCCAACACTTGGGAGGCAGAGGCAGGTGGATTTCTATGAGTTTGAGGCCAGCCAGTTTGAGGTCTCACCGTATAAAGTGAGACCTGTTTCAAAAGAAAATAGAAAAAGAAAAACAACATTTTTTAAATTTCTTAAATGAGTAAAGTGAGTCTAGTAATTTAAGGAAGGCAGCTGCCAGTGTGTGCTACCATGGGGAAACTCAGGCACTCAGACTCATCTGAGTTTTAAAATCATGCTTGACAGTTGCCCAGTAGATCTTCCTCGTGGGGACTGGAAAATGCAGTTGATGACCATTGTCCTGGCCTTCAGCCCATGACCTCATCTTTGTTCGGAGAGCTGTTGTCAGTTTGCGTGTTAGGGTAAGGCTTCCCGGCTATGTATCAGGGCTGGGCAGGGGCGTGTCAGGTGAATGGTGGGAAGAAATGATTTTCTGTTGGACATGATAGCATCTCCGCAGACATGGTGTAATGCTTGCTGTAATCTCTGCGTTCGGGAGGCAGAGGCTGGACGGTCAGAAGTTCAAGGTCATCTGAGACCAGCCTGGGCTACAGGAAATCCTATCTTTAAAAAAAAGTGAGGGTGGGGTGTAGCTCAGCGGTAGATGAACACTTGTGTGAATGAGGAGCGAGGTGTATGTGTCTGTGTGCGTTTGTGTAATATACAAAATAATGAAAATGAGGTGGGTCATTCGCTGTACAGACATCTTCCAAACGGGCAAAGTATGCGGCTATAAAGTTACACGTGGGCAGAGGGCAGAGACGGGATGTTACAAGATAACGTGTTCTCAGATCCTATGGTGCAGCTCGCTTTTAAGAAGGTGTTGCTTGCCAGTGTTACTGCTGAAGGCTGACTGGATTTCTGTGATCTGAGCTGCTGCCTGAAGCCACGTTGATGTTCATGGCCCCCGCGGTACCCAGAAACCATGTGGAAGTCCATGGTCCGTGCTGTCGCTGGCTGTGAAGGCCCAGGACGCCTCTTTTGCGGTACTATCGATGACCTCAGAGTCACAGTTGGGAAGGAGAGGCTTAGGGGCTCAGGTGACAGCTTCTCTTCCCCCAAAAGAAACAGTCTGGACTGGAAGCCGTCGAAAGGAACTCGTACAAGTTGTGATTGGAGTGGGATGGAGGCAGTAGGGATGGCGTAGCAACTGAGCGCACAGCTGCTCTTCCAGAAGACCCAGGTTCGATTCCCAGCACCTACACCGCCCCTTACAACTGTCGGTAACTTCAGTTACAGGGTACCTAACACCCTGACACAGACACATTTACAGGCAATAGAACAGGTGCACATAAAATAAATCTAAAAAATAAAAGTTGTGATGGGAATGCTAAACTTGACAGAGGCAAGAGTTGGGTAGGGCAGGACTCAGCTTCCTCTGTAGACCAGGCTGGCCTCCAACTCAGCAATCCGCCTGCCTCTGCCTCCTGAGTGCTAAGATTAAAGGTGTGCACCACCATGCCCGGCTGGACTGCTTTCTTCAGAGGATTGGCCCCTGGGAGCTTGCCCAGGCTCCGGTTAGTACACAGGCGACACAGATTGCACTTGGTACTTTTTCCTTCTCTTGTCTTCTTTTGTTTTGGAGGCGGTCACAAGAGAAAGGGTGGACCTAGGAGGACTGGGAAGTGATCAGGGTGCATTATTTGAAATTTCCAAATAATCAATGAAAGTATTATGGTTAAAAAAAAAAGAAAGGAAAAACAAAACAAAACTCACTTATGGGTTTTGGCATAGTACCAAAGAACTAGCCACAAGATTTCAAGAAGTTATTAAAATCCTCTTATTAGGCAGGCTTAGTGGCAAACACCTTCAATCCCAGCACCCAGAAGTCAGAGGCAGATAAAGTTCAAGGGCAGCCTGATCTACATAATGAAAGCCTGTCTAAAAAGAGAAACAAACAAACAAACAAAAAAAGAAATTAAAATACACACACAGAGCTCCTACCTTTCCCATAACAGTCTGAGGTCAGATGTTCTCCATATACATCATCAAAATAACACCGAGGGCTGGAGAGCTGGCTCCACCACTAAGAACACCTACAGCTCTTGTAGATGACCCTAGTTGGGTTTCCCTACCGGTACTAGCGTTCCACAAGCACCTGGAACTCCAGTTCCAGGGGTTCTGGTGCCCTCTTCTGGACATCTTGGGCAATGCATGCGATAATCGGCACAGAGGAGCAACAAAGCACCCCCACACATAAAATAATAAACATTTACATTAAAGAATATCTATGTGCCAGGGGGTGGGGGGCTACAGCCAGGATACAAAGTGAATAAATTGTAATAAACAACAATAAAGAAAAATATCTATGTGTACCTACACAAGAGCTTTTGGAACCTTCAATAACATTAAGGACTATAAAGGGATATTGAGAACAAAAAGTGTTTGTCCTCTTCCTCTTTCTAGCCAACAAACTAATTTTTCGTCATCTCCAGCCCCCCTTTTTTCCCTTGGTGTGTGTGTGTCCAGAATTTGTCATCAGATGTCAGTTTTATCACCATCTTTTTTTTTTCTTTTTTTTTGAGACAAGTTATCTCACTGAACCTGGAACTCATCTTTTAGCTTCAGAGATCCACCTGTCTCCCAACTCCCTAACCTCCTGCTCCCAAGTTTTCTTATGTGAGCTCTGGGGATCTAAACTGAGGACTTCCTGTTTGCACAGCAACCACTTCACAGAGCAATCTCCCCCGCTTTCATACTTTTCTTGTAAGAAGGCAAGGTCGTATGGAGCCCAGGTCAGCCTTGAATTCATTATGTGGTCGGGGGTCTTCCTGCCTCAGTCTCCCAAGTATGGGAGTACAGACCCAATTTGTCAATTCTGCTCTTCACTCTCTTCCAGTGTCAAGTGGCTCTGGTTCTCCTGGTTCTGGTTGCTTTGTATCCCTTCAGCACCCTCTGTGTCTTAGCTCAGACTGTTAGTTCTTGGTTCTAAATCCATAGAGTTCCAGTCCAGCATCATGCAGCTTTGTCACTAAGCAGCTCTCCGATCCAGCATCTAGTTCACACAGGACAGCAACATTCACAGAGATGTGTGACTTCCAGGACTTGAGGGCAGGACTGCTATCCTTCTGTTGGCCCTTTGTTGGTGTTTTTCAGCCTAGTCATCAAACAAGGCAAATGCGGGTGAGTGGCCCTAGCCTTCCAAATGGGTGCTGGCAGCTTCTTTTTGTAAATCTACGCCTGCCTAGTTTAGATGTTCATGCCTGGTGACTGTTACCCAGGATATGGCTGAGCCAGCCAACAGTTGGATCTGCTGCCCACTTCTTGGGATCCTTAAAGGAGAGAATTCAGAATAGCTCCCCCACCCCCACCCCCTTGAGCAGCTTCATTCAGCACCCTGACCTTTCTTCCACTGGCTGTCACTCCCTTTAGCAACTAAACATCTTGAGGAATTAACACATGCTTGCAGCTGGGGGGGGGGGGGAGAGCGGCACACGGGGGAGGGTCAATGGCTGGGATGTGGCTCAGTTGAAAAAGTGCTTGTTTAACGCTGAGATGGACCCTCTGCACCATCACCACCACCACCAGAAAACACCAGGCTGTCTAACCAAGGAGATAATTTCCACCCATACTGAAGACAGTCATCAACAAAGGGATTGAATGCCATGAAAATGGTCCTTTCACCCCATCTGGCTCAGAGGGACTGACATGAATGGAGGAAATCTGAGAATGTCCTCCTGTGTGAATCCCTGGGATGATCGGGCAAGGGAATGTTCTCCCAGGCCTTTGGCCCCTGATCTTTTTTTTTTCTTTGTGCTTGAGGGTTGTTGCCAGGTTTCTAGTTCCTGGGAGCCGCTTGGCAGGCTGACAGGAATACATAAAGCCATATCAGGGGCAGCTTGCCCTGCACCCACACTCATCTGGGCGTCCTTGGGGTTGATATTTGTGGCTTGATGCGAGAGCCGACCCACGTAGCGTCCCTCTTTTTCAGGCCTGGATAACCACCACCTCCGACTCATGCTTGCCATGCTCCTTCGGTAACTATGGTTGTCTTTTGGGTAGCTTCCAAGAACTCCTCTCCTTGCCAAAAGAAAGAAGATCAATCCTGTCTGCCCAGCCTTAAAAGCTGGCAATTACAAGAGCCACAAAACCATCTTGTACAGTGCAGTGACAGAGAAAGGTCTACACCCAGAACACTGGGCCACCGATCCTTGTGAGTCTCCCCGTCTGGGGGAGGAAGTGTGCTGTGGCCCCTACGTGGTGCTCTTTGCTTCCTTGCCAGCTTAGTGCCGCTTAGAAAGCTCATCCCCCACAGCCAAAGCCCAGAAACTTATGTGATCTTCCATTCTGCAAATCTGACATGCACCTCTGTGACTTAATGTAGGGCCTCCTTGGACGAATGCATGCCCCTGAGGCCCATTCATCAGCAGCTACGTTTGTTTTGCAGAAAGCAGGCCACCAAGAAGGAGGCTTGAGTCAGAGCATGGGACCCGGCCATCTGTGGCTTCCACCTCCTGCTACAGCAGGCTTGGCAGGGAAGGAACGGTGGGTTTTTCCACTGATGTTTTTGGATTTGAAGGGAGGGAGAAGGTGGGAGACAGACAGAGCAAGAGGGAGACTTAAGGTGCACATACAGAATAACACTAAATGTAAATACATTTGCAGTGTTCCGGAGCCTAGAAAATTTACGTTGTCTGCATGACTCATCCCTCTCTGGAACATAGAATGCTTTGCACTCAGCCTCTGTATTTTGAAAGTTTTTTCCCGCCCCCCCCCCCAAATGCTGAGAAGAGACAAAGCCCATGCTTCTTACCCCTTCCTCAGGAGAGCTATGTCTGAACTTTCAAATAGCTCACCATTTGCTTCATCTCCTCTCATCTGACTAGGGATATTCTCCATTTTTTTTTCTACAAAACAAAACTGGGTCAGTTGCACCATGGGTGCAAAGGCCACCATGTGGAAAGGAAAGAAACCCATGCCTTCTGGAGTCTGACCTGAGCCTAGAAATCAGTTGGCAGGGTTCACAAGGGTGCCTGAGGTACCTCAGGCAGGGTTTGCATCAGCAAGGCTGGTGGCCAGGCCGGGAACAAGAGTCTTTCTAGGATTCAGCCTCTCCAGCTAACGTCATGCGCTGCTCTGAGGCAGACACATGCTTTGGCAGGGGCCACAGGGCATCTGCCCAGAGCTGGGAGTCTCCAGGAGCAGACTGACCTCCAGGCTGCAGCCTGGCCCACAGAAGAGGCCATACAGCAATACAGTAAGTAGGAAATTTTCTCAGACCAGTCTCATTCCCTTGGTGCCAGGGCCATGAGGAGACTGGCCCATGACCTACAGAAGCTCGCATTTCTTTTGTTGTTGTTTTTGTTTTTCAAGACAGGGTTTCTCTGTGTAACAGAACCATGGCTGTCCTGGTCCTGTAGAGTAGACTGGCCTTGAACTCACAAAGACCTGCCTGCCTCCCTCCGCCTCCGCCTCAAGTGCTGGGAAAAGGTATGTGCCTCCACAACAGACAAAGATATTTATTTATTATGTACACAGTGTTCTGCCTGCATGTGTACCTGCTTGCCAGAAGAGGGCACCAGATCTCACTTTAGATGGCTGGGAGCCACCATGTGGTTGCTGGGAATTGAACTCAGGACCTTTGGAAGAGCAGCCAGTGCTCTTAACCTCTGAGCCATCTCTTCAGCCCTAGATTCCCACAGTTCTTTTGTTTTACGAGATAGAGGACAAACTCACTTTCTGTGTTCACAGGCACATTGTATGTTCACTGTCTCCTATTTTAAACATTGAGCTCTGATGCTTGGAAGATAACTTAGTGGCTAAGATCAGTTGATGGGCAAGCCTGAGTTGGGTTCAAATCCCAAGAACCCACATAAAAAAGGCAGGCATGGCTACCTATGCCCAGCATAGCTACAGGTTCAGTAAGAAACTCGTTCTCAAAAGAATAAGTCAGAGAGTGGTACTACAGTACACCTAGTGTCCTTGAGGAATTTGCACACACATGTACACACACACACATAGGCACACACACACACACACACACACACACTTTTTAAAGAAAGTTCTGTAAACCAACATGGAAACTCAGGAGGCTGAGAGGGGAGGACCACACAAGTCCTAGGCCTGCCAGGTAAAACCTTGGCTCAAAAAGCATAAAAAACAAAACAAAATGAAAAAGGCAGCAATCTACCTCCGAAACCCAAAACTTTCCTTTCCAGAAGCCGCATCAGACCTGAGTGTAAGGATGGAAAACCCCTGCATCTGACAGCCGGAACCCCAGGCCTGCTATGGACGGTGCCTCCCGCTTCAGGGAGCAGTTGTTGGAATATGTGCCTTCTAATAATTTACTGCGCTTAAGCGCAGCTTGTGTCTTGGAAGGCTTTTGTGTTTTATTTTGTAAGATGACTAAGAAAAAGAAACATACTCCACAGATAAAGCTGCAGTCCAGAGACCCCTAAATGTACCTGTGCTAAATGAATGTACCAGAGCCAAATAAACAGTCTCCACTACCCGGCATTCACTCTTTGCCTCGAGTACCTCGACCCCTCCCCCACCCCATCCATTTTTCCTGATCCCACCAGCCTCAGGGCATAGCAAAGAGACTTGCCGCTCAAGCCGTAAGCCTCTGCCCCCAGCTCCTAGTGTCTTACAATTGGTCTTCTGACTAGCTGTGGCCAGGGGAAAGATCTCGAGCTGTCCCAGGCCCTAAGCCCCTCAAGATGGATCACACTCAAGGTGACAGACAGCCGATATCAAGGGACCTGGGTAAGAGTAAAACAAACCTTGATATTAAGCCAGCTTACCAATGAGACCACCCTCTGGCAATTTATTTCACAAACGTCACTAGTGATGGGAAAGTAATAAAAGGAGGGGACTGTGACCTCCCAACCCCCCCAAAGGAGTGTGCTTACAGTTTGTCAGCCTGGAGTCAGGCATGGAGGCACATACCTTCAATCCCAGCACTCGGGAGGCAGGGGCAGCTGGATCTCTGAGTTCGAGGCCAGCCTGGTCTACAGAACGAGTTCCAGGTCAGCCAGGTTTACAGCTTACTGGGGGGTGAGGCTTGTCTGAGCCCAGAAGGGACCTGCTAGAGAAGATGGAAGCAGCTGCAGAGCAGATGTGCTCTGACCCGGGGAGGAACAGAACACAAGAGCTTGGCCACCCCCATCCCAGCCCTGCCCCTTGAGCAGCTCTGGGTTCCATCACTGCTGCCCCCTTCAGTGACCCTGCTCAGCCAGCAGGATGCTGTCATGGTGTGATGCAGGTGAGTGAGGGACCTGCTGTCTGTGTCCCTGCTTCCACTCAGATCTGTCCCTCGGGTGCTGGGTAGTGCTGAGTCCTTTACTGCCAAGTGTTATAGCATGTCCCAGAGCTCAGAACCCCAGAATTTCCCTTGGTGCCCACAATGTAGAATATTTGGGCCAGTGACCTCATAAGTAAGCCTCGACTGCTTTCTTCCTTTCATTCTTTCTTTCTATTTTATGGGCATTGGCGTTTTGCCTGCATGTGTGTCTGTGTATGTCTGCACACGGTTGTCAGATCCCCTGGAACTGGAGTTACAGGCCGATGTGAACTGCCATGTGGGTGCCGGGTATTGAACCTGGGTCCTCTGGAAGAGCAGCCAGTGCTCTCAATTACTGAGTCATCTCTCCAGCCGCCTTCAACCGCTTTGTAAGGTCGTCTTGCTTTTGCTATCAAAAGAGCATTCGGCCTGCTGTGCTGCTGCATGCCTGTAGCCCTAAGACTTCGGACGTAGGGGCAGGAGAATTAGTTCACCCATTATTCTCAACTTTACAGTGGCGATGAGGCCAGCCGGGACTAAATAAGACACTGTGCCAAAACAAAAGACAGCGTTGTCCCCTGAATCCGTGCAGGGACATTTCCTTGAAGATGCTCTAGAAAACAGTCATCAGTGACAACAAAGAGGCCTAAAGGTTCCTGGGGTGTGGTACGCTGCGCCACACTCCCGACGCAGAGGTGCAGGCGCCCATTGAGCACACCCGCCATCCATTCATACCACCCACTAAGCTATTTTTGAAAGAGCCCAAAACGCACTGCCTATTTGACCCCCTGCCCAGATATCTGATGGAATCATTAGGAGCCTTCCCTGAACAGCCAGGGGCAGCTTTAATATTTCATCACCTGGCTACATCGTGGGGAATGCACTCCTCTGCCTCTCTGTCTCTTCCTGGGCCCCGCTCAGCCTGCTATTAACAGTCCCCAAAGCCTTCTCAAAATCTCGTGATTTCCCAAAACTGCTCAGTGTGGGGGTGGGAGTGGGGGCAGACGGGGTGAGCATCATTAGCTCCTGGAGCTTCCATGGAGGATGCTAAGGAAGAGGCCCCTCCTACTCACCGGCAGAAAAGACTCTGAAAGCCATTATGACTCTGGCGGGGATTCAATTACTTCAGCTCTTCCCAGCTAAGCACTTCCTTCCACCCAGCAAAGCCGCCAGCCAGCCCTGCACCCCGTCTGCAGGTCACTGCGGCACTCCTGGAGGTGACCCACCAAGGTTCTTCTGCAGGGCTGAGTGCCAGAGGGCCTAGCCTACTTCTTATTGCCCAGAGTTTCAAGCTTATTTCTTTAAAAATATATATTTTGTTTTCACACGTTTGTGAATTGTGTGCGTGCCAAGCAGAGCCAATGGAACTGGAGTTAGAGATGGTTGTGAGCCAAATGTGGATGGAGAGACCTGAACCCAGGTCCTTTGTGAGAGCAGCAGACATTCTTAACCACTGAGCCATCTCTCCAGCCAGCCCCCCCCAACCCCCTTTTATTCCCTCAAACCATGCTGGCCTCCTCCTCCTTCAGACATGTTCCTGCCTCAGGATCCTTGCGTTGCTGTTCCCTCTCTCTGAAATGCACTGCACTTCCATTCCTATGTATCTCCGTCCCTTGTTTTCTCCGGATCTCTCTGATCAATCTTTGCCATGTGTGTGGTATGTGTTGTTCCCAGTTCACAAGCCCCAAAAGACCGGGAATAAATAGACTCCACTGTAAATACATGAGGTTTTTGTTTATTACAAGTTACAAGCTGCAGCTTGGGCCCACAGCCCCCACCGCCAAAGCGGCGAGAGCCATGAGCCCCGTGCCCAGGTTAGTTGGCTCATTTAAAGATTCTGGTCCTTCCCAGAATGCCCAAGGCAGGGGCGCTTCCTGCCTGGCAAGCAAATGCTGCATTTTGAATTGATTGGCTATAGGAAGGTCCCCAAACCTATCAATGAACTGGTGTCCCTCCCTAGGGAGGATGGGCCAGTTTCCTAGCAACTGTATCTGTAGTGAGCTCTTTCCCTCAGGGCATTTCTGGACTTGTCTTCACCCAGGTAGTCTTAGCTCAGGACTTAAACTTTAATAACCACTGATTTTTAATCTTTTGGTCTCTCAGTATGGTATGTATGCATGTATGTGTGTGTGTTTGTGTGTGGGTGTTTGAGAAGGGCTCTTACTACATAGCCCTGGTCTGGAACTCACAGAAATCTTCCTGCCTCTGCCTTTGCCTCTGGAGGCCTGGGATTAACATGTGGTACCATCATACCTGGCAACTATTGTCCCTTTCCCTCTAAGAACCATGACATGTACCCGAACTGAGGAAGCAGCGGCAGGACGGTTCCTGAAAGTTTCCATTGTGAAGTCAGTCAGAGGTACTGAGATCCTCTCAAGACAGAAAGAAGCCACCCATCACTCAGGAACTAGAGGCAGGTGGGTCTCTGTGAGTTTGCGGCCAGCCTGGTCTGCAGAGGTGAGTTCCAGGATAGCCAGGGCTACACAGACAAACCCTGGAGAGAGAGAGAGAATAGAGAGAGGGGGAGAGAGAAAGGAACCTTCCGGGGCTGAGTGCTTGCTCAGCATGCATGAGGCCCTGGGCTGAATGTCATTGTCTCTACCACCTCATGTCACTTCACTCTCCTACTGTATGAACCATACTACACTCCCCTGAAGCCCATAGTTATGTGTCTTGGCTCATCCTCAGACTTTCTTTCTCCTGACTCTCTAGTACCTGGAAGAGCACCTGGTGTATGGTACAACTCCAGGGAACTTGAGTCAATGCGTATCGGGAAAACCCGAGTTTCAGGCCACTTTGTCTCCTGGGTGTCCTCTCAGGAGTGGGATGGCCACCCAGCTCAGAAACAGGAGGTCGGGGCAGGAGAGGACCTTGGGACAGTGGCCTTCGCCATTTTAGTGCTGTCCAGAGCCCACAAGCCTCTGCTGCTGCCAGGCCTGCACTCTCCACTCCCGCAAGGCAGCTGCCTCAGGGAAGGGCAGCTGGACCCCACGCTCTCTGGCGCCCTCTCCAGCCCCATGAGGCCTGGGAGCCAGAGGGGAACTGCACAGGTGCCCTTCTGAGAATGCATGTTTGAGAAATGTGAGGGAAGTACCTCCGCCTTTTGAGAGACCAAAGAATGAAAAATCAGTGAGTATTGTTTTAAAGTTTAAAACACAAGCCTGAAGGAAGGCCAGCCAGGTGGAGACACATCCAGCCACCTGCAGAGAAGAACCAGCCTCGCTGCATTCTTTTCCTGCCCACTAGAGAGACAGTCGCTAGGAAACCAGGCCCTCTCCCCTAGGGCAGCCAAACAAGGGAAACTAGACCATTAATGGTCTAGTTCAGTTCAAAATGCAGCATCCCCTTTTGTGTTTCGACCAATAGACACTTGCCAGGCAGGAATCTCCCTGCTTTGGGCATGCTGGGAGGGACCGGACTCTTTAAATCTCCCAATTAACCTGAGCACAAGGCTCTCAGCTCTCACCGCTTCAGGGGTGAGAGTGTGTGAGCCCAAGCCGTACTTATAATAAGAAGATCCTCATGTGTTTTGCAACGGACTCAACTCCTGGTGGTGGTCTTTTGGGGTCTCTGGTATCAGGCATAACACCTTTCAGAATAGATATGTGAGCACGGGAATGCTCCTGGATGAAGAGACAACAAGGGATAGCATTTCTCAAGCTGTTTTGTTTGTTGAGATTTTAATTTTTTTTTCAAAAAGGGATACCTTTTTAAAGTGTCTGCGTGTGTGCATGTGTTCCCGTGGTGCATGTGTGTACCTACGTGTAAGCACAGGTCACTTCACAGGAAGCCACTGACACTGGAACTCCCTAGAGCTGAAGATCACAAGTGGATATAAGCTGCCTGATTTGGGTACTGGGAATCGAACTCTGGTCCTTTGAAAGAAACACACTCTTAACTCCTGAATCATCTGTCCATTGTGTGTGTGTGTGTGTGCACATGAGTACAGGTGCCTGCTAGACCAGAGATGTCCCCCAGGGGTGGAGTTACTGGTGGTTGTGAGCCACCTGCTGTTGGTTCTGGGAACTGCACTCAGGTCAGGTCTGCTACAGGAGCTGCATTCAATCAATGGTGAGTCCTTTCTGTGGGACTTGGGTTTTCAGAGACTTGTAGATGAAGCGATTTTGTGCTTTCTTGCAGACAGGGATGCTTTCTGAGCAGGCCTTAGGGAAGCCCCCGGAGACCCTGCTGCAGCGGTGAACTGAGGTCCGAGGTAGAACTTTCCCCGTGGCGTGGCCATGCTTCTGTGCAGCCCCTCATCTCTCCTCTGCCACCCTTGCAGCCCCTAGATATCATCCGGATGACTGACGCGCATCATATGGGGAAGTAGATGGCAAGTTCCTGAACAGCAGTCGTTGATGATGGGACCTGGCAGTCACGCACTGTACGGAAGACTGCTCAAAGCTATTTTCCTGAGACAGAGGTTTAGGAGGTGCTCTCCATCAGGGTAATGGTAGCCTATCTCTAGGTGGGGGAAAATGGGGTGTTATGTTCTCTTGAACTATAAGTGTAATTTTTCCATGTGCAAGGGATACAGGACTTTATATGTGTTAGGCTGGCACCCTACCACATAGCTGCCTACAATTCATAGTTTAAGTCTTGATTTTTAAAATTACACACACACACACACAGAGAGAGAGAGAGAGAAAGAGAGAGAGAGAGAGAGAGAGAGAGAGAGAAGAGAATGTTCCATGATGCACTTACAGAAGTCAAAAGACAATTTCCGGTTTGGTTTTCTTCTTCTGCCATGTGGGTACCAGGGACTGAACGTGGGCTGTCAGGCTTGGCAGCAAGAACTCTTATCTGCTGAGCTATCTCACTGGACCCCCTCATGTTTTGCCCTCTCTTCCCTCCTCCTTTGCTTCTTCCTGCCTTTCCTTTCTTTGTCTCTTTTGAGACAGGGTCTCTCTCTCTCTGCAGCCCAAGAGACTTCAGACTCTCAGCATTCCTCTTACCTCAGCTTCCGAAGTATTGAGCTTCTGACTGAATTTTGCTTTTGTACATTTGTGTGAGGAGGGGGGAAGGATAGGAAGGAGAGAAGGAAGGGCCAGCGTGTCTGCCCCAGAAGCAGCAGTTCCGGGAGAGTCCCTCACTAGCTGCGTCACTTGAGAGAAAACACTTCACCAAGTGGGCATCCAGCACTTGGGAGGCCGAGGCGGGAGAATTATCATCATTTGGATACCTACCCAAGCCCCTTATTGAGGCCCTGTCTCAGTGGAGGGGAGAGGCACGCAATAGGACAAGAAAGACTGGGGGGCAATTCTAAGGTGCCTCATCTCAAAGGTCAAAGCCCCACGTTCGCTTTCTGAGGTGCAGAACCTCTCTGCCCTACAAGAGGCCAGACTGAAAGCATAGGGCTGGAGGTGGGGCAGGACACACAGCCCCTTGTGTGCTGCCATGGGGCTGTTTTCATTGCTTCAGGTACTAACTAAACCCTGGGTGACTGAGCCTGGAGTCTTATCCTGGTCACCCGTCTAATCCTACAAGGCTGAGAAGGACTTCCACCCCCAACTTTCCACCTCGCACTCTAGGGGTACAATAAGCTGCTATTTGGGACCCACCCAGTCCTGTACCAAGCAGATGCGGCTGTTGGAAGCCAAGGCTTGGGGACCCACAGCTGGGGAGCTGGGGTCCTAAGGAAGGGGCCAGCTGACCGCTCAGAGTGGCCCTGCCCTGCAGGTGTGAAGTGGGTTGGCTCTAAGAACCTCTGCCTTACGGTGGGAGTAAAATGAGTTCAATCAACGCACAACTTCTTCTCAGAATGCTGGGAGGTCCAGCACTCCCGGACAGCAAGGAACCCTCCCCAGAGCACCTTTCCCCATTCGGGCTCCCATTCCCACATAATGGGGACCATCTGTGGATCTATTCACAGAGAAAAAAGTGGGAGCATAGCTCGTGTGGGGACACCTGCAAGGCACTTCACGTGCCTCATGTTTTTACGAGAGAGGGCACTGCACGCCCACAACCACACAGCAGGCTCAGCAGTGGAACAGCCATGCCGAAGCTCTGCTCCACCTGTCTGCCGCTTCCGGTTTGTTTTCCATTTTGCGCTCTGGAATTTTCCATTCCATTTGTTGAATGCCACTTGTAAGGAGGCTTCCTAATACATCTAGAGCAGGAATGTGCTAAATGGCACTATACGCAAGCTGGCTTCTCCCACATTTTGGTCTCATCAGACGCCACGCCTTCCTGTAATTATGAGACATTCTTCTCTGGGAATTTGTGGCAGGGAGGGGGGAAGGCCCTTGCTGCAGCTGTGCCCCGTAGGTTAGGAGCTATGGTGTGGTGAGGTCCAGGGCCCGGGCCACTGAGAGAGTGTGACGACCAGACCCTATGGAAACCTCAGACCCTCTCAAATGCCTGAAAACCATACCAGGAACTCAGCAGAGAGAAGAACATTATTCACCACCAAGTGATGAGCAAATGTCACCAAACACAGCTGTGATGAACACAGCAATGCAGACACACTGGACGGGGCTTCTTCCGCAGGGCATCCAGGGATGCAGCACATTTCCAAGGCCGGTTTCCATTTACATCTCTGTGTATGGCTGTGGCAGAGGCGGGAAATTCAAAACCTACCCCAATCACTTCCTTTTATTTTAACACCCACACTCCACGTTGGGAATAGAGACCCTGTCTCAGGCAAGCATCACTGAGCTAAAGTCTCAGGATATACGTTGTCATTCCAGTGGTTTATAGCCTTTTATAACAAATACTTTGTAAATGTTAACCTCTCACACAAGACTCACAATTATATATATACATATATATATACATAGATATACATATATATCTATGTATATATATAATTGTATATATATATATATATAAATCTGTGTGTATGTGGGGCGGGGGTAACGGTTCACGAAAGTGGAAAGGTGTGAGTTTGAACCCAGCCTGATCTACAGAGTGAGTTCCAGGACAGCAGCACAGAGAAACCCTGTCTCGAAAAACAAAAACAAGACGACAAAAAAAAAAAAAAAAAGAAAAGAAAAGAAAAGAAAAGAAAAATCCTATGATTCCTAAGCCAGAGCTTCTTGGGGCTGGTATGGGTGTTTGGGGACTGTGCTATGAATCACTGCATTCATTAGCATCGCAGGCCCTCGAGATGCCAGCAACATCTGCCTCTAGGCGTGGCAACAAAGAACGTCTCCAGGGACTGCCAAGTGTCCAAGGCGGTGGGAAGACAAGACACCCCTACTTGGGAACCAGCCTTCTGACACGATGGCTAAGAGAAGGTAACACAGAATAAAGTAGCATGTGTTCAAAATAAAAGCCCCCACGCACAGCTGCGCCACGCTGCCGCCTGTCCCGCTGATGACTGATTCTGATAGAAGGGGTAAAGATCAGGAGCTATTTGTACAAGAGCAGAGGTGTGAATGGGCATCAGGATAAAGCCAACGGTAGGCTCAGTACCAACAGACAGCTCCCCTATCCCTGGTGAATGCCTGAAACTGCAGGAAGAGCCTAACACTGCACACAGTGTCTTCCTATACACACATACTCATGTTAAAGGATAATTTGGGTCTTAGAGAGGTGGCTCAGTGGTTAAGAGCACTTGTTGCTCTTGCAGGGGACCTGGGTTCAATTCCCAGCACCCACATGGGGGCTCACAACCATCTGTAACTCCAGTTTCAGGGCATCCGACACACTCTTCTGACCTCAGCACTTATATGCATGCAGGCAAAACACTCATACACATAAAATGATTAAAGATAAAAAAATTATAAGAGGCACAGTAAGAGAACAGCAGTAATAACTGATAATAAACTCAAATGTTATACTAAAAAGTTATTTAAAACCTGTGAAATATTTATGATTTTTCCATTTATTCTTTTAGACCACAATGATTACAGGAAACTGAAGCCATAGATATAGAAGGACTACCATGTTAGAAAAAAAGGAAAATACTTGAAACAGAGAAAACCTCTTGAAGGATGGCGGTTGCACACACCTTTAATCCCAGCACTAGGGAGGCAGAGGTGGGTGGATCTCTGAGTTTGAGGCCAGCCTGGTGTACAGAGTGAGTTCCAGGACAGCCAGGACTATTTTTTTTTTGAATGTGGTTTTGCCTGCATGTGTTTATGTTCTCTGTGTGCATGAAGTAAGGCCAGAAGAGAGCAACAGAGCCTCTAGAACTGGCTGTATAAATAGTACAGTCTACATTTCCTTTGATGATTGATATACAACATTTATAAAAGCATAATGAAATTATTTTATGTCTGCTCACTTACAATTAGTTCAAATTCTGCTCAAAGAAACCCCGTATCTCTGGTTATATTTTCATTGTAGGTTGCTGCCTTGCTGCACTGAAATCCTTTTTTGGAAAGCTTGCGTTGAAGACACCGTATGAGAAACTAGCTGCACAGCTTAAGTAAGTTCTCCATTAATTCAAGGCTAATTATCTCTTACATCAAGGTTTCTGTAAGAGATGTTCTTCTAGATCACAGACTTTTTTTAAAGTATCTTCTTGCAACTTTGAGAATTGTATTTAGCTTTGCTAACTTACAGCTATAGTGAGCGTAGTCTAGGGGACAGTTGAAAGTGACATGTGGTGTGTCTACAAGCAAAGCACTAGGAAGACCAGCTTGGGCTACCTAGCAATACCCTGGCGAGGCTAGACAACACACTATAAAACATCTAATTCTTCCTTGGTTTTGGTTTGTTTGGTTTGGTTTGGTTTTTGGTCTCACTAGGTAGTCCTGTCTGTCCTGGAACTCACTAGGTAAATCAGGCTGGCTTTAAACCTAGAGACCTAGCTGCCTTTGCCTTCCCAGTGATAGGATTAAAGGCACACACCACCATGCCTGGTGTCTTTCCTATCCTTTTGGTTTTTGTTTTGAGACAGGGTTTCTCTGTGTAACAGAGTCTTAGATGTCGTGGACTTGCTTTACAGGCCAAGCTGGCCTTGAACTCACAGAGATCCACCTGCCTCAGCCAAGTGCAGGGATTACAGGCATGCACTATCACGCCCCAGCCTATCTTCCCTGTTCTTGATACCAATGGTGTTACCAACCAAAACCCATTCCTGCCAACTTCCCAAATGTAACCTCCGGGCCACCACAACTTATATGACCACATCCCACCCTGACCACAGTGTCAGTCATTCAGGTGGACACAGACTGAGGTCCTCCTGCAGGCTGGGATCTGAGGCATAGCCGAGGGAATCTAGGACCTCAGCTACTACTCTTCTACTTCTGACCTTTCTGGGCAATTCTGATCTAGCAGAGTCACTTAGTGAAGTCCTCAGAGTGTGGTATTGACAGCTGTCGAGTTCCCAGTTCAACAGTCCTAACCCAGACTCAGAGCTACCCCATGAGGTAGAAACTAGTATTCGACCCACATATATGTGAGCAAACTGGGCTACAGAAAAGAACAGCTGGGGATGTGGGCCAATGGTAGAGCAGTTGCCTAGCCTGGGAATGAATGGCCTAGGGTTCTACCCCCAGCACCACACACACATACACACACTCACACACACACACACACACACACACACACACATACAGCCTGTTTCAGAGTAAAGCATGTTTTATGATATGTTAGGGGCTGAGTATCTTTAACTTAGTGTTAGAGAGAATACTTGCCTAACAAGCACATGGCTCTGGGTTCAATTTCCAGCATGGCCAAATGTTATTTAGATCAGAGTCTATCCAATTTAAGTTTACCTATGTTCAGCCTAGGCCCACCTGCCCCACAGCCCCGAGCATATGGAGGGAATGAACAGTTGTTCAGAAATTTGTTTTAAAGACTCTGAAACACCCAACTGTGAAAGAAATGTTGAGGTAAATTCACCATGCCAGGCTGGGAAACAGGTTTCATCCAGGGTGTCACCTTCAGCTATCTGGAAGTGATTGCCTCGGGTAAAGACTTTTAAGGCACACATGCCTTTAGTCCCAGCACTTGGGAGGCTGATGCAGGCCGATCTTTGTGGGTTCAAGGCCAGCCTGGTCTACAGAGTGAGTTCCAGGACAGCCAAGACTACACAGAAAAACCCTGTCTCAAAAATAAAATAAAATAACATAACATAAGATAGTTGCTAGGCTGGAGGTTCAAGTTGTACACTTAAAAGGAGATTTCAAAAATGAAAGTAAAAACAGACAGGAATTCTAATTCTCGGTGGTGCTAACACACACTGATACACGCCTGTGATCATAGTACTGGGGAGACGGAGAAGGGAGAATCTGGAGTTCAAGGCCATTCTCAAGCTACACAGTGAGGTGGAGGCCAGGGGCCAGTCTGGCTAGACAAGACCTAGTCATTCACAAAAGCAAACAGCAACACAACCGGTCTCTGAGTCCTAAATTTACCAGAAGACTGCCCTCCCAGAACACCCTTCTCACGCAGACGCTGAGGTGGGAGAACATATGATCTGCATGTGTTCGCTTGAGAAAATACGAAAATCCGGAACAGAAGCAAAAAGGACTTTCCGTTGGTGAATTCTAAGTTCACCAGAAAAGCCAGGTCCACAGAATCAGACTCAGAGAGCCTAAAGCCCAGACAAACCTTTAAGACTATCCGAGCTGTGGCTTTCACATTTGGCTTGCAGAAGAATCATCTGGGGAACTTTTGAGAATTCCAGTGTCTGGGTTCTGATTCAAGGCATCTGGAGTCGGCCCAGAAGGTTCGCTGCTGCACTCCTCCCCAGTTCCCCGACAGATTCTTATCCATACGTTGAGAACTACAGGTTTGGTCAAAGCCTGTCATTTTACAGATGAGGAAATGGAGGTATAGAGCAGATGGATGTTTTCCCGGGAACACGGTTGCTTGGCAGAGTCTGTCTCACACACTCCCTATATCACGGCAGTCCAGGTTTCTGTCCCTGTGGCCTTTCCTTGAGGTGGGCATGTTGGGGCTTCTCCACCCCTGGCATTCCCAGAGTGTCCTGAATGACAGCTTCGGGGCCACGAGTCCATGCTGTAGTTTTGGGGCCCCATGTCATAAGGCACACTGTGTGACCTGCTTGTCCTTGCTGGCCCTCCACAACACTGTAAACAACAGTGAATGACTAACAAGCCGTCTTCAACATCAGCTGTAAAATGACTTGATGAAGGGAGAGAAGCGTGGGGTGCCCTCATTTGGGGAATGCCAGGGTTAGCCTCTCAGCAAGTGGACGCAGGGCTTACCTCATTTACAGATGGAGGAAAAGCGCCCCGAGAAGTTGGTGGCTTGCATCAGGCCTTGCAGCTAGGCAAGGGCCACGTGAGGAACGGTCAAGCCGCTTCCTGTCCCGTCTTCTGCAATTCCATTAAGGTGTCATGTCCAGTCTCTTAAGAGACAAGCCAGACCCACAGATCAGCTGGCTAGGGGCCAGGAGAAAGCAGTAGTCACGCCGTGGGGACACCCGAGTCCACACTGACCATTGGCAGATGGCTGTCCAGATCTCTGCGGTGGTCCTCTAGTCAGAGCCGCTAACTCGATTGCACTCACCAAGAAACCTGAGGCATCCAGGGGATGGTCCATAGCATAAGTGGCCTTCATTCTCCAAACACGGTGTCATTCTGTGGTAATGCCCGTGTCATCATGCTTCAGGCCCTGTGCCCCATGCCTAGTGCAAAAAAAAATGTGACACTCAAGTGCAAGGGGAAAATGCACACAGGTGGGATAAATACATGTTTTTGTTGTTTTAGAGACAGTGTTTCTCTGTGAATAGCCCAAACCACCCACCCTGCAGTGCTGGGCTTAAATGTTTGTGTCACTGTGCCCAGCTGCTTTTGTTTTAATGGACTGGGTCTCACCGTGCAGCCCAAGTTCCCAACACTCACTTTGCAGACATCCACCTGCCTCTGGCTCCCAAGCACCAGGATTAAAAGTGTGTGACACCATGACCAGCCACTCCCCGTCCTAGAATTAACCTTTAAAAAGTGTAGTTTTCAAAGCCACCCTGGTTCACAAAGTGAGTTCTAGGCCAGCTAGGGCTACATCGTGAGATCCTGAATTGGGGGTGAGGGGAGAGGGTCAAAGGCCAAAGTGGCAACTGCTCCAAGCTTCTGGCAACCTGTTGATTGCAGACGAAGAAACAGCTCAGAGATGTGGGTTAGAGCTGGAACTGCTGTGTACTCGATTTCCCGGACAGCGCTCTGAATAGCAGAAGATGCCTTGTCTGGATGGAGTTCGCTAGATCTCCCTGCTCCTCATTTCCCGAGAACCTATGCTGCAGTTCCCACATCTGGGACACTGAGCACACCAAAGCGCACCAGAAGGCCTTTTCTTCCCAAGTCAGTTTAACTAACACATGAAATTTCAAATGTGTTTACTTTGCACAAAATGAAATGAACATTGTCCCTAGCTGATTTTCTTCTTTTTGTTCACTGTCATCTGCAGTTTGACATATCAATTTTAAAACGTACAAGACCTGTATCAAACACAACAGAAGACAACCTGGCTCCCATGAGCTCTGCTCCCCAAGGCCCTCACCAGGACGGCTGCACAAAGCAAACACTGCCAACAACAGCACGCCACCTCAGCTCATGATCCTTTGCGAGTTTGATGCTGAGAGGTAAGCAGCCTATTAAAATGTCTCCATCACTCCTGCTTTTTGGTTGTTGTTGTTGTTTTGAGACACGATTTCTCTGTGTAGCCTTGGATGTCCTGCAACTCACTCTGTGGACCAGGCTGGCCTGAACTCACAAAGATGGCTCTGCTTCTGCCTCCCAAGTGCTGAGATTAAAGGCATGTACCATCACTCCTACTTTAAAGATGTGTGTTAGATTCAGTCACCCGAATGGCTACTAAGGTGTCAAAAACAGGTCTGGGTATGGTGGCACATGCCTGTAATCCCAGTGCTTGGGAGGTAGAGGCAGGAGGACCAGGAGTTCAACATCTGCCTGAGCTCATAAGAAACCCCTACCTCAGACTAATATGGGGGTGGTGAAATGGCTCTGCAGGGCAAACGCCCATCCCACAAGCCTGAGGCCCTGCGTTCAGTCCCCACACTCACACACGAGAACACCAGCCCCATGGAGCTGTCCTCTAACCTCCATATGCACACAGTGGCACAGCGTATTGCCACCCCTACATCATATACACACGTAATACAGACAGATTATAATGCTTTCAGAACACGTTGAAAGGGCCCATCTTGTAAAATCGTTTTCGTTTGTTCAGACAAGGTTGTATTTATGTAGCCCTAGGAGGCCACACAGAGATCCACCGTCCTCTGCCTCCTGAGTGCGCAAAGCACCCATCTTTGAGTTTGGCAATCCAAGTTCCAGTGAGTGTCATTATGAAAGCAGATGCCAAGTGTGGTGACACAAACCCGTGATGCTCACACCCAGAGGCCAAGGCAGGAGAAGTTAGTAAGGACCAGAGGCACAGGCAAGAAGCCCTGGGTTCAATCCCCCCCCCCAAAATAAATAGTAGCATCAGGGAGATGGCTCATTGGGAAAAGGCGCCTGTTGCCAACCTAAGGGCCAGAGTTGGACCCACATGGTGGAAGAAGAGAAGCAACTTCTCCAAGTTAACCTCTGCCAGGTGCATCACAGAGTGCAGGTGTCCATACACACTTGAAACAAATATGCAAATATGCAAATGTTAAAAAATAGAGAATTGTTAAAAAGAGAAAGTTAAAAAAAAAAAAAAAAAGGAAGGGGCTAGAGAAATGGCTCAGGGGTTAAGAGCACTGTCTGCTCTTCCAGAGGTCCTGAGCTCAATTCCCAGCAACCGCATGGTGGCTCACAACCATCTAAAGTGAGATCTGGTGCCCTCTTCTGGCCTGTAGGTGTACGTGCAGACAGAGCGCTCATATACATAAAAATAAATAAACCTTTAAAAAAGTTGCTGTGGTGTGCTAACTAGTCCAGTTACTCTAAACTGCTGCCTTGCTCAACAGATCACATTGTGCACATTTCAAAGACCAGTGAATTCGCTGGGCACAGTGGCACACACTTTAGAGCTGGCATTTTACTGATGGGCAGCAACAGAAGGACTCAGAGCCAGAACTGTGCCCCGGCTCCCCGTGACAGTCTTTGGGGGCATTCCTTCTTCCTTTTCCTCTTTGAGTCTTCATCAGTTCGAGAGCCTGTCTTGACCCTCTGCCTCTCATCAGAGGCCCTAGGGACAGCTCTTTTCTTTATATACCTTAACTTGACTCAGTTCAGACAGAGCTCAGGCCTGGAGTGGCTAGTGCCCCTCGGGCCAGCTGAAGGGCACTCTGACACGAAGTGATATCAAAGTGATATGATATGCCCACAGGATCTCACCCTTCTATTTTTTGTAAGCCCAGCCCATGGAGAAAGTGCTGCCCTGAAGAATAAGTGATGAAGTGGATGTCCTGAGAGCAAATGAGTAACTTCCCGGCCATAGGCATGGAGAGCCAGGAAGCTGGCTACACTTCCAGGGGCCTTAGATGTGTGGCTTTGTCTTGCCAGATGTTCATTCTGGTCTGAGGCCCTGAGGTTTCTATCTGAACCTGCCAAAGGGGCCACTGGTTTCTGTAAACTCTCCTCTCCCAACAGGAAGGCAAGTTGGGGAGAGCATGGTGGCTAAGCTAGCACCAGCCGCTGGGATCCTGAGAAATATTTGAATCATCGCCTGAATCAAGAACTTGCCTGTGTCTGTAGAACTCACTGAGGCTGGTGTCTTAGTGAGGGTCACTATTGCTGTGAGGAAAGACCATGACCAAAAGCAACTTGGGGAGGACAGGGTTTATTTCACTCACAGTTCCACTTCAAAAGCAGTGAGGGTGGGAACTCACACAGGGCAGGAACCTGGAGGCAGGAGCTGACAGGAGCCATGGAGGAGTGCTGCTTACTGGCTTGCTCCCCATGGCTTGCTTGGCCTGCTTTCTTACAGAACCCAGGACCACCAAGCCAGGGATGGCCCCACCAACCATGGGCTGGGCCCTCCTCCACTCATCACTAATTCAGAAAACGCCTTATGGCTGGTCCTTATGGAGGCATTGTCTCAGCTGAGGCCTCTTCTCTCTAATGACTCTAGCTGGTGTCAAGTTGACATAAAACTAGCCAGGACGGTTGGTACAGTGGTGAGCAAGTTCCTGGGGCTGCCTTCAGTGGGAACACCCCGCTGCAGAGGCCTAATCGTGTAAGAGAACAGTGCACTCTGGGAAAGAGTGACTGTGCTTCTCTGAAGAGCGGCTGGGTTACTGCACAGCTGTGTCCGCACTCCAGCGTTCTCTGCCTCATCTCCACGCTGTGAACAGAAATGCCTTCTAAAGTGGCTGTGTTACTTACAGGAGGCCAGATCTGGGTCTGGTCCCTGCAGCAGGCGGACATGATTAGTGGTTGGCCTATCTCTAAAAGCCCTGAGGAACAGGGGGGCAGGAAGGAAGGAAGGATGTGTAGGATAAACAGAACAAAGCAAAACCAAAAATAAGCAGCAAGAGAGTGCCGCAGACGTACAAGGATCTGTAAGGCCACATTCTCCTGGGAGAGCTGGGGTTAGTACCTGGATTAAACGTTTTCACATGCAATGGGAATACCAAACCAAAAACAGCTGGGGGTGGGGGAAGGACTTGGTTTAAGTCCCAAAAACAGATTTCTCCCAGGTTTGTCAAAATTTAGACACTGTTTAAAAATGTATATAGTAAGAGCCGGGCACGGTGGCTTACTGGGACTTAGTGCACAATAAATGGTGACCATTACAACTGTCTCATCATATCCCCGTGTTCTCGTTGCTTCCAGGACGATGACCTCTGGTGGCTCTCCTGAAAATTCAAGACATATTCTTGTCTCCAAAAGGCAGTAAATCAAGACAGGAGAGTCTTTCCTCCAGAGGAATTTGAAACAAAAGCGCTTTACACAGATGAGACTCGAAGCGCAGAACAACTACAGGATTCTTACAAAAGCTGTGTTCCCAGGCGCAGGAGGCTCCCTGGCAAACAAGTGGGGGAGTCCTGAGTCTCTGATGGATAAATATTAGGAGGAAAGCCTTTGCCTTCGTTCTCTTAGAAAACTCCCAATTAAGTGAAACTTTTGGCTGTTTACAATAAACCAAAGTGTTATCATGAAGTTAGCAGCAAAATTCTTACAATGTTCCCCTTGCTTCTGAGCTCTGGTATTCTAACTGCCGAAGACCCCTTTGGAGGCTGCTGCCTCTGCCTCTGCAACTGAAGACAGTTGTCTGTGTTGTAAGGAGTACCCCAAGAGAGTCTCAGGCACCCTAAATTCAGACGCACTGGCCTGAATCCTGCTGGAAGTGCTAAGTGAGAACGAAGTCAGGGAGAGATCTTTTTGTCTAACTGGAAATCCTTTATGGCGACACTGTCAGAAATCCAAGCGAGCTGGGAAATGGTTTCCTCATTTCTCTTCCATAAATCAGTGGATATTCTTGGCAGGCTCCGCTCCTCTGCAGGGGCCGGAGGTGCGGGGGGGGGGGTTCTCTCTCCCTTCTCCCATTCTGCCTGCTTTCCTGCCTCACACAGATGCAGTCCATCCCCATTGGCCTCACAGCTAATTCTTTCAGCAGACAGCTGCTGACCTGAAGGAGTCAGTGTATCCTGGACAACAGTAATAGTGGAGGGTGGCAGGGAAAGTCCTCCTCCCGGGTGCAAAGCCTGAAGTGTAGCAAACTGTTTCTTGGACTTATCTGACTTGCTGCCTTAGCACTGCACTTCTGGAGCGCTGCAGAGCGATTGACGCTTTGCCATCAGGGCTGCATTTAAGTTTCTCAGTCACCAATCAGTGGTGGAAGTGACCGGGAAAGAAGTTCAGTCCTCTCTGACTCCTCAAACATGGAGATTTCATTACATGTACCACTTCTTTCAGTTACTCAACAAAGCCATGATGCAATGAAAACTTCCATCCAGAAGGCTCCCTGTTCCGGAGGCCTTTTATAGCATGTTACATGCAACCTGGAGGATTTACGCCAGCTCACATCACAAACCTGACCTTTGTCTGAATGGTATGAACAAATAAATATTGTAGGCATAAAAAGTGCTACGTATGCCAGGCAGTAGTGGCACACACCTTTAATCCCAGCACTCGGTAGGCAGAGGCAGGCAGATCTCTGTGAGTTCGAGGCCAGTCTGGTCTATAAAGTGAGTTTAGGACAGCCAGGCCTACACAGAGAAATCCTGTCTCAAAAAACAAAACAAAAAAAGAAAAAGGGTTACATAGAGGTTATTTTTTTTTCTTTGTTTTTTAAAACAGGGTTTCTCTATATGTAACCATCCTGCCTGGCTTAAGAGAGGGATTTTTTTTTTCCAGTTAACTCTTCTGAGAGAGCAGTATTAATCAGAAGAAACAGGGAACTGTCACACACTTTGAATAGTAGCAGCCAGACATGTGACCTTATGTAATCCCAGGACTCAGGAGCACCATGAGCTGGAGGCCAACCTAGGCTACATAAATGCTATCTCAAAAGAAAAGACAAAGAAAGGGCTGGAGAGATGGCACAGTGGCTAGGGCGCTTGCTGCTCTTTTAGAGGATCCAAGTTCAGTTCCCAGCACTCATAATGGGCAGCTCACAACTGTCTGTAAATCCAGCTCCAGGAGATCCAATGCTCTCTGGCTTCTGGCATAAATGCATACAAACACACATACACACACACACACACACACAGACACGGAGGTGGGGGGATTGTGGGGAGAGAGAACCACAAATACTACCACATGTAAAAATAAATAAAACATAAATATGCCAGGTGTGGTGGTTCACACCTTTAATCCCAGCACTTGGGAGGCAGAGCAGGTGGATCCCTGTGAGTTCCAGGTCAGACTGGTCTAGAGAGTGAGTCCAGGACAGCTAGGGCTTGATACACAGAGAAACCCTGTCTCAAATATATATATATATATATATAATATATCATATATTATATAATTATATATTATTATATATAATATATATTATATGTGTTATATAACATATATATAACATATATAATATATATAACATATATAACATATTATATACGTTATAACATATATAATATATAACATATATGTTATATATAACACATATGTTATATATGCATATATAACATATATATGTATATGTACATATGTTATATATTATATATGTTGTAACATATATAACATATATATGTTATATATAACATATATATATAATATATATATAATAAAGACAAAAAGGGTAGCTTAAACCAGACAAGTTTTCCTTTATACCTGTACCTTACAGATTTCAAAATGTAATCAGTGAACACTCTTACCCAAATGTGCATTATGATCTAAGCTGTTTACTTGACTTTGTAGCTGTCATTAAAATTAGTCATGCACAAGACTAGGTTTGATCTCTAGTACGGCATATAAGCAAAGTCAACATTTGGACTACTGATAGGAACAATAAACACACTCTGGACAGATTTCAGGACATATGAAGTTGTAAAGAGTGGATAAGCACGGTGGGCTAACCGGTGTTAAAGGCTCCACGGTGTTTCAGGGCTCTAGAATAAAATGCGGTGTGTAAGAGAAGCTTCGATTACAACAGCAGCAGGTAGCGACAAAGAGGCAGCTGTTTCCCCACATGCCCGTGGATCCTGCCACTCAGGAGGGCAGCCTGGGCTAATAGTGAGCCCCTGACACTACTAACACATTCTAGTCACGTTCTACCTAAACATATACCCAGTATATCTGGGAATGAGAGTAGGAGGGCCAATCTGACCTGAGCTTGTTTGGGGTTTAAGCACAATGAGGCAAGCTGTGTCCTCTAAGTGAATTTAGGGAGAATCTTTTTTTTTTTTTTTTTTTTTTAAGATTTATTTATTATTTACAGTTTTCTTTCTGCAGGCCAGAAGAGGGCCCCAGATCTCATTATAGATGGTTGTGAGCCACCATGTGGTTGCCGGGAATTGAAATCAGGACCTTTTGAAGAACAGTCATTGCTCTTAACCTCTGAGCCATCTCTCCAGCACCCTTTAGGGAGAATCTTATTTACCATTTTATACTTTTGCCTAATTGGGCACTCAGAATTTAAATTAGTATTGTGGATCCATCCCTTGGAATGTCCAGATGCTGCTGAACACCAAGCCAGGAGGGAACAGTCTGCAATGGGTGGGCTCTGCAGCATTCCAGTCTAGCTTGGGGTGCTGCTGGAGGTCTTCTCTGAGGATTTTAGCATTACAGCTCTTTTAGATTGGTAGGAGATTACTGTCCAGAGAGAGAGAGCTCTCAAAAGTGTTACAGCTCAGTTAAAACAGCCACTCTCAGACAATCTTCAGTGAAATAGCTTGTGCTCGTTTATTGGTGAAATAGCTTAAGTTCTTGGGAGGTAGGGAGGGGGGCTTGGGGGTGACTGTGACCACGGAGTTGGGGCCCCAGAGACAGGAAAGGAGCTGCCCCACTCCTGCTGGCCTCAGGAGGACGTTAACATTTAGATTAGATTTCCAGGGTTTGAACATGCTCTACCTCAACAGTTCCGTGCCAGTTCCTCTGGTGGCACAGCCCACATGCCCCACAAGGTACCTTAGGGAAGGGACATGCATGGTAGAGAAAGTTATGACTTAATCTGTTAAGGTAGAAAACCACCCACAGTATGTGCCTTCACAACCAAAGTTCTCTTGAGCCCAAAAGAGGAAGCCCCAAACACTTGGGGGAGCAAAGTATCAATCCTTTAAGACAGCAAGAACCCGCAAACAGCCATTATGGGATCATGCAGATTACAAATGAATTGTTTTTTAGTATTTGGAGCATCAGAGGACTGGGTGGGGTACAGTCGGTAGACTGCTTACCTAGAATACACCAAGCCCTGGACTGAGTCCCTTAGCACTGTATAAAATAATTAGGCATGGTGGCACTTGCCTGTGATCACAGCCCTAGGGACATAAAGGCAAGATGATCAGAAGTTCAAGTCTAGATTACAAACTATTGCTGTGACAGCTCTGGCCACAGCTTGTTAGAGAAATATACAAGGCTTTGGGACCCTGGACGAGAACAGCGGCTGAACACTGTAAGCAGGGCTTAAAGAACTATCCTAGCAGGAACATAAAGACAGCACTGCCAAGCGAAATGTGAGCTACATAGGCCCAGCTCAAAGGCTTCAGAAGGAAACTATCTCTCTCTCTCTCTCTATCGATCATCTACCCACCTACCTACCTTTTGTTTTTTTGAGACAGGGTCTCTGTGTGTAGTCCAGGATGTCTTGGTAGCATTTTCCAGCTCCAGCAGACAGCAAAATGCAGCAGCTTTGGCCACATGGTTCTGATTTAAGGATTCAGGAGGAAAGCTATGCAATGTTCCTGTGGTTGGAAACAGCTGAAGCCAGCTGTGTAGCAGGGGAGTCGCTGCACACAGGCCCAGAGCCCACTACATGAAGATGTGTAGATGAAGCCTGGATTGTGTTAGAGACCCAAGACGTTGGAGATGCCAGAGCCGCGGGGTATCTGTGAAGGAGAGCTGCAGAAAGGGTATGGAACCAGCCCATGAGAGAAAACTATGTGGTATGCAGTCAGCAAAGCTAAATAGGAAGAGCCATCTAATAAGCCTTTTAACATCAGACATGGAGCTGAAGAAATGAGTTTGCTTGATTGGGTTTTGTTCTTGCCCTGGTCCAGAATTCCTCACTATGCCTCCTTTCCTCCCTTTTGGAATGGTAATGTATATTCTGCATCATTATATGTTAGAAGTATGTGATCTGCTTTTTTATTTTGTTCCTAGGTGATAGAGAATGAATATTTCTACCATTCTGTAGTTGGGAGATTGCCTTGAGTCTCCCAAGAGACTCTGAATTTTACACTTTTATATTGCTGAGACTGTGATAGAGTATGGGGACTTTTGAAGTTTGACTGAATGCATTTTGCATTTTGATATGACCACAACCCTATGAAGGCCAGGGAGTGGAATACGGTGACCTGAATGAGAACGAGGCCCATACAACAAACATTTGGATGCTTGGACACCAACTAGTGGCATTGTTGGGAAGGATCAGGAGATGTGGACTTTGAGGAGGTCATTTGGGTTTTGAGTTTCAAAACCCCACAGCAGGCCATTTCTCTCTGCCTGCCAGTGGATCAGGATGTAAGTTCTCAGCTCCATGCCTGCTTGTTGCCACACTTCCTGCCATGATGCTCACGAACCAACCCTCTGAAACTGTAAGCAAAGCCCCAATTAAATGCTTCCTTTTATAAGGGTTGCCTTGGTCATGCTGTCTCTAGAATGCTAAGACAGAGATTTTGCCTTAAAAATAATTTAATTAAAATTAGCAAAGTCAATAAACTCAAACATACAGCAAAGTTTATGGGTAGAGGAAAAAATGAAGAGCACAAAGGTATTCATTAACTCCATCAACGGTGACACCACAAAATGGCAGGAATATTCTTTTTCTATCACTTAGGGACAAGAGATGCCACCACATTATTCTGGCAACTCAAGAGACTAGGTAAGGCACGAGATGTAACCCTTAAGATGCCCTGAGGGACGTTGGCCATGGAAAGACAATGAAGCTTAAGTATATAATATATAAAACAGACAAAAACAAACCATTCCCTAGCTCTTATTCTCAATGTAAAAAGAAAAGGCCACTTAATTAGTTTTCCTCCTGCTTTACTTTGTCAAAAACAATGTACCTATGCAAGAGAGACAATTTAGTGGCTAAAAGCAATGACTGCTCTTTCAGAGGACCAGGGTTCAATTCCCAGGACCCATGTGGTAACTCGACTCAGGCCTTGGAAGGTACTGCACACAGGCCTCAGGTCTATACACACTGTGTATAGACATACAAGCAGGCAAAAATGCCCATACATATAAAATGAAAATAAAGAGAAAAAACAAAACAAAATATGCCTAAGAATCTTCCTGCAGATCAGCTACAATGTTCATACAGAGTCACATTACATACAAGTTTATCTAGAACTGATTCTGAAAAGTACTCTATAATCTCCTGGGAAACAAACAGTCTCTCAGAAGACAATAAATCACATCGTAATGTAGCTCTAATTCACACTGTTGTGTCTAAAACCCTTCTAGAAGGGCTGGGTGTAGTGGTGCACATTTTAATCTCAGCACTCTGGAAGCAGATCTCTGTGACTTTGAGGCTAACCTGATCTACACAGCTAGTTCTAGGACAGCTGGGACTACACAGAGAGACTGTCTTACACAAATAAATGAGTAAGTAGATAACTCATAATAAAAATAGTAAATAAAAATCTCAGTAGAAATAATGAGTTTTGTCAATAACAAACACTAAAGTAGAGTTCAGATTGTGGGACACACCTATAACCCCAGAGTTCTTGGAAGATAGAGGCAAGAGAATCAAAGAGTTCAAATACTCCTTGGCTACATGGCTAGTTCTAGATCAACCTGGGCTATGACACTCTGTCTCAACCCTCCACCCCACATAAGGTAAAACACAACAGCAACAGAACACTGAATGACCTTGGACTAACTGGTTTAAAGTTCTAAAACCATCTTGTATAGCAAAACTGAAAGTACAACTAAAAATAATGAAATTAAAGAGAAAAACGAAAAGAAAAAACAGACAAAATTCAAATTACTTTGAAAAATCTGATTTTATTTTCTTAATCAAAAAGAAGTATATTTGTGTTAAATTTAGAATATTTAGCTTTCCATTGATCTCTCCAATACTTGCCAGATAGACACCAACAGTGCTCAGAACTGTGAAAGTTAATACCCAATACCACATTTTCTAGTAAGTCCCCCAAGGCATTGGTGATTTTAATTTAAAAATGAAAGAATTTTAATTAGCATTGGAAATCTAAGCGACAATGGGTTTCAAGAGCTAAAAATCAGATCTTTTAAAAAACAGGTTCTTTGTTTCATTTTTGAAGGACTCAAACCTAACACTTCCAATAGAATACAGTATGTCCCAGCTCCCAAATTATGAAATTCATTATTTCACCTCAGAATAGGAAAACTATAAAATGGAACTTCTAAATTATTACATATATAAATACATTTTAACAGTCATGTTTGCTAGCAGAATTATGAAATAAAAACAAAGTCTACATTCAAGGTACAAATGATAAAGTTCTTTCACTGTTTTATTTAAGTTTCCATCCTATTCTTGTTTTCTACCCCTATATTTAAAACCATGGTCAAAGCCAAGAGTCGATCATTTTCTGCACTTAATAGTCATTGGTACCAGTCCTATATACAGTAGGTGTCCTGCAATGGGCTCAGGACTCCCAAGACTGGGCTATTTGACAACATGATTTAGGAACGCTTAGGAATTCCAAAGTGACTCAAGTCACGCACCCAACACCGACCAGCCGGCAATGGCGGGCTGTTGTGTGTACTGAGCATGGCCAGCATGCAAACAGACTTCTCCTATTTGTTCAATTTGAGGTAAAACAGGCAAAAATACTTAATATCACAGAAGCTGCATAATTAACACTAACTTCTTTTTGCTGCTGATTTCATATAAACTAATTTTAAAGTTAACTAAAAAAAATTCTGATTTTAAGCATACAAAAAGGGAAAAAAAGGAAAAAAAGGGAAAAAAGCTATTCTTTCAAATTCATCATTAGTAAAGACTATTTTGAAATGAAGGAAAATATTTCTCTCAGAATCATCATTTTGAATACTCTGTGATACAACTTCTCATTATTTCATTTTTCAATATTGGAAAGACCTCTCACACCTGGGTACTACCTGGTATTTTCTGAGATAACAAACAATACCAACAGGACTCATAATAGGATTTCCTGAAAGGTCTGCAAACATTTCCAAAACCATAAATCAGTCTTCCTCCAAAAACTAAAGATGGCTGGGAAGTAGCAGCCAGGACTGGCTTTTAGTACAGACACAAAGTTGACTCCTGGTAAACTTTTCTATTGGTGTTGCTGCTAAAATTTTAGTGCCAGATCTCATGGAAAAAACAAAAAACAAGAGACTGGCAAAAAGGCCCAATGTTAGCATTAATATAACAATTATAACCTACTGCCAGTAATTACTTCTGTACATAGTTGTTTTAGTCAAGAAGCACCAGAAACCTAAAAGTACAACTTCCAAGAATGGTACTTTCATCATTACCTCACTGCTTCCAGAATAAACAACAGCATTGAGAAAACACCAGCCCATAAGCAATTTTGTAACTGTAATTTGACTTGACAAAAGCATTTTGTTTAAAATGTTCCTTTTTCACTATTGACAGAGTCTAGGAAATATACTCCCAGCTGATAGGTTGCCTTAAAGAATAAACGATCCCTAAACCTCATGGTAATGAAACACTAAGCTTGCTTTTTTCTATAGTATGGAAACAGTCCCAGGCAGACCAAAAGAAGAAAACCTACCAAGTCAAAGTACTGTAAATGAGGTTCATCTTGTGTACCCAGAAGCAGAAAACCTCAAAAGTCACAAGAGAAAGACTACCAATTTGTTCCACCACACAAAAACCTACCCCAAAACACCTTAGTTCTGAGCTCAATATTCCCCTAAGGTATTACTAGGAGATGCTTCAGGGCACTTAAAAAGTGGCAGCAGTTAACTGCTGGAAGCTAACACTAGAGAGGAAACGCCCTCAGGGCTCAGGGCTGCCCACCCATCCCTTACCACCCCCACCCAGAATATGTAAAACCTCCTGTCAAAGTTTTTTCTTATGCTAACAAAGACATACCACCTACAGTGCTAAAACTAGAACTAGCAGCATTAGAGAAATAAAGCAAAAATAGGGAGCCCACAAGAATGATCTAAATGCCTACAGAGAAAGAAACAAAGCAGCAGGGACCCTCTGCCCTCTGGTTACGTTTGTAGACAACTGGCTGCATTAAAGAACCAGACTTACCCACATTAACAAGAATTTAACAATGCTTCCCCAAGACAGAGAATAAAACTTGACCTTCCATGTCAAAGCGGACAGAGAGGCCTCTTTCAGTCCTGGAGTTGAATGAGTTCAAAGATTGGCAATAAAGAAAAAAAAATTTTTTTAAAAAAAGAGAAAAAGAAAAAAGCATTTACAGGCATGATGAAACAAGCCTGGCATTTTATCGAACAGTCACACCAAGTTTCTCCAGCACACGGACACCCTTTTCTTGGTACTCTTGTCTGGTCATCCAAAAGTTGTCTTTGTCTTTCATGATGTCTGCTAGGACTGCGCCACCCAAGAACACCATGTGCTTTCTGCGGGGTGGGTCTTCAATTCGGATCTTAAATTTCTACAGGAGAAAGAGAACAAGAAATCATACGTGCATAAGGCTCTATTTCAGGAAGACTTCTGCATATGTACTCTTGAATCTCTTCACAATCGGCAACCCACACCACAGGCTCTGTTACCTTAGACACAGAAACATTCGCTAATTCCCAAGCTCATGATTAGGAGACAAGACTCTTAATTCACACCTGTTACCCTGATTTGAAGTAACTTGCACAAACGATGACTGTGCTAACAGCCCAAGGACCAGAAGCAAGATTCTAACAGGTTTTCCTTAGTTCCTGAGCAGTGTTCTTCAAGGTCTAACACGACTCTAGCTCAGTGAAATACAGTAAAACTGATTTTTCTGGTATTAGACCTGGTGAGAAATATGTTATAAGCTTCCGCAAAATGTGATTCGTTGCACTTTCTGGGAACCCGGAAACGGACCTGGCCATAGTTCATAATCTTGGCCAGCATTTAATTAAAGCTTGCTTCAAATTTGGCTCAAAATTGTAGTATTGGTCTTCTTCTCAGCGAGTGGGATTAACAGCTTCCCTCAATATACTGATTCAAGGTATGTAAGCCAAAGAAACTCCCCTCTTCAAGTTGCTTTTGATTACCGTGTTTTATCATACCACAGTAGCCCTTAGACAGGGCTGAACTCCAGATTCATCCACACCTATGACATGGCCTACAGCTCAGCTCCACCCCAGACCTCCAGTTCCTTATATACAAAACTCACATTCTATTGTCTTAAATTCAAGTGAAATGTACTCAAAACAGGCAAGGCTGGATATGTTTGTAATAGGTTGCTATGGTCCATTTTCTTTCTTCTTTTCTCTCTCTCTCTCTCTTTTTTTTTTTGTTTGTTTTTCTGGTTTGTTTCAAAACAGGATCTCACTATATAGCTCTGGCTGTCCTGGAACTCACTAAGTAGACCAGGCTGACCTCAAACTCACAGAGACCTGCCTGACTCTTGTCTCCCAAGTGCTGAGATTAAAGGAGTGTACCACTACATGCACCCAACTGCTATGGTCCATTTTCAATACAAGGTATATTTAAAGTTCATCAGTTACAGATGAGTGAATGAAAAAAAGAAAGGAAAAGGCATGACTGGTCCCTGGTCTCAGCACCAGAAGAATGAGAAGAGAAATGAAAATGGGAGGGCGTGACTGCTCCTAGGTGTAGTAGGAGAAGGTTATTGCACGTAAAAGGGAGAGCACAGTAAGAGGCAGGAACATCTGGGAGAGCCCACAGTGGACACGATCATGGGATGGGCCATGTGAGAAGAGAGGGGAAGGGAGGGCCACACAAAGAGACCAGAAGGGTAAAGGGTCGATGAAAGGATTAGGTAACCAAAATACTGCACTATATAAAGAAGGGCAGCTGGGGGAAGGGCTTGCCAGCCCCTATGTTGGAGAAGTTTAGGGTAGGGGCAGGACTTGCCAGTCATACCCTGTAAAAAGTAGAGACTGAAAGATGCTGAGAGAACCTGGCAGCAGGCACTCTGACATGTTATCTAGGCATCTCAGCCAGTTTGTTCGGGGTTTGAGACCTAACAAGCAGAAGGGCTAGATCCCTTTCTTCCTTAGCTAGCATTGGGTACTTGCTTGTCTATATATATCTATATACATGACTAACCACCCTCAGAAAAAAAGGGGGCAGTCTCAAACTTCAAATTGTTCATAGATAAGGCTGTGTGTCCTAACCCAATGAGATGGGGAGTCTGGGGAGATGGGGAGTCTGGGAAGACAACAAGCCGCAGCCCCCGGGGGAAGAGAACAGGAGCGCCACCTACAGTGCGCACGCCTGGGGTCCCAGAAGCAGAGGCACATAGATCTCTGTGAGCTGGAGGCTGGAGGCTGGCCTGGTCTACAAAGTGAGTGCCGGAAACTCGGCGGGGGTGGGGTAGGGGGGGAGTGGAAGGTGAGAACGGACCTGTAGGATTCCTTATTACCAAAATCCTTTTACTCCCATTTGGCCATGTAGAGCTTTACTCCCATTCACAAAGCTTTACTACTAAACCATTAACAGAAGTGCAGCTGCTGACAAAGGAACCTGAACATCCTTGAGATGCTCTGACACTACCCACAGGACAAGCAGAATGAATCTTCAGGTCCAAGGCGCTTACAGTCTGCAGTGTTATCAAGCTCTAGCCTGAATATTATGTGTGTGTAGCTGTATGTGGGTATGTGTATGTGACTGCAGTACCCACAAAGAGTACTCAGAAGAGGGGTCTAATCCCCTATGGTTGTTAAAAGCCTGATGAGGGTGTTGAGTCTTGGCTGCATGTACTTACGTCACCGTGTACATGCCTGGTTCATGGCAGTCAGAAGAACTTGAGCTACAGATGGTTGCGAGCTGAACCCGGCTCTTCTGCAAGAGCAGCCAGTGCTCTTAACCACTGAGCCATCTCTCCAGCCCTCTTCCCTCCACTTCATTATATTATCCTTGGTGACTTTTTTTATCTCCTCCTTAAATTCATTCACCTGGCAAAGTATCAACTCAGGTAATCAAGTCTGAACCTGCTTTCAAGCAGCTCAGTACACAGTACAGAAGCTCAATACCTTGCTTTAAATGTGTCCCCCAACCTCACCTGGGCCTTCATGCTGTTTTAGGACATCTTCCCACTCTCCACACTCTCTCGAATGTAATTATTTTAGCCCAACTCCATTTCTAAGCCTCTACCAGCCCCCTCCCACCCCCATAACTTCCTGTCTTACCCTTCTTGCCTCCTTCTCCACCCCACTGGGTTTACGGATTCTTTTACAGGTAAGTCAGATCATATCGTTTTCTGTTGGGAACCCTCATGATCTTTCATCTTCACTATAACTGACTTTTCTGCTCATTAGCTTTCTGACCTCATTTCTACCCTCTCTAGCTTACTTTGCTCTAGCCACATGGAAACATTTCTGCCAACTCATCTTTCTGCACTATTTCTGACTAGAAGTGCTAACTCCCTAACTTGACACAGGTCTCTGATCCACAGGCATTTCATGAGAGGCCTTTTCTGATCAGACGTGAGGGTGTACCCTTACCAACAACCATTTTCTTTTCCCGAGTCTTCCTCTCCTTTTCTCTACGCTATTTATTATTACCACCGGTAAGTTACTTAAACTCACAGCAGCAATTTTTATTGTTGAACTATGTTTTGTTTCCAGGTCTAAAACAGTTTTGGCACAGTGCTAGATGTTTCCTGGGCTTAGGGTGTGGCTCAGTGCTAGTGTTTGCCTAGAGTGTGTAACCTGGGTCCAAACCCTAGCACTGCAAACCTGAAAAGGAAGGGGAAATCAGAATGCATAAAACCAGGTTCAGTGGGTTTACCAGAATATACTGCTAGGAAGACTCCTTACCTCAAAAAAGTTTGTATAAATAAATGATCACCAGAGATATTTTAAATTCTCTATATAATTTAATGAAATGAGGAATGTGAGTGAAATACTAAGAAAGCCCAATAACATCAGTCCTCTGAAATGTGTAATCTTAGCATCTACAAAGCAGGTAAGAAACTCAAGGAATAAAGCCATTATTAAAGGACTCTTGGTTGCATCCATTCTCTAGACGCCATACAACACAGTCCACAGCTGGGAAAAGAACCACTAGCAATTACATTCTAGTACATAGCAACAATTACCAATAAAATCCATTTAAAGAGCTGTGATAATTCTGGAAACACAAACATGCCTGAGGAGTTAGGACATACAACAAAGCAGGGTGCGGTGGCACACCCCTTTAATTCCAGTGCTCAGGGAGGCAGAGGCAGGCTGTAAGTTCAAGGCCAGCCTGGTCTACAAAGGGAGTCCAGGACAGTGAAAGCTACAGAGATATCCTGTCTAGAAAAACCTAAACAAACAAACAACCAAAACAAAACAAAGACAAACAACAAGTAGACAGGAAAAATAGCCTAAAATCAAAATTCTGAGAGGCTAAGAGTAAAGGCTGATTACATATCAAAAAGTTAAAAACCAACGCCAAGTTTGATGATGTACATCTGTAATCTAACACTTAGTAGGCAGAGGCAGGTGGTTCTCTTTAAGTTCAAAGCCAGTATGGTCAACATAGTAAGCTCCAAGGCAGCCAGGACTACATAGTTAAGAGTGTTTCTAGAAAGATAAAAAGGGGAGGGGGTCAGGCAGACAAAAAGACCAAAGCAAAAAGCCCCCAAAGCAGGACATTTTCTTTCCCCTTTCTCCACAGCACAGCAGGTTCTTCTCATGCACTTGTATACAGCATATGAGCCCAAGCTGCTCACTATAGATTATCAAGGGCACTGGACTCAGTGACCTGCATTCTTTCAATAGAGCAGTAACCTAGTAGGAGCACTACCCCAGGACAATTTCCATTGAGCCCTGCAAATCTTCAAGAGCCTAACTGCACAGACATCTGCTTCAAGACTTCTTGCTCCCTCTAGTGGTTGTCAAGATCCATAAGCTACTTTATAGGGTTTTAAAACAATAATTAGTTACTATAGATACTTACAGAAAGTTTTTCCACATCTCCTTTAAGAACTCGTTCTAAGTAAAGCTGTTTGAGCTCTCGTTCCAACCTTGATGGCAGGCCAGGATACATGGTAGAGCCTCCGGAAAGCACAATGTGCTTGTAAAATTCAGATCTAGGAAGACACAGTGAATATTTGCATGAAAATGGTACCTTATTTTTACTTTGTTTTTTAATTTTGGGCAGAACGCTTGCCTGGCGGGCATGAAGCACTGGGTTCCAACCCAGCACTACATACTCCATGGACACGATGAAGTAGAGGGAGAAGGATCGAAAAGCACAAGTCTCTGCTGGATGAGACTGTCACAAATGACAGCAGCAACAAATAAGATGTGTCAATACCCTGCTGACATAAGGGAGTGGAAGGACATAAAAGCTCAACATGCCAATCATCAAGAAATGTAAATTAAATGGCAATGAGTGATCTCTGTACACCTGTTGAAACAAAAAAGGGCAGATGTACAGAAAGGGAAGCCTTGTACACTGACAGATAAATTCAACAAATCACAGCCTCCAACCCACCCAGGGTCACATAACTGAATGTGGGGGTGGTGAAATACTTGACGACAGTAAAAGGTTCCCTAAGGTGCAACAGCCAAAACCTAACTCAAAAGCAAACATGCATCAATCTAAGGTTGGTGGTGGCAGTGCCCACCCATGTTTCCTTGCCCAACTTCGCTGTGGCCTGTGTTCTGAACTCACCATCTACCTTACAATGCAAATGCAGCCATGCCATGCAGCATTTGGGCTCAAATTCCAGACCATGGTATGTTAGAAAACTGGGTATTTTTATTGCACATACAGCTTTCTCTTCTTACAAAAACATTACAGAGAGCAAAGATGGTATTTTTTCTACTGTCACTTCTTGGCATACTAAATGTGACATCAGTATATTTTTTAATTATATTGGGCTAGAATGCTTGATTTTAAAAACTGATGTTATGCCAGGCTGTGGTGGGACATACCTTTAATCCCCGCACTTGGGAGGCAGAGGCAGGTGGACCTAAGTTAAAGACCGGCCTGGTCTACAGAGAATGAGCCAGGACATCCAGGGCTACACAGAGAAACCCTGTCTTGAAAAACAAAAATAAAAACTTGAATTTTGAATTCCTAACTTTTGAGTTCCATTAAAAAAAATTCATGGGGCTGGAGAGATGGCTCAGAGGTTAAGAGCACTGGCTGCTCTTCCAGAGGTCCTGAGTTCAATTCCCAGCAACCACATGGTGGCTCACAGCCATCCACAATAAGATCTGGTGCCTTCTTCTGACATGAGGTGTACATGCAGACAGAACATTGTACACATAATAAATAAATAAAATATTAAAAAAAAATTCATTAAGTGAATTCTGATTTGAGATTAGCTCAGATTCTCTAATAATTTCTGAAATGGCAATAATCATACTTTTGCCATTTTGTGTTGTTGGTTTTTTGTTGTACTGAGAACTGTAGCTAATGTCTCAAACACACTAGAGAAGTAATCTTCCTGAGATACATTCTCAGCTCTGCTGTGTTTATGACTTAAAATCTCACCATGTAGCCTTAGTTGGCTTGACACTTGCTATGTATAGCATGCTCAAACTTGAGAGTTGCCTGCCTCAGTCTCTAAAGTGCTGGGATTAAAGATATTTGCCATCATATATATCTAATAAATCATTTCTATATATATTATATATGTGTGTGTATATGTATATACATATATATATATATGAGAGAGAGAGACAGTTACCCTGCATCCTGTTACTCTGGAGCACCCTGACTAAGTGGGAATATCATAAGTAAAAGTTTAAGGAGCCCTGATATAAATTATAATTACCATGACAGAAAACAGTACAGAAACTCTCCCCAAAACTAAAGATTGGCCTTATCAAATGATTCATCAATCCAAAGCTGACTTTAAAAGCCAGAATGCTGAAGAGATACCTGCATTCCCGCACCACTGCAATTTTATTCACAAGGGAGGGAAGGAGGAAGGAAAACTAGCTAACTAAACTTAAAGGTCTGATGAGATGGTTCAGTGGGGAAAGGAATCTCTTGCCATCTCTTGCCGTGCCCGATGGCCTGAGGTTGATCCCTGGGACCCAATGGTAGGAGGCAAAAAAAGAGCTCCCAAAAGTTATCCTGTCTTCCATATGTGTGCCATGGCACCCTCACTCACCAAACTACATGCACACCAAACAAACTAACAAAATGTAACAGAATTAAAACACATGCACTGCTGTGAATCAAAACCAGGGTTTCATGTTTGACAGTCAAGTACTCTAACTAAATTTTATCTCTATACAAAAGTAGATACATGTTAAGGGGAAAAATAATTCATAACTTTAATCCCAGCACTGAAAGGCAAATGCAGGCAGATCTCTGTTAAGTTTGAGGCTAGCCTGGTATATAGAGCAAATTTCAGGACCACCAGGGCTATACAGAGAAACCCTGCCTCAAAAACAAAAAACAACATCCCCTCCCCCCCAAAAAAGCAAAAAAGATTATATTCTTACTATTTTAAACCATGTCTAGGTGTGTGAATTTGCATGTCAGTATGTGTTCATGAATGTCGGTGCCCACAGAGACTGGAGCTGTGAGTTATAGAGAGTTGTGAGCCATTTGACATAGTTAAGAACTGAAGTCAGGTCCTCTGGAAGAACAGCAACTGCTGGGCATCTCTGTGGCCCATGTACCTCTTACAAATGACTTGGAAACACTGTCTACTGTACCTGGTATCGATGTCAGCTGCCTGGATTGTGTTAAAAAGCAATTCAGCAACACCAACCCCCTCAACATTGATCAAGTGAGGCTGAAATAAAGCTTCTGGTGCTTCAAATCGTTCTCCTCCAACTTTAATAATACGGCCGTCTGGAAGCTAGAAACAAAACAGCCAGGTGCGAGTCAGCAAAACAACTTCCCAGGATTCTCTATAACTGATTCTTTTAAATGAGTCTTTCTGTCATCAAAATTATTAAAAGCAGTAATTTTCCCAAATGTTTTCTTGGGTGACACAAAACAACTCAGATTATGTTCTTACTAACATTATACTCTGCTTTTTTTTTTTTAATGGCACACAATGCTCTTAAGAGGCAGCATTTCTAAGAGGCAGAAAACAAACTGACCTTGTAAAACCTACCCTCTGATCTACACAGGGTACACACACGATCTTTCTCTCTTAAAAATAGCCAACCAGCCAGCTAGCAGCAGCAGCAGACGTAGAAGCTGCAATGCCAATACTCTTAGAGGCTGAGGCAAGAGGATCATGAATTCAAGGCTGGCCTGGGCTGTTTCATATTGAAAGCTTATCTCAAAAATCATTTTTTTTTAAAGAACATTGATTTAGAGTACTTTTTATGTTACTATGTCTTTAAAAACTTTATCTAAGTGGTAAGCATAACTTTAACACAAGCCAGTAAGATCTGGACAGTCTAATGTTTTCACATGACCTACACAGAAAACCCTTACCTTGCTTAAATCTATTTTATGTGGTTTGTTTGCCTTAGACTTACAGAGAATCCTCCTACATCTGGCTCCCAAGTGTTGGGATTACAGTATGCCAGCATACCTGGCCAATTAATGTTTGTATTTAACTGAGAGGTGTCAAGGGGAAATTCTCTCACATCAATTTACAGTTAATGGGACTGACATAAGTAACACGCGTTCTTATGTATGTTGGCATTTAATTCCACATAACAATGCTTAACATTTAAATAATGAAATTTACAAAGCACATTCCTAAAAACACTGATTCTATGTTTGCTGAAATTATTCATGACTATGTAAAACTGCATTAGAACCACCTTTTTATATTATTGTACTGAGCCCCCTCTTTCTTCCCAAGATACAGGATCTCACTATGTTGCATGGGCTGCTCCTGGACTCCTGAACTCTAGCAATCTATCTAGACTATTTTGTTTTTACGTTCCCCCAAGTCAGGATCTCACACGGAGCCATGATGGACCATGTGTGTGTCTTTCTGCCTCTGCCTTCCAGGTGCTGAGGCTACAGGGGCGCTGCCCTGCCTGGCTGTCACTGGGAGAGTTTGAGGTTAAACTACATACACAGATGGGCCTCAAACCCAGTGACGTTCCTGCCCCATGTGGAAGTTACTGAAGTTATAGAAAAGCACCACTATGTCTGGCCTTTTGGTTTTCATAGGGTGTTAGAGGAGGTAAAAATGGGGTTAGGATGGTCTGGCTATTAGTCCAGGCTGACCTTAATCTAATTCAATGGTTATTCCTGTCTCAGCCACCAACCAACATTAATCATGTCTTAAAGTTGTTAGTTCTCTGTTGGGGGTTGTTCTGATGCTTTATTTTGATGCTGGTTACTGGCCCTCAAGATCTGGTTACTCTCTGATACACCCACTCTTGTTGTGTAAACCTGCCTAAGACATTATCCCTGATTGGTTGATTAAATGACATATACCTAGGCAGGGCAAAATGAGGCAGGTGTGGCTAAGGTTCCTGGGCTTTGGTTCAAGAGAATCAATGAATACAGACAGACAGGAAGAGAGGAGGCAAGAGGACACTACGATGAGTTAGCACAGAAAGGGAACCATGTGGACTAGGAGGAAGGACTCCAAGGATGGCATGGATGGAAAAAGCACCAAGATGAAAAATACAAGCAAGTAGATTGGGATTATGGATGGAAGGCAGACCAGATGAGGATGATTAAAGCGGATGGTATTGGATGGGGCTGGGAGATGGATGGTGAGGTTATTGAGACAGCGTAGGTGGAAATATCTGCTGGCCCAAGTGAACAGGCAATTATAAAATCTAACAGGTGTCTGTGTCTTATTATTTGTGATGGTGGGTTAAATTATACTTGCACAATAATTATAGGGCTAATAATAAACATTATATAGCCCAACACTCATTTTTATTTACAAGAACAATTCTCCCATGGTTTATTTTATGCAATTTCCTTTCAAACAATTAAGATTGAAAATTAGGATCAGAAACCACCAGGACAAACCTAAAGGCTATTAGAAGTTATAAAGTAGGTTTTTATTGTATGATTAGGATGGTATCTTTTATTGGAGGGTGGGGTTAAGACAGTCGGTCTCTCTAGTCCTGGCTGGCCTGGGACTTACTATGTAGTTAGGAGATCCTCCTGCCTCTGCCCCCCCTCCCCCAAGTACTGGAATTAAAGGTATGTGCTAGCACAGCCAGCCTCTAACAATATTTTCTTCCTCTCTTGTGTCTTTTGAGATAAGGTCTCATTATGTACCCTTGGCTGGCCTAGAACTCATGAAAACCAGCATACCCTGCTCTTTTGGCTTATTTTGGAGGCCTTATCAGATTGGCCTCATTACTTAAGTGGTACTCTTGCCTCAGTATTCTGAGTGCTGGGATTACAGCAGGTGCCACCATACCCAGCCAAGTAAGTGTTCTTAAGCTCTGTGACTGATATTGGTACTATTCACAAATGTGTACAACATAATGGATTTCAAAGTAAGTCTGAAATCAGCCTGGGTTCTAACCCAGCTACAGTGAGACCCTGTCTGAGAAAAATCAAAGCAAAAACATTTCCCAAGATGCATTTCTTAGATTATTAGCTCTATGACATGCTACAAAATCTCGAGGTCCACTTAAAAGTTCAGGATTGTAATCCCAGCATTTGGGAGGCAGAGGCAAGAGGATCCAGTCTTAGAATAATCCAACAGTCTGAGAAACAAGTACACAAAATTTTCACAAATGCCTACATACTAGCATATCAAAGGACCTAGAAGTCATGCAGCAAAGCGATATTAATTATCTCCATAATTTGACAATTATAACTGTGTTCTATTTTTTAACTCTTAACATCCCAGAGAAAAAACACTGTACAAAACACATTGAGAAATGATATCGCGATGATGCTAGACTCTCAAATACTACTTCCATTTCAAATTACATTCTAATTTAATTCTTGCTTTAATTCAAACCAAAAATACTTACGCCAGGGCCTAATATAGAAACACACACAAGACCCTCGGTACAATGTCCAGCACATTAAAAAGTGTATGTGTGGAGCAGAGGGGTGCACGCAAAACCAAACAAACCAAAACTCTAAGAGTTCTTAAGTGACATTAATGAACACAGATGACCCTTTTCAACCCACAGTGTATTTTACACAGGATACTTACTGTATAGGACTCAACTAACACTGTGGTCTCTAAGGCCAGCTTCTGCTCTTGCTCAATATTGTAGCCCACATAACAAAGTTTTTCTTTAATCATGCGAACTGTCTCAAAATCAGCAGAATGGTTGAAGGCATATCCTCGCAATAGCAGCAGCTGGTATTAAAAAAAAGGCAGTAAATTAATAATCTATGCCAATGAGTTGTACTGTAAAAAGGTTAAACCCTTGTTGGCTGCCAACATGGCTCAGCAGGTAAAAAGTCCTTGCCATCCATTCCTGACAGCCTGAGCTCAATTCCTAGAACCTATAACAAGGCCAATAATGGTACATGGGGGTGATGCTGGAAACCTTGTACACTGATTTTTAATTTTATTTTATTGTTTTAAACAGTATGTATTGTGAGTCTCTGTATGGGTATGTACACGCAAGAACTGGTCCCTGAAAGGTCCAGAGGAAGGCATTAGATTCCACTGAGCTGGGGTTACAGGCAGCAGAGAGCTAGCCAAGACAGCAACAAGCTGATTCTCTGTAAGAGCAGTATGTATGTGCCTGACTGCTGAGCCCGCTTTCCAGCCCCTTGTTTTAGACAAAGATTTCTGTCTAAGTCAATAAGCAAACTAAAAAAACTAGTTTTTATAATATTTTCCTTTCACTTACCTTGATAAGGTACCTGGTAATATCCCTCCCAGCAATATCCAGCCTCCTTGTAAGGTGAGGGAGAGAAAAGCCTTCATATACTGGGCAAATGTGAGTCACCCCATCTCCGGAGTCCACTACAACACCAGTCAGTAACCCTGAACAAGAACCAAAGTTCTGAGAGTCAGCTCAGAAAAACCAAAGCCAGAGGTTTCAAATGTGGTAGACGCCACGCCCCCCAAATCAAGCAGCCAGTGAAGCTCAGAGCCAGCGCTTCTTTTCTTTCTCTCTCTTTCCCCTCTCTCTCTCTCTTTTAAGATTTACTATTTATTCAGGATTCTGCTGCCTGTATGCCTAAATGCCAGAAGAGGACACCAGATCTCATTATGTGGTGATTATGAGCTATTACAAGGTTGCTGGGAACTGAACTCAGAACCTTTCGAAGAAAAGCCAATGCTCTTAACCTCTAAGCCATCTCTCCAGCCCTAAGACAGAATCTCCTTACATAGCCCTGGCTGTCCTGGAACTTGCTATGTAGGCCAGGCTGATCATGAACTCAAGAGAGACTGTCCTGCCTCAGCCTCTGAGTGCTGGGACTAAAAGCATGCGCCCATGTCCAACTTTAGCACTTCATTTGTAATCACAGATATAGGTGTCTGTTCCTTGGTTTTCTTTCTCTCTCTCTCACTTTCTTTTTTTTTAATAATTTATTTAATTTTATTTTATGTGTGAAGGTGGCAGATTCCTTGGAATTGGTGGTACAGACAGTTGTGAGCTGCCATGTGGGTGTTGGGAATTGAACCCAGGTCCTTTTGAAGAGCAGACAGTACTCTTAACTACTAAGCCATCTCTCCAGCTCCCTGGTTTCCTTTCTTTACACTCTTATTTGTGTAGGGCTGTACATGTGAAGGCAAGTGGCACACACATGCCATAGCACATGTGAGGTCAGAGGACAATTTATGGTGTGTGGGGGGTGGTGAGGGTTGGTTCTCTCCTTCCACCTAAAAGGAACTAAACTCAGGTTGTTGGGTTGGTGGTAAGGGCCATTACCCACAGTCACTTGCCCTGGGGTTTCTTGTTCAATCGTGTGCTTCTTTAAGAGCCTGGGAAGAAAGACCCTGCTACAGTTTCCTTTTTAACCTAATCAAAGGATTCCCTTAAAGTGAAATTTTCTAAAGTATAATGAACAACTTATGGAAACAACTGTGAAAAGTGACTATGACACAGTCACAGATGGTAAATGAATCTGCTAAGATCATCTGGTCAGGCCTGTAGCAAAAAAACTGAAACCCAGCTCTTAGGAGGCCTGTGATCAAAAGACCAAAAATTCTAGGTCACATACCTTTAAAAACAAACAACAACAAAAAAGATTTATTATGTTTATAGTGTTCTCCCTGCAGGTACACCCACAGGCCAGAAGAGGGCACCAGATCTCATTATAAATAGTTGTGAGCCACCATGTGGTTGCTGGGAATTGAACTCAGGACCTCTGAAAGAGTAGCCAACGCTCTTAACGTCTGAGCCATCTTCTCCAGCCCTAGGTCACATATCTTAAAAACCTCAAAACAAGGCCACCAACTGAAACCTATCCACCCTACCCCCACCCCATTTACAGGATGACTGGAGTTCTCAGGAAACTAGAGCTACAGTCAAACACCACCCCAAAACAAAAGAAAAATATATCAACAACAAAAGCCTATAATCATGAGGGAATGTGTAAGGCCTGGGTGGGATACCCAGCCAAAACCCTATAAGCAACAGCAATAGTAACAACAACAAGCCACTGTATTTCCTCTTTGTCACCGAAAAAGACTCATTTATTTTTGTTATTGAGGCCAAGTCTCATCCTAGCCAAGAAATCGTAACCACAGTGCCTTCAGCAGTCTAAGCAATGGGGTTACATACTGCAATCACAGGTATGCATACATTTGGCTTGTGCTACTGAATAAGAGGTTGGTGAAGTGGCTCAGAGAGTAAAAGTACTTTGCAAAATAAGCCAGGTGACCTGTGTTCAAGCTCTGGAACCCATATAAGGTGAGAGGAAAGTTGTCCTGACCTCTAAGTGTATACATGGCCTGAATATCACACCCTCTACCCACACATACAAATACTGCTACCAGTTATTAATTTTTTAGTAAAATGTTTATATTTTTTATCATGTGTGTGTGTGTCTGTGTGTGTGCCTGCCATAGCCACAAAAGGCCATGTAGTTACAGGCAATTGTGAGCCACCAAACATGGGTGCTCACATGAGACAGGGTTTCTCTGTGTATTCCTGGCTGTCCTGGAACCCACTCTGTAGACCAAGCTGGCCTAGAACTCAAGAGATCCACTTGCCTCTGCCTCCCAAGTATTGAGATTAAAGGTGTGTGCCATCACTGCCCAGAATAAAATTTTGAAAAGAAAAAAAAAAATGTTTGAAAAAAGCCATGAGTCAATACTAGGGGAAAAGAAACCTTTTCTAGGCGGACATACTGGGAAAAGCCTGTAATCCCACCACTTGGAAGATAAAGGTGAGATATTCTAGGTCAGGTCACCTCTAATCCAACACTTTGGCGACAGAGGCCAGTGAGGCTACCCTGGTCTGCATAGCACAGCCACAGCTACACAGTGAGTCCCTGACTAAAAATTATGTAGTGGTTGTTCTAGGTCATTCTGGGGCTATGCTGGGAGTTCAAGGCCAACTGGCCTACATGAGACACTACTTCAAAACCAGTGAGAAAAACAGACCCAAAAACTCACACTAGAAAAAGAACTTTTCAATGTATTAATAGTGAGTCTATATGTACATACCACAGCATACATGTAGAGAACAGGGGACAATTTTGTAGTCAGCTCTCTCTTTCCATTAGGGACCATGGGATCAAACTCAGATCTCCAGGCTCTGTAGCAAGCTTCTTTACCTGCCAGCCTATTATAACTTATATATTTTTAAAACCATAATATATATTTTATTATTTTCTCTTCTCTTGAATAGTCTCTCTCCCTTCCACTTTATTACATAAATTTGCCTATGGACATATTACCCTAAACATTCTTAATCTCATCTTACATATAAATTTGCATGCACTGTCATATCTGTCTGACAAAAATGAATGTAAGTATAAACATTCCCATTTTAAGCTGATACACTTTGGTTTTTGCTGACTAATGTTATAGCCTCATAAAACTGCTGCCTCTCAATCCTGATCTTTCAGAGAACCTGTTTGGGGGTGTGTCCTCATGGACCTGCAGGGGACTGAGGGCAGATACTGGCTGTCTTCCTCAATTGTTCTCCACCTTACTATGTTTTCAAAGATTTACTTGCTTGTCTATTTCTCTATGTGTGTCTGTGCATTTGTGTGTATCAGGTGTCCTCCTCTGAGGAAGGATCTCTTCCTGAACCTGGGGCTAGCAAGTATCAGTAATCCTCCTGTCTCCACACCCACCAGAACTAGGGTTATAGGAATATGTGGCTTGTTACATGGACGCTGGCATCTTGAGGTCTAACACTCGTGATTCCACAGCTTAACCACTGAGCCACCTCTCCAGTACTCACTTTCTTTTAGATAGGCTTCTAACAATTAAGGAGTCAATAGTTCCATAAAAACGGCTAAATACAGCCTGGCATGGGTGGCACACACCACTAATCCCAGTACTCAGAAGGCAGAAGAAGGCGGATCTCTGCGAGTTCAGGGCCAGCCTGGTCTACAAATTGAGTTGTGGGACAGCCAGGGGCACACAGAGAAACCCTGTCTTGAAAAACAACAACAAAAGAAGCTAAATATAAGCAATTGAGACAGATTATCCTCTTACTTGTCAGAGATTAATTCATAAATGTTACTAGGAAAATACACTGACCAGTTTTCCTAAATATTCTTTTAGGGTATAGCTCAGCAGTTAAGAGCATTTACTGCTCTCAAAGGACCCAGAGGAATCCCAACACGCACAATGCAGCTCACAACTGTAACCAGCACTATAGGATCCTATGCCTTCCTCTGGCCTCTCTGAGCACCAGGCATGCACACAGAACACACACATACATGCAAGAACACTGACATACATAAAATAAAACCTCCTTACCCAAGATGAAATTCTTATTACAGGTTCAAACTTAGACTAAACCCCTTTTAAACTTTCAAAAATTGATATATATAAAAATCATTCCTAAAAGTTAATGAACTTTGTATATAAAAATAATTTCTAAAAGTGATTAAAAAATTTAACTTTAATTTTATTTTATGTGGGTCTTTTGCCTGCACGTAAGTCTATGCACTACTTGTATGCCTGGTGACAGTGGAAGCCAGAAGTGGACATCAGGTCTCCTGGAACTAGAGTTACATATGGCTGTGTGTCACCACCCAAATGGTGGGAATTAACTCAACCCTCCAGGAGATCAGCTAGTAAGTCCCTCTTAAGTTGTAGTTTAAAATGAAGTAAGGATGGAAGAACGGAGGAAGGAAAAATGAAGATTAGGCCTACAGTATAGCTAAGGGGAAGTAAGTGCTTGCTGCCAAATCTCATGACCTGAGTCTACCATGGGGCTCCCAGTGTACAGAGAAAGGACTGAGTCCTCCAAGTTGTCCACTTATCACCACACTATATCACAGACATGCATGCCCACCCACACAAATAAAACACAAATTTTCAAGACGCAGAATATCCAGATGTGGACTTATCCTGACAAACCTTCTCTCAGTTGACAGAATACAAGATTTTTCCCCTTCAAATGAAGAATTACAGTTAGACCAGCAACACTTTAAAAGCAAAGAAACTGTCTACCTCACTATTGTGCCCACAGTGAGCTGCCAGCCCTACCTCAATCGCTAAGGAAAGGCCTACAGAGTTGCCCACAACACTTATAGAAGCATTTTCCTTTTTTGGTATCCCAGACATGCCTTCTCTGTGTAGAATTCACTACACAGAGAACTCGCTCTGTAGACCAGGCTGACCCTGGACGCATAGAAATACGCCTGCTTCTGCCAACTGAGTGCTGGGATTAAAGGGATGCACCACCACATTTTCTTAACTGAGGTTCCCTTATGTGTCAAGCTGACAAAACTAAAAATCTTTAAAAAACAAAACAAGCAAAAAAAAAAAAAAAACCCAAAAACAAACAAAACAAAAAAACAGAACAAAAATAAAAACAACAAACAAACAAAAACACCCTCAAGCCAATTCTGGGGACAAATTCTATGTTTTTCTCAATAAAAGTTTTAAATTTGCTGATTTTTATTTTGTGTATGGATGTGTTGCTTGCATATGTGTCTGTGCTCCACATGCCTGCAAGTGCCTAAGGAGACCAGAAGAGGACATCAGACCTGGAATTACAGACAGCTGTGAGTTGCCATAGGGGTGCTGGAAACTGAAACTGGAAAATTGGGTTCTCTGGAAGAAAAGCCAGTGCTCTTAACTGATGAGCCATCTCTAGCTCTTCTTAGTGTATAAAAATTTAAAACAGCTTAAAAGAAAAACTGTACTATTTAAAAAGAACTGTTGTCACTTTCAGCTTAGATTCTTATAAATGAAGCAAGTGAAAATGTATATGGCACTTCTGACAAATGACAGAAATTATAAATTTGGGCTGGGGAGGGTCTTGGTGGGTACATGCCTGCTACACGAGCATGAGGGTTTGCATCTGGGCCCCCATCATCCACATAAAAACCAGGCCTGTAATCTCCGCAATGGAAAATGGAGACCAGTCATCCTAGTCAATCAGTGAACTCCAGGTCAATTAAGAGAGACACTGTCTCTAAAATGGAAGCGGAGAATTAGCGGAGTCAACCTCTAGCTTCCAAAAGTACGCATCCTTGTACACACACACACATATGCCAAATAGACATACTGACAGATACATATAATTCTAAAGTTTTGCAGTGTGATTTTACAGAAATGAACTTTTTGGGTTTTGTTTTTGTTTTTTTACATTTTGTAATACTGTTTATCTGTAAATGGCTATGTACCTAGTGCATGCAAGTGCCCTTGGAGGCCAGAAGGAGGTACTGGATCCCTGGAAGTAGAGTCACAGATGGCTGTGAGCCTCCATGTAGTAACATGGAGGAATCTGGATCCTCCACAAGAATAGCTCTTAACCACTGAGCCAACTCTCCAACCCCCTAGAGTCATGTGCTTTGCTTGACAAATTAAAATCCTTTTTTGGCATACAGCATTTGCTGAAAATTTTCCTAATAGTTAAGCTTTACTTACCTTGAGCATACAAAGTCAAAACTGCCTGGATGGCTACATACACACCAGAAAACTGGTAAGTTTCAAACATTACCTGAAAATGGAAAGAGAAGAAAAAAAGGGATACAGCTTATGTAGGAAACTCTACACATATTTATATTCTTCCTTCAATCTTCCATGCAGATCAGTTAATGAAGATGCAGCCAAAGGACACTGAGCACCGATCCTACTTTCTGCCCTTATAAAACCTACCTCTAATTCCTATTATTAAGGCAGAGTTTTGGATACATGCATGCCTGCCTGCAAGAACATATATACTTCTGAGTTGAGTCTTGGAGCATTTGTAAATGCTACACTGCAAGAATTTCTGAATATATTTTAATCAGTGGCTAATCAATATGAAAGAAAGCTTCACACAAAGTTTCCTAAATTGATAACCACTAAAAATACACCTGACTGGGACCAGCAAGATTGCTCAGCCAATAAGGGCACTTGCCATCAAGTCAAATAACCAGAGTTTGAGCCCCAGGACCCACATGGTAGAAAGAGAAAACTGATTCTCATTGGCATCCTTTCACCTCCACACTCACAGGATGGCATTTGTTCATCCCTATGCACTCTCACACATATACACAAATAAAAACATAAATGTAAAAAGAAATCAGGATCAAGAAATAAAAAGATATCCTCTTGGAGCCTGAGAAACAGTGCTCAGCAGCTAAAGGCTTGATGCCCTAACTACAATCCACAGAGGCCACAATGGCAGAAGGAAACCCTACCCCCACAACTGCCCACTCAAGTGTGCACGCACACACATACATAAACACACACCATTAATGAAGAGAAAAGAAAAGGAAAAACTGTCTGCCTATTTCCCCCAACCAGGGTCAAAATAGGCTCTACCTCCCCCTCCCCACAACTCCTCCTGCATCCAGGCAGTTAAAAAAAAACAAAACAAGACAGCAGGACGAGGGACGTAATTCAGTAGAAGAGTTCTTTCTAGACTGAATGAGTCTGCGTCTGATTCCCCAGTAGTGGGATAGAGGGATGGATGGATAGATGGATAGAAAAATAAGGTGAAGACAAAGATTAAAATACTAAGTTGTCAGATATAGAGACTGCTCAGCTGCCCAGTCCACTGCCTCTACTTGGCTTGAAACTTTAACTCCACTTCACACTGAACTACATCGGAGGGAGGAGGCATTTCCTTGAGCCTTCTCTGGGCATGTCCATGCTCATTCTCTGCAGCCAGATCAAAATCTTGAATGACGTCTTTTAGTCATCCACTGTAAACACTCCTTCACTGATAGGGCAAATCACTCACTCTGAATATCTAGATGTTGATCAATTGATTGCAATGAGAACTGTACAAAACTTCAATTTTACAACTTCGGAGTACATATTCACCAATTACCTTGATCTTCTAACAATCTACTGTAGCATCCCTTTAATAAGAAGTGATACTGCTTTGTGTGCATATACAACAAAATGAAAAGTCCTCCAGAGTCCGTCACGTGAATCAGGACTGAAGCCCCCTGCCTGCCCTCACCTCAGCAGCCTTTCCAATCTCTTGTGCAGGCTCCTCTCTCTAGCCTTCTCACCACTGTCTCTTCTCATTGCTCTGGTGAAAAGTATCCTCTATATTCCAAAGACTTTTGTGTTTTTATCTTGAGTTCCACAGTGTGTTCTGAACTCAATTATAATTAATACATACACAATTACATGCTTGTCATTCTGTGTGGATGTTTAATGAGGACCTCAAACAAACATATCTAAAATGAACTCCTCCTTAAATCCTATTCTACTGCCCTTAAATCCTATTCTACTGGTCTCGGTTTTTTCCTTATCTCTTCTAATTACTCTTTCCCAAATGACCCCTCTCTATTACCCATATTTAAATCATAAGAAAATCCTTTAGAGCTGGGCTGTGGTGGCACACCTCTTTAATCCCAGCACTTGGGAGGCAGAGGCAGGCCGATCTCTGAGTTTGAAGCCAACCTGGTCTATAGAGAGAATTCCAGGACAGCCAGTACACAAAGAGACTGTACTTAGGGGGAAAAAAAATTCTTTAGGCCTATCTACCTTCAAAGTAAAGCCACAATCTGGTCACTTTTCACATTTTTTTCTGCTATTCCTGATCTTAACAATCATCTTTCACATAAATAACTATCAAAGGCTAACCTGGTGTCTCTTTTGCTGCCTCCCAGTGGCATGCTAACAGCGTAGAACTCTAAATCTGAGCATCCCTCTTCCCCGTTGCAGCAGCCTCACATCTCACCCACAGTACAAGGCAAACCGGCAAGGCACTAATACTACTTACTCTAGCTTATCTCTTGAGCTTTCCCATTACCCATACCACCTTCCAGACACAGTGGCCTCCTTGCCTACTGTCAAGCATACAGATGTCACATTGGCTATTTTCTTTGCTTTGGAATGTTCTTTCTCCTTCTATCCTGCAGCTTCCTTAGCCTGTCTTTATTTAGACATCACAGTCACACAAAGCCTTTTTACTACACACCTCTCATTCTCCTAACTTCACTATTTTCCCATCAGATCTATTACTTTCTAATAAACAACTTAAAACATTTCAGATTAGCAATCCTTAATCTATAGTAAATAGCCATGATCAAGGGAGAAATGGTTGCTTTCATTTATCCTTAGCAGCAAAAGTAGCAAGAAGAAAACATTTTTGATTTAACATTCTATCACAGAGATACACATGGCTATCCAGCCAATCAAAACTTTACCTCTACAATCTTCTCTCTGTTTTTGGTTGGGTTCATGGGAGGCTCTGTGAGTAAAATTTTGCAGTTTCTGGTGTCTATATTGAGTTTCTCTGGCCCGAATGTGTAGTCCCACAGGTGTTTCATGTCATCCCAATTTCGCACAATGCCATTCTCCATAGGGTAGTTAACTTCCAACATGGAGCGTAGCTCACTCGCTTCATCACCGACCATAAGATCCTATAAGATGGATGTCAACGCTTTAAAACAGTCAAAGCTTTACATTAAAAAGCTTTAGAAAATTATATTCCCGTATTTCAGAAAGCTTGGGAATAACTGAACTTTAAACTTTCAGGGACTTGCAAATCAAGTTTTTTTATTCCAAAGCTAAAAATCTTTTCTTTCAAGAACAAAAGGCTTACAAAGTTTAATCAATCTTTTATGTATTATGTTTTTGAATCAATAAATTGACCTTACCTTTAATACATGTTTCCAAAAGAAGAGCATTAATACAAATAAACCCCACATTTTCATATTTTGAAGGGTTTGTATGAGGTTTCATCTGTTTCTTTTGCTCAAATGTTCAAAAATTAAGTCCTGTGATATGTGAAATAGCACATCAGGGGGAAAAGCTTGAAAAATGCTCAATGCACACAAGCACATTTCTTTTACTATCAAAATGATTTATATAACTGTCGATGCAAAAATCATGATTCTTCATTCCTCTATAACAATGTATCATACACATACAGACATACACACATAATTAACAGCCTTCACAAATGTCTATCTATATGTGTATGCATTAAAACAACTCCTTTAAAGTTATCTTATGGGCAACATTTTAAATCTTTATTGAAAATCAATGTATCTTTTATGAAGCACAATACTCACAACCTGTCTCCAGTGACAGCATATTTAAAGTGAGCCACATTAATAAAAAGAAAATCAAACTTTGTATGCACAACAAGACAAGCAATATTCTAATATTTAAATGTTTTAGAAATCAGTAATCCAGACATTAATTTATTTCTATGTTGATGAATTTAATTAGAAATTAATACCAAAAATAGCTTCTATTTGGTATAACAACAAGTTCAAATTATGGGGAAATGAAGAAGAAAAACCCCACAAAACCAACATGAGAAGCTGTAAAGGCAGCTTTAAAGACCATGGCCTCTAGGGTAGGGATGAACCTCAGTGACAGGGTGCTTGCCTAGCACATGTAAGGCCCTGGGTTCAATCTGTAGCACTGGGGAAAAGAAAAAAAAAAACAAAAACTAGAAATGTCCCAGAAAAAGTATTTTAAAACTTGAAAACCAGGATGAGGAGCCTATTAAAAGCCAGACTTCTAGAAAATATACTAATGGCAAAAGGAAAACAATGTTCACTAAAACTTTTTGTTGCAACTAATTTCTTATAAAGTCAATTTCCCCACAATGAACACTCAAGTTTCTTGATTATTAACTGTTCAGAATCTTCAGGAAGAAAATTCAAAACTGGAAAGATCAGTACTGTGAACTCTGGATAAAGGCATGCATGGTGAAGTACTTAGAGATAAGAAATACATCAAAACAATCAAAAACCAAGGCATTTTGATGTATAAATAGGTATGTAGTTAACCAGAATAATAAATGTTTTGTTGTAGAGACAGGGTCCTTCTATATAGCTCTGGCTGCCCTGGAACTCTCTGTGTGGACTAGGCTAGTCTCAAACACATAGAGATCTGCCTGCCTCTGCCCCTCAAGTGTTAGAATTAAAGTAGAATTAAAGGTGTGTGCCATTACACCTGGCTTAGAATAAATGTTAACGCTGGATCTAGGTGGTACATGTATGAAGGATCTGTAAAACCTGTACACAGCTGTATGGGCTAAACATTTCTTTAAAAGTAGAAAAGAAATCTATACTTCAAATATATATGCCACTTTTGGCTATTAACAAGTATAATTTCGTACCAATTTTTGTTATTTGATCCTCTGATAAATATATTTTTCATTGAATTATATAAGATTTAGGTAATTAGTTAGTAATCACCATTATTTCAACCAATTTGGAGTAAGTATGATTCGATTTCAATAGAATATTTAGTTTTTATCCCTCTTAAGAACAGGAGTTATAGTTGCCTTACCTTATGGCAAATCAAAATCAAAGCCACATGAATCTTCTTCTAGGACCATACATATTATGAAATATGAATTAAAAGGAAAATCTGACAATGAGTATCCCTTGTTTCTTTGGAACAGAAAAGACATTTAAAAATGCATGTATATGAGTTCAGGGATTTTATGAAAAAATTGTTGCTAAATTTGGTTTTAAACCAGTGGTTCTCAACCTATAAACCATGACCCCTTTGGGGGTCACATGTCAGATATTCTACATATGAGATATTTACATTATGATCATAACAGTAGTAAAATTACTGTTACGAATAGCAATGAAAATAATTCTATGGCTGGGGTCACCACAACATGAGAAACTGTACTAAAGGGCCACAGTATTAGGAAGGCTGAGAACTACTATTAAAAATCTTTAAACAGTAGAACCCCTGCTCGGATGTAGCCTGTAGGCAGCTCAGTCTCCATGTAGTAAGGGCAGAAGGGACAGTCTCTGACATGAACTTAGTAGCCAGGTCTTTGATCACTTCCTCCTGGGGAGCAAGCTAGACAGCCCAGAGAGGAAGAGGATCCAGGCAGTCCTAATGAGACCTGAATAGTAGGGGAGGAGACTTCCCCTATCAGTGGATTCAGGGAGAAGGATGGGGGAGAGGAGGGAGGAGGGGGAGACCAGAAGGAAATGAGGGAAGGGGCTACAACCAGGATACAAAGTGAAAAAAATTGTAAAATAAATAAACTAATTAATAGTAAATAAATAAATAAAACAAGTAAGCCCTCTGAACAGGTGGAGACATCACACAGCTGGTTTACTGTCTGCCAGCTTGAGAGATATGAAATTTTGTCTACAAAAGGAAAGAAAACAACAAGCAACACTGACAGGTATGTTATGGCACACAAAGGCCTAGGGTAGGAAGATGAAGAAGCTAGCATGGGTTACATAGGGAGACCACAGATCAAAACACTAAACCAGGAGCTGGCACGTGCTGGTAAGCCCAGCACTCAAGAGGGGGGGCAGGGAGATCAGCAGCTCAATGCTATCCTAGGCCCCACAACAAGCCTGATGCCAGCCTAGGCTATATAAAATCCTGTCTGAGAAAAAACCCAACCAACCAACCAAACCCCCCCCCCCCGAACAAAACCTAGAACATATAAACTCTTCCCTAGAACCTTTCAACTTTCAAATGTCAAAAAGGTCAACAACCTTAAGTGTCTTTCCCTCCTCCCCTCAGAAGCAAACAGGCAATGCTCAGAGCAGGCTTGAGTTTTTACTGTTGCCTACCACTGGACTTCAAAGCTAAGCCTCCCCTGGTACTCACAGTAACTAAGACACAGTAAAATTTACAGTATCTAAGACACTGCTTAAAGCCATTCATACAGTTAGATTATATTTGCCAAGGATGATTCTGAACAATGTCACTCTGAACTAGAAAATAGAAAAAAATACAAGCTTTAAATCACAATTATATCCCTAGAAGGAAATTCTATGAAATCAGGAAATGCAGGTAGGAGTACAGGTTACAGAGTGAGGCTTTCTCAAAAGACGTTCTTTCTCTTCACCCAGTACATTGAGAATTTTACTTTTATACTGAAAGAACAAATACATTTTTAATACCAATTAGACATTCTATTTCTAATAGAAAAAAACATTAAAATTATGCCTATACTATTCTCTACAGGTACACCCTTTCTAATAATCTTTTTAGTATTTCAGAATTTTCAGACCAAAAGACTACCACAGTCAAACATCTAGGACAGGCCCAGCAAGCCTCTTGTTTCTCTGTCTATTTGAAAAAGGACTACACAATGGTATTTACTTGTCTGTATGTGTATTGGTGGCCTTTTATTTGTGGGGAAAACCTCATAGATATATTTTTTTAATTTAGTCTCAGATAATGTCAAAAATCTAGCATCAGTAAAGATGACACAGAAAAAAGATTTTCTTTTGTTACTTTTTTCATTTATGATTCATTTTCACATTAAAGTTTTACTCAGTTTACCAAATACATATATGATATCGTACTGGCTGCAAATATATGTACTCAGTATTATAGGCAATATATAACATCAATCAATAAACTGAGTCTCCAAACATAACAAATTCACCCGTTTCCTGTCTGTATCACATAGCTACTTCATTTCTGTATTATGCACACAACATTCCATTTTAATTATAGCATTCATCTACAAAAAAAATAAGGAAAACAATTCAAAACTATGTTAGTAATTAGTTCTTGTTCGGTTCACTGTAGTATGCAATCAGGAAAGTATAGAACTTTATTAGTTGCTATCAAACTGACGAAATGAAAAGGGTTAAAAATTAAAGTACTAAAACAAAAATAAGGCTTTCCCCCCCTCCCCAATACTAAAGGGACACAAAACAACAACTACTGTCCCACCAAGCAAACGTGGAAAACAAACAGAGCATGTGTGTAACCTCACTTACCATCTTTTTGTTATTCTACTTCAACAGGTCAAGAAAGGTGAAGAAAGAGAAGGTAGAAGCAAGAGTCAGAAAAGGCCTACATAAAATCCTCACTGAAATGTTTAAACATACAAGCAACAGAGACAAATTAGGCTGAGGTCAGATGCAGTACTACTATAACTTATGGTGTTAATTATCAGGGCCAAATGAACACGGACAGTAATTACTAAGTGAAAATTAACTAAATGATTTAAATTCCCATTGTCTTAGTCTACCATCACATTTTAGCTAACACAACATAGAAATATAAGTCAATTCACTAAGCACAGGAATTCCAAATGTCAAACTTCTTTAATTCATTATTAAATTTAAGAACATAATAAGGAAAATATGTGGTATCAGCAAAGATCTAGGTAGGTAAGAGTTAGTTCAGGAGCATTTATCTAAACCCTGGTATCCAAGTGAAAGAAAAGCAACTTAACTTGAAAGGCTGAAAGACTGCAGAGTGAAAAGAACTAAAGTAATAGAATACAGAATGAGAAACTGTATCAGCATATGCTACTAGGGTAGTCCCTGGAAAATGCCTCAAGAAAACTGTTGATTTCTATTACATGGCCTTAAAAAAAGCAAGAAAGTAGTTGTGAAGAAATGTGTTGTTTCTGTGCTGCAAGAAAATAAAATGACTACATATTTCTCTGAACCTCAAAAATGTTATCATCCATAAAAATGCTTAAAAGTCGGATACTAAATTAAATGTATTACTGCCACTCAGTTTTCCTTCATCACATTACTAGCTAAGCTTCAAGCTGAAGTTCTTTCAAGACAGAATTTGACAGGGGTCCTGATACACACCTTTAATCTTACACTTGGAGGCAGAGGCAGGCTCTCTTTGAGTTCAAGGCCAGCTGAGGCTACATAACAAGACCTTGTCTCCAAAAAAAGGAAAAAAGATAAGAATTTATGAAAAGAGGGAAAGGAATCCAACAAAATTTCCCTCAAGGCCTTTCCTAAAATGCCTTATACTGCATGAACCACTTCCTTTTTGAAACCTACCAAAGGGCAGAATTCACTTTTAGGTTTTTAAAAGAAACACAAAAGCTAAGTTTCCATGTGTATTTTAATTCATCATATAACTCAAGTCTCTAGCTTCCATAGTACTAGAACACAGCAAATCTCTATCACTGATTACTACTATCACCTTTCTCAGCACCTCAAACAAATGTACGCCCTAAGTCTCGTCAAAGACTGTCCAAACAGGACCAACAACTATCCACAAAACAAAACCAAACCTCATTTTAAAAAGCCCCTAAATTCTGTGGGTTTTTAAAAAATATATAATTTGAACCCTGGCCACCTGAAGAATGTTAAGTCATCTTTTATTCTACTTCTTATACAATAATGTGGTTCCTGCTTGATTTCTAGTTCTATGGGAGAAAAAAATGTGCTGAGTCTCTCATGTAAAGTACTTTGGCTAATGACAACTGGCCCTCCTTTCCAGTTACGGTAAGACAAACGGTGTAAGACCAAATAAAGATCTGCTTGGCTTCCTCCAGCACATTATGAAAATCAACTGTAACAGTGAGAAGAGGAACCAAGGTCTAGACTTCCGTGTTTTCCAGACTGGCAATATAAAATGAGTAGGAGAGAAAATCTAAAGTCTCAAAGCCAGTAAGACACTAACAACTATGCAAGTCATGAAACTGCCAGGCTAATTTCTTTTTCTTTCTTCTTCTTCTTTTTTTTTGCTTGTTTGTTTGTTTGTTTGTTGAGACAGGGTTTCTCTGTGTATCCTTGGCTGTCCTGGAACTCACTCTGTAGACCAGGCTGTCCTGGAACTCACTCTGTAGACCAGGCTGGCCTGGAACTCACTCTGTAGACCAGGCTGGCCTGGAACTCAGAGATCCGCCTGCCTCTGCTTCCTGATTAAAGGCGTGCGCCATCACCACCTGGACTGATTTCTTTTTCAAATTAAACTATGCAAAAAGACTTTAAGGCACTAATATGTATCAATTTTGTACCTAATTTTAAAAACTTATGCTTTATACTCCATATAAAGGTACCATGCTACACATAAACAAAACAAGATAAATTAACTTTAGGGATCTTTTTTGCCTTTGTTAAGGTGTTGCTATATGTTAAAATTACGAGAAGTTCAGTTCTTCCCTTTGCTTTTCCTGACATTGTACTTTATATTACTTAATTCAAAGATCACCTCACACATCCTCATGGTTATTTAACAATGAATTAACATTACCTTGATTTCAATGTTTCCCACTTTGGTGGTTGATCTGATAATAGGTCTTCCAACCAAAGCTGGGAAGATGTGTTCCGGAAAGTTAGAGCCTGCATATCCACACTTCACAAACTGGAAGGAAACAGTAAAAAGTGGGTTAGTATCCAAGCATTTATTACAGTTATTTAAAAACAGTATCAGAGCCAGGTGGTAGTAGCATATGGCTTTAATCACAGCACTCAGGAGACAGAGGCAGGCAGATCTTTGTGAGTTCGAGGCTAGCTTGTTCTACAGATTAAGTTCCAGGACAGCCAGAGCTGTTACACAGAGAAGCCCTGTGTAACAAACAACAAAAAACCAAAAAAAATCAAACAACAAAAAAACAGTATCAGAAAACCCCATTTTGAAGTAGTTACCCTTTCTATACATAGCATCATCTCTTTAAGTTCTCCCAGGTACCAAGCACTTTCAGAGCTTTTATTAGTTAGGGTTTCTGTTGCTGCAATGAAATACCATGCAAAGCAACTTGGAAAGAAAAGTGTATGTTTGGCTTCCACTTCCACATCATATTTATCACTGAAGGAAGTCAGGACAGAAACTGAAACAGGACTAGATCCTGGAAACAGGAGCTGGCGCAGAGGCCATGGAGGAGTGCTGCTTACTGGCTCGTTAACAGCTTGCTCAGCCTGTTTTCTTATAGAACCAAGGACCACCAACCCAAGAATGGTACCACCTACAATGGACTGTGCCCTCCACCATCAATCACTAATTAAGAAAATGCCCTAAAGCCTTGCCTACCACCTGATCTCATAGATGCATGCGCTCTCTCTCTCGCTCTTTCTCTCGCTCTCTCTCGCGTTCTCTCTCTCTCTTTGGTCTTTTGAGACAGGGTTTCTCTGTGTAGCCTTGGCTGTCCTGGACTCACTTTACAGACCAGGCTAGCCTCGAACTCACAGAGATCGACCTGTTATAGAGACACTTTTCTTAATTGAGGTTCCCTCTTCTCAAATGGCTAGCTTGTGACAAGTTGACATAAAATTATGCAACACAGAGTTCACATTTAGTTTCAGAATAGCTGCTTCCTTAGGGCCTCAGTGTTCCCAATGGGAAAGCTGCTCGAGTAGGGAACTAAGCAGTTCATGTGAGAGCCTGATGCTGAAAAATGCTTTAGCACACAGGGCTCATTCAGGCAGTATTTGGAAGCAAACACATTTATCCAACAAATGTTAAGCACTTTTTAAAAGAGAAATGATAGAAAATGAACAAATAAAAGCTCTGATTTAAAACAAGGCCTTTAAATGGCTGTTCGTTTAAGCAACCTCATTTACCCAAAATGGAAAAAAGGAAAAAAAATAAACATATCTGGACTAGCATCATGTGCAGTTTCATATGTAAAATGGTCATTTTAGCTATTTTTATTTTAATATTAGGTACATATACTTAGTAATATCAGGTAACAATTTCATAACCAAATTGGGACCTTCTCTAAGGAGTACAGCAGGGACTCTTTCATTTTACATGTTAGAAACTTTGCATTCAAGGAGATTTAATAACTATAAATGGAAGCTGGGTGTGGTGATTACAGGCATGTGCCATCATGCCTGACAAGGAATCCCTCTTCTTTTTTGAGATACAGGGCTCTCTACATGTTAGGCAAATGCTCTATCCCTGAGCCACAGTCCCATCCTCAATATATTTTTCAAGAACAGATGTTTCACCAAGGTACGGCAGTGCACGCCTGTAATCTAAGCATTCAGGAAGCAGAGACGGAGGAACTACTCCAAGTTCAAGGGCACCCTGGTAAACATAGCAATCCCAGGCCAGCCAGGGCTCGTTAATACGTTCAGGATAGGAGCATGATACAGTCTGAGGCTGGAATACCTTTATAGGCTCATGTGGCTGAATGCTTGGTCCCCAACTGATGGAGCTGGTTTTAGGTAGATGTGTACACTTTAATAGGTAGAGGCCTAGTCAGAGGAAGTGGTTTATGCAGGCAGGTCTTAGAGGTTAGAGCTCAGTCTTGTTTTTGGCTACATCTCTCTCTCTACTTCCCATTCCACCAAAATGTGGGTAAGTAACCTCTGCCATAAAAAGGAATGGATCCTGCCATCACACATTCCCTGACACAATGGGCAGAATTATATTCTGAACTATGAGCCAAAACAAGCTCTTCTTCTAATTTACTTTGATAACGCAGTGATCTAATAACCAGAAAAAGAACTAATACACGGGAAGATGCTGTGTCAAGAAAATATTAGCCAGGTGGTGTTAGCACATGCCTTTAGCCCCAGCACACAAGGAGGCAGAGGCAGGCGGATTGCTGTGAGTTCAAGACCAGCCTGGTCTACAAAGCAAGTCCAGGACAGCCAGGGTCACACAGAGAAACCCTGTCTCGGGGTTAAAAAAAAAAAAAAAAAAAGTAAAGTAAAAATCTCAACAGTAATAAGGTCTTCATCTAATGCATGCTAAATTATAAGGATTTTATGTTTACTGAGAATGCCTACAACAGTTTGACATAAAAGAAGTGCATGTCAAATAATTGATTTGGTAAGTATTAAAAGAATTGTTAATTTACAAGCATGAGATTATAATTATTTTAAAATGGGTTCCTTATCCATGGATTCAACTAACAGTGGATCAAAATATCTGAAGCAGGGTGAATGTCTTAGGAGGTAAAGGCACTTGTTGTCCAACCTGACAACCTGAGTTCAATCTTCAGGACTCGCACTATGGAAGCAAAGAATCAACTCCCACAAATCTGTCTTTTGCCTCTGTACATATGCTGTGGCATGTGCATGCCCACCTATTCACAAATAAATGAGGAAAAAAATATTTAAATCATATCTGAAAATACCTTTCACCTTATCATTATTCCCTAAACACCATTTATATAACATTTACATTGTATTAAGACTATGTATGATGGTACACTCCTATAATCCCTAGGAGGCTAGGAATTCAAGGTCAACCTTAACTGGCCAAACCTAACATACAGAGTTTAAGGCCAGCCTGGACTTACACGAGACCTTGTCTCAAAATCATAAACTACTATGATGGCACTGAGTTAGGTAATAGACTAAGGCCATACACAGATATTATGCTACCTTATGAACAGCTACAAGTGAGTATATGTGTATTTGTTTAAAAAAAGAAAAGAATAGACATATACAGGGGAATGGAGTGATTCAATTCCCTACAGAAAAAGTCTATTCTGTGGCATGAGGGACCATACACTTTTAGAAGAACTAAATGAAGAACAGTGCTCGGAAGTGATACACACAGTAATAATATAAAGGTGGACAGAAAGCCAGGCTGCTGAGGTAAGAGGACTGGTACAAGTCCAAGGGCAGTCTGTGCTATACCATGAGACCCGTTATCAAGCAAACCAAAAAATCCTAAACAGAAACAGAAAATAGTATATTATTCGATGCATACAATAGTGGGTTCACAAATAACTATCATGTAAGTATACCATATACTTTAGCCTCACCCTCCTTCCACACCCTCCCCTTGTCCCTTCCTCCAGCTACTGCCCTTTGTTGGCTCAGAGTTTCACTTCTACTTTTATGACATGAAAAAAATTTTGCACATCTATAAGAAAATCTGTGATCCACAAATAAAAACATGCTATTTATCTTTTGAGTGACCTTTTCACTTAATATATTCTCCACTTGCCTCCATTTTCCTGCAAATGATATAATTTCATTCTTCTTTTTTAAAGTTTTATTTATTTATTTATTATGTATACAATGTTCTGTCTGCATGTAGACCTGCATGACAGAAGATACCAGATCTCATTATAAATGATTATGAGCCACCACGTGGTTTTTGGGAATTGACCCATGACCTCTGGAAGAGCAGCCAGTGCTCTTTCGTTCTTCATGTCTGAAGCCCTGCTGTGACTATACAGCACTTGTTAATTCATCTGCTGGCTGTTATCAACAGCACTAAATAGTTCTTTATCTGTGGTATGTTGACTCACTATCTTTTCGGTGAATACTCATAGTAGTATACCTACGTCATTTTGATAGTTTAGTTCTACTTTTATCTTTGAAAACAAGTATGGGGGCTGGAGAGTTGGCTCAGAGATTAAGAACACTGTTCTTCCAAAGGTCCTGAGTTCAATTCTCAGCACCCACATGGTGGCTCATAACCATCTACTGAGATCTGGTGCCCTCTTCTGGTGGGCAAGCACACATACAGGCAGAACACTGCATAAATAATAAATCAAGAAGAAAAAGAAAGAGAAAGAAAGAAACAAACAAACAAGTGTACAAGTACCCATGCACATACATGCAGTTACAAGGTAACCTTCAGTGTCATCCTCAGAACTGAGACAGATAGCTTTGCCAACTAGACTGGCTGTCCAGCAAGCCAGGGAACATCCTGTCTCTACCTCTGCAGCCCTAAAATTATAATCAAGTCATCATTTTTACATGGGTTTTAGGAATTGAACTCAGGTCCTCAGGCTTGTAAGACAAGTACTTTACCAATAAACCTCTCTCTTCAGCTATTATATATTTTGCAGTCTTTTGAGGAATCTCTTTATCAACTCCCTCAGTGACTCAACTAATTAGCATCAGCAGAATATAAGGGTTTTCTTTTCCAAAGGTAAATAGGAAATAGTAATGTCCTGGCCGGTAAGACAGCTCAGTAGGTGAGGGCACTTGCTAATGACCCGAATTTAATTCCTGGGACCCACAAGGTGCAAGGAGAGAACCAACTCTTGCATACTGTCCTCTGACCTCCACAAACCTATGTAATATGAGCCTGCATCATTCCTGCCAAAATACAAACATCTTCACTGTCTGTACAATAGTCCTTTTTGGAAATAATGGTGAATCACATTTAATTATAAATATCCTCCCCAGAACATTCTGCTATCCACAATTCTTTTTTTTTTTTTTTTTAATTTTTGAGACAGGGTTTCTCTGTGTAGCCCTGGCTGTCCTAGACTCACTTTGTAGATCAGGCTAGTCTCAAACTCAGATCCGCCAGGCTCTGTCTTCCTGAGTGCTGGGATTACACCATGCCCAGCAAATTCTGTCTTTTTTTTTAAACAGAACTTTAAAAATATGCTAAAATTATAACTTAAATGTAATTATGAAAAATGTCTGAAACTAGGAATTTCACATTCCTGGTACCGCCTTAATTCCTATCATCTTTAAGTAAAACAACAATTCAGATGCTTCATTCCAAATTCACCAAGCTCAATCCCAGTGTACTGTTGAGCTACCAAGCTGGGGCGGTTTTAGGCAGAGCTACACATTTCTAAAACCGTATCACTTACAAAGTGGTATGATGGTACATGTCTGTAATCCCAGCACTTAAGAGGACCATGCATTTTAGGCCTGAGCTACACAATGAATGCCAACCAAAGTTTCATTCCCAGTGCGACTTTTGTCTTAAATAAAATGCAACACAATTCCTCTCAGGTACCTCTGAAGGCACAAGACAGTGTGGTTTGAGGGCATACGCAATCATACTCTCTTGTTCATCTGATAGTGGCTGAGAAGTGAAATCAAGAGTATACATTCCACCCCAAAGGAATGTTTAACAGAATTCAGGAACACTAGTTCATATTCCCACAATGTCTTCTCAAATAACTGATTAATGTGAACCAGAAAGACATGGGGGAACAATTACCACAGACAAAAAGAATAGCATCTTGCTGGATGTAGAAGCTCATTGTTAAAGTCCTAACACTATACAAATATTGCAGGTTCAAGGCCAACCCAGACTATCAAAACCCAAATCAAAACAAATATATAAAATCTTTACTACTTTTTTCCTAAATCGTAACATTTCTTTTTTCCTCAAGTCAAAACCCGGCTTACCAAATAACTGAGTTGAAATAATACCAAAATACAGAGGAAACAGTCTCATCATATCTCTACCATACACCAATTTTAGTATAAAATCTATCATCCAGCCTTCTGTCATAACTTCCACATACATTCTGAATATACAAAATAAAATACTATTTGAATAAAAAAATCTTATGTTTAACCTTAAAATAGGCCAGACAAAGAGGTGCGGGGCCTTTAGAGCCAGTACTTTGAGGAGCAAAATCTTAGTTCAAGGCCAATATGGGCTAATCAAAACATAAAAAAATAAAAAATGAAAAAACAAAACCCCCCCAAAATTAACAGATACAGACATTAGGCAAGTCAGTCTCAAAGAAAATTTGAAGCAGGTTAACTGAGTGGTACAGCGCTTGCACAAGGCAGTGGGTGGAAAATCACAGCACTACCAAAAAAGCAAAACAAAACCAACCAAAAAACCACAGAGTATGAAGGAAAGGCTATTCTACAAGCGTATAACATTTTCTGTGTAACAAATGTAAAGGAACAAATCTGTGACATGAGAAATCAGAATTGAAGAGGGGAGGGGGCCTGCTAAGGGGTAAAGTATACCCTAGTGCAGGGAGGCATAGCTAAGGTTGACAGGTCTACCTATTACACATATACACAAGAGCAAAGTATGGCGTCACAACAATGTTAAGATGGATACTTCCTATCTTAAAATTCTTTTGAAGGGCTGGAATTAAGAGCACTGACTGCTTTTCCAGATGACCTGAGTTCAATCCCAGCACCTACATGACAGATCACAACTGTCTGTAACTCCAGTCTGTCCCAGGGGATCTCATGCTTCTTTTGGCCTCCATGGGCACCAGGCAAACAGCAGACACCCGTATACATAATTTTTGTTTTTGTTTTTTCCACAGGGTTTCTCTGTGTTGCCTTGGCGGTCCTGAACTCACTTAGTAGACTGGGCTGGCCTCTAACTCACAGAGATCCACCTGTCTCTCCCTCTTAAGTGCTGGGATCACAGGTGTGTGCCACCACATCCGGCTAAAATAATTTTTAAAAAATTTTTTGAAGTTTAAGCTATATTTAAAAAAACCGTGTGCACGCACACAACACTTTAGCTCCCTGGCACATTGTCATCCTCCACTACATGGGTCTCAGGAATCAAGCTCAGGTTGTCAGGCCTGGCGACAGGAAGCTTTACTTGCTGGTCAGTTCTTGAGCTTATTTTATGCAGAAAAAAGTTTTCCAAGTAAACAAAAAAGAGATCATTGAAACTGCAAGAGTAAACAATTATAAACTGCTATCATTGCTTTACCAAACAGAGGAGGAAGGGAGACTAGACTTTTCAAGTTAAAGCTACTATAAATAGAAAAAAGAAATAAATAATACCCTATTCCTGGGGCTGGGAATGTGGCCCAGGTAGTAGAATGTCTGCCTACCATGCACTAAGCCTTGGGTTCATTCCCCAACATCCATAAACCAAGCCTGCTAGCACAGAGAGGTGGAGACAGGAAGTTCAAGGTTGTCCTCTGCTATGTGGTAAATTAGAGACCAGCCCAGACTCCAGACCCTTCTTTCAAAAGCCAACAGCAAAAACATGCATTCACTCTTACTCTGCCTGAGCAGCAGCTCGGTGAAAGCAGACGCTGTCTTACTAGGGTCCAATGCCAGCGTTTCTGCAAGCTACCACTCATTCCACCAGAACAGTAAAAACCATACTATCTCATCTTACTCAAATCTGAATGCAGTAGGATCCAATAGTACAATATTCCAATTCAACAACATAAAATTATCAGGCAAGCTAATAGTTGCAAAAAAAAATTAAGAGTCATGCTACAACAAAATACAAAAAAAATTTTCTTTTCTAGCTACCTTTTTGGTATCATTTAATTACTGAAATTCCTCCTGCATGTCAATCATTTTCAGACCGGTGGCTTACTTCTCTCACTGTGTGCATCAGGCTGTGTTCGAGAAACAGATTTTACCATATATAGTTTCTTCCTTGTAGCACTGTGGTTTGAGCAAGCTCTCTACTTCCTACTGAGTCATCAAATGGTAAGAGGTACAATGTTCCTTAAGGCAAAAAGGAACAAAAGACCTGTCTACATTTGATATCATGGCAACTTTTTCCTTAAATAAAAGATTGGAAGACTTTCATTTTATTTTTAAAATATTTGTATTAGTTTTTTGAGAGTTTTGTACAGTATGTTTTGATCATATTCACCCTCCTGCCCCAACTCTGGGGATCTGGGGATCCATCCCCTTCCCTTCCCACTCAAACGTCTTTTTTTCATCAAGGCCAGTATGGCCAAAATTTCTGGGGAATGCAGCTTTCCATGAGAGTGTGGTATGTAGACTTATCAGGGCATACATTAGTAGAGAAAACGGTCTGTATGTCTCTCTGTGTCTGTCTCTCTCCCCCAACTCCCAGCAGTTAAGAACTCCCAATAGCCCTTTGGCTGGGGTGGAGCTTCCTGCCCAGCTCCCCATTATACCGGAACTTGATCTTGTGCTGTCAAAAACGCTGAGGTCCTATGTGTCCAGCAGCAATGTTTCCTGTGCTCACCCACAAGCCTTGGGCTCTAACATGCCCTCCAACAAGTCTTGTGCAATCATCCCGGGGCTTCTGGAGACAGGATGTCACTACATAGACCGGGCTACTCTTGAATGTGGTGATTCTCCTGCTTTAGTCTCCCAAGGGCTGGAAGTAGCACCAAGTAGGATTTTGTCTTTTAAGACAAGGTCTCACATGGCCCAAGATAGTCTCAAATTTCTGATCCTTCTGCCTCCTGCCCCAAGCACTGGAATTACAGACATGCTCCAACACACTCACTGAGCTCTTTAAACTCCCATTTGAGCTCATTTGTTTTGTATCCTTTCCCTTAATAATTGGTGGTACTTGTATTTCAACTTCATTGACCGTTTTTATTTGAGGCCAATTGTTGTTCTATTAGACCTATGCCTTTCTCACAAGGTGAAACTGAAATTCTTATTTTGTTTTTACTTAAAATACTACTACATTTAACATGTAAGTTAGCAGAAGCATGATAAAACAGACTACAATCAACTACAACTGTAAATTTTAAGTTAAGAATTTTAAGCGAAACATTCTTTTAGCATTATAAACATCTATGTTTAACATTAAATTTATTAAGTATAGTGCCAGCAACATGGCAGTCACTTGGGAAAGCTACATTTTGTTGGTGAATGAGTCACTGTTGGTTTTTTTAATTTATTTTTTATTGATTCCAGTTTGTTCACTTTGTATCCCAGCTATAGCCCCCTTCCTCATCCCCTCCCAAGCCCACCCTTGCTCTCTCCCTCATCTCCTCCCATGCCCCTCCTTTAGTCCACTGATAGGGGAGGTCCTCCTCCCCTTCCACCTGACCCTAGCATATCAGGTCTCATCAGGACTGGCTGCATTGTCTTCCCCTGTGGCCTGGTAATGCTGCTCCCCCTCAGGGGGAGTGATCAAAGAGCCAGCCACTAAGTTCATGTCAGAGTCATATTGATGTTTGATAAAACCAATTTGAAAGGAATGAAAATTCCCAGCTAAGAAGTATCGAGGCTTTTGCCTAAATGGCTACTTTCAGAAGCCCTATTCTAAAAAGCGGGTTTCTTTCTCTGGGCTGCTGAAACAAGGGTCTAGTGGTGAGTAATGGAAAAATAGTGCAGATGTAACATCTAGGTGATAAAAAAAAAGACATACCTATACTTCCAGTATCCAATTATGAGATTGACAGATTTAAAAACTTAACTACGTACGGGGCTGGAGAGATGGCTCAGAGCACTGCTTGCTCTTCCAGAGGTCCTGGGTTCAATCCCCAGCAACCACATGGTGGCTCACAACCATCTATAATGAAATCTGGTGCCCTCTTCTGATGTGAAAGTACATACAGGCAGAACTCCAAAATTAATAAATAAATAAATAAATAAATAAATAAATAAATAAATCTTAAAAACAAAAAAACTTAACTTCTTGGGGCTGGAGAGATGGGGTTAAAAGCACTTGCTCTTGCCAAGGATCCAGGTGCCAATCCCAGTACCTACATGGTGCCTTACAACCATCCATAAGTCAAGTTACCAGAGACTGAACCTTCACAGGCACCAGGCATACAGATGGCGCACATACATATATGCAGGCAAAACACTTATACACATAAAAATATAACAAAGCTTTTTTTTTTTTAATTTAACTTCTCAGGGCTGGATATACACCTCAGAAAGTACATTAACCTCCATGTCCAAATCCTTGGATTTAATCCCCAGCACCATACCCAAAAAACTTCTCAAATAGCCCACACTTTAAAATCTACAGTACACAAAAGGAAAATGAAACCACCATTGATTAGAGATTTAAAAGAGTTCTGTATCTAGCTCCCATGTGCAAGAGTTATAGGTATAAACCACGTGTGGTTGTGCAGTGCTGGGGATGGACCCCTGGTTTCTCAAACATCAGGCAAGCTCTCTAGGAAATGAGTTCTATGAGTGTGTGAGTGCGTGGTGTGTGAAGGCTCACAGGAGAGAGGGTAGGTGAGTGCATGCTATGGTGTAGGTGTGGAAATGAGAGGCCAATATCAAGTGTTGGTGCTCACCTTTCACCCTGTTTGAGAAACGGTGTCTCTTTTCCTGTCCACTGCTGTACACACAGTGCCAGCTAGCTCAAAAGCTTTGTCTGTCTCCTACCTTGTAGGGGACGCACTGGTGCTGCAGTCCGAGCTTCGTGTGGGTTCTGGGGACTCAAGGTTGGGTACTTACCCACTGAGCCATCTCTCTAACCCCTTTTCCATTAAAAAAAAAATCAATCTTAATGTCTTTTTAAATATTTAATTGTAAAGACATCATTATAACTTTAGGTACCTAAATAAAACCAAGATGACTCCAGAACAGTAAGTAGTTGAGAAGCAAAACAGCTATTGGTCTCAAAAATTAGCAGCTATTAGTCTCAAAATTTTTTAGAAACATCACAATATTCCTAACTGTGATATAAGTCATAACTATCTATGAATATATATGCACATGTGTGTGTATATGAATGAATGAATGAACTATTTCATTCACAAGCCAACCATGACTACAGAAAAGGTAGATAACTGTAAGTAACTGCAAGAATAATACCAAATACAAGACTTTTTGTTTGAATTAGCTCCTTTCATTTACACCATAGTGACTAATCTTTTTGTCCTAAGAAATAGGATTTAAAAAAAAAAGAAAAGAAAAGAAAGAAAAACATGAGTCTCACTATGTAGACATGTGTCTGCCTCTCAAGTGCTGGCCTGAAAAGCGTATGCCACCATTTCAGTGCTTTTAAAAACATTTTTTAAGACTTATTGCTATTTTAGGTGACCTGTATTTTACTTGCATGTTTGTATGTGTACCATGGGCGTGCCTAGTACCCACAAAGGCCAGAAGAGGTCATTGTATACCTTGGAAGTAGAGCTACAGATGGTTCTGAACTGCCACGCAGATGCCAGGAATCAAACTTAAGTCCTCTACAAAAGCAACAAGTGCTCTTAACTGCTGATCCATTTCTTTGGTAGTAAGGTTGTTGTTTGTTGTTGTTGTTTAAATAAGCATGGTGGTACATGCCTGTAATCCCAGCACTCTGGGAGGCAGAGGTAGGTGGATCTCTGTGAATTCAAGGCCATCCTGGTCTACAAAATGAGTCCAGGACAGCCAAGGCTACACAGAGAAACCCTGTCTTGAAAACAAACGACGAAGCAAAAGAACTTTAAGTTACTAAATCGTTGGCATGTTACTACACACAGTGGCATGGATGTCCCTTTGTATTGATACTGATCCTGTTCTAGTCCGGTGTTAACTTCGTTTAAATGAAGCTATTACAGTAATTGTCAAATTTCGTAATAAATTCAACCAAGGGCAGTAGAACAGCAGTGAATATCAGCTGCTCCCCCCCCCCCAACAATCAGGCTCCAAAGATGCAGTTCAAGTAAATCTATTTTAATGTGTGTGTCATTTTTGTGGCAGTGATGAGAAAAGTCACAAATGTTGCAGCACTCTCATAGCTAGGTATCACTAAAGAATTCATTCTAAAGAAACATTTTCATCTTCAAAACTGGGACTTTGATGCCCCAAACACATTATGAATGGGGATAGAAACCACTTGCATACAGTTTCTAAAGCAGCGCTTTAGTCCGATTTTGACAATTTTAGGATCTTCAAGACCAACGTCTGTATCCTGCACTTAAACAGAATAAAGAGGCAGAGAGGAGGAACCAGAACTGACCTACTTCCCACTGGAAGTAACAACTGGATAGGTCCTAGGTCTCCTCAGTCTTCCCACAGAGAAGGTCTATTGCATGCAAAGCAAAAGGTGAACCCGGAGCCGCCGACCATCCCCCTCTCTCAAAACCACAGGCGACACTGACAGCCCACACACTCTCCAGAGGCAGACGCCGAAGCCGAGAGCTGGGGCCGCGGCCCAGGGCCTGACAGCACTTCCCCTTTTCTCTGCGGAACCCGCTTCCTGCCTCGCACTCGGCATCTTCAGCTACACAGGAAGAGGAAGGCCGCTGGGTCCTGGATGGACACGGGCGAGGCTCGGAAATGGAGACCTGCTCGCCACCCAGGAACGGGGCCTCTCGCCAAGCCAGACCCACACCGGGCTACGGTTTTCGGGACGCGGGGCGTGGGCGGATGGTCGGGGGCGCGGGGGGACAGGCTTCGCCGCCTTCGGGTGCACTGCGGGCAGGCTAGCTCCGGGCCACCGGCTCGGCGCGCCGGCCCGCGCCCCCGAGCGCCCTCCCGCGCGCCCGCCCGCCCGCGCGCCCGCCCGAGCCCCCGCAGCCCAGCCCCTCAGCCGAGGGGCCGCGCGCGCCCCGCACACACACGCGGCCGGCCCGCGGGGTCTTACCCCAGTGCCGTTGTCGCACACCACCACCTTCCTGCCCTGGCTGTCCATGGTTTCGCCCTGGAGAGCCGCCGCCCGGCCTGGCCTGCTTCCTCCTCCACACGGCCCCGCCCTCGGACCGTCGCTCCTCCCAAGCCGGAAGTCCCCGCCCGGCGGCCGCGCCGAGCGGGAGGGCGCAGAGGAAAAGGCGAGCGGCGACTGGCAGCCGAGAAGGCCAATGAGATTTGGCCGGCCTGGACACGCCCTCTCGCCCCGCTCTGCATCCGGCGCTGCGCAAGGGGTGCGGGGCGGTGCCTCTGTCCCAGGTGTCTCCGGACCTAGGGCGCGGCCCGGGCGGCTGTAGCAGCGGCAGGCAGGTGAAGGCCGGCGGGTGTGCGGCTGAACGGCAGTGGAGAAGGGTGGGGCAGCCGGATGCGAAGACCGAAAGCCACCTGGCGGTGCGGAGGCATGATGTGTCATTGCTCCTAGGCCTTAGATACACCTACACCTGCTTCAAAACTCCCCTTTATTCCATGCCTCCAGTTGCAGCCCCAGGAGCCCGGCGGGATGCTTTCGTTTCTCTCCCATTCACCACTTCCCTCTTTTTCTGTTCTCAAACAGGAACTCGCTATGTTGCGAGTCGCTGGCCTCAAATTTGAGATCCTCCGTAACGTCTCTAACAAACAAGGACAAGTGCTACGCGGTTTTGAAATCAGACAACTCCAGGCTGGGGGTGGTGACTTTCATCCCAGCACTCGAGGCAAAAGCAAGCAGAACTACCTGGTCTTCATGGCGAGTTTCCAGAGCTATAAAGCAAGACACTGACAAAAAGAGAGAGGAAAAAAAAAAAAAGGAAAGAAAGGACTTACATTTAGTGGGGCGGTGGTGCACTCGCCTTTAATCCCAGCACACAAGTAAAGGAAGGCGAATCTCTTTAAATTCCAAGCCAGCCTGAACTACTGACTGGACAGCCAAGGCTACACAAAGAAATCCTGTCTCAAACACACACACACACAAAACACATTCATTTAATTTTGTTTTGTTTTCTGAGACAGGGTCTCACTGTCTAATCTTGTGTTAAACCTGAGAATCTGTAAGGAGCCTGTAAAGACATGATTGTCCAACAAGAGCAAGCTTTATTTTGGGGTGCACTGGGACTGGCCGGCCAGCTGCCTCACCCTAACTCAGGGTTTAAGAGAGCAGCCCCTGCCAGTCTCTTGAAATTCCTTTTATAGGAGAGATAAGTTGTTCTCAGGGTCCAAAGAACTGGCTGTTACACGTTGTTAGATACAATAAAAGGGAAGGAACAAGGGTAAGGATATGTTGTCATGTGAATCCCAAGCTTGGTGTAGAAACCTTAACTTGCAAGGACTTAACACAGGACTAACAAAATAGTCTTAACTATCTTACTGCAAACAGAAATCTTAACTTGCAAGGTGTGTTGTTCCTGTTTCCGTCTCAAACTTGGCTGACCTGGAGCCCAATGTGTAGATCAGACTGTCCTCCAATTGCCTGCCTCTGTTTCCCCAGTCCTGGAATAAAAGGCATGCACCATCATGTCCTGCACAACTCCACTTTTGATTCTGGTCCGGACAGTTAAATGTTTTGTGGTGTCTGCAGGACTTTGACTGTGCATGGGCAAAATAGCCTCTAAATGTGCAGGTGGTCATGAGGATTTTGTGTGAAGAGCAAGCAGTAGCTCAGTGGTAGCTATTTAGTATTAAATGCGCACTCCTGAGCATGTGGTTCTCTTTATCTGTAATCTTTACATTTCTCCTTTGTGATTGCCCATGTTCTAAGATGTGGCTCGTTACAGCTCTCTGACGATGATGCACACAGACAAGCAGGTGGTGGTACTCAGTACTAAATAAGCATTCGAGAAGCTTTTGCTGTTCTACTTTCCTCCTGTAAAGGCTCCATCATCATACACAGTATAAATTGCGAGATGATAGTGTGTTTATTAAATTTTAGTCCTACCATTCCCTTAAGCTTCTAGGTAAAATATGAATGATACCCTACCTAATCTTACTGGCAAAAGTTTACAAATTCAGCTTTGTTACATATGTTACTACCTAAACTCCAGTACTCATTGTTGATGCCTACTGTTTACAAGTTTAGTATTTTGTCATTGGGCTAGCAAGATGGCTCAGCAGGTAAAGGGGCCTGCTAGATGATCTGCAATCAAGCCCTTGGACTCACATAACATGTATATTATATTGTCCCTGAGGCTTACTGATTAAAAAATGTGGTATACACAGTGATTCCCTTGTTGTATAAATTTTATTATCTGATGCCGCTGCTACAATGAAATATTACTCATATAATGTATAAAAGTAAACACAGTGTAACAGATAAGTGATAAAGCATGTCTATAGGATATAGTTCACAAAATATAATGCTTATTGCCCTTAGAGTTTGACTTTAGTAGGCAGCTTTTCAATGAATATCTGGTTCCCTATGTTGTTTTTAAATTAAGTAAATTTGAAATTTTTTTGTAAGATTAAAGGGAGGAAGGTGTGCCTGACAACAGTATCCACTATTAGAATATAAGCTTCTAATCACCAAGTGACCCACCATCACCAAAGAAGAAGCTCATGAGCAGAGCAACAGCAATGTTCCAATTCAAGAATCACTCCAATTACTAAAGTAAGACTGCATACAATCTGGTTACATTCACAATTTGAGTATCTTTTAGCCTAAATACAATATGCTATGGCTCTAACTTTGTGGTTAGAATCTGAACATTAAAGATAATTGGCTATTGAGAACAAATGAGCTAAATGAAATGCTTGCCTGCCATGCAGCAAGCTCTGGGTTCCATCCCCAGACATAAAACCATTCAGATGCCCCAGCACTTGGGAGATGGAGGCAGGAGGAGGAGAGAACAAACACAAGGCCCGTGGGGGCAGAGATAAATTTAAATCTCTAATGAAGTATTAACATGAGACTTTCTGCAGCCAAGCCTCCCCTCAGCAGCATGCAGAACAGCTTTTTCACAAGCTGCTTCAGGCCTTGAAGTCTAACAAACAGCTAAAAGAGTGTGGGTTGATAAGACTGGGTTCAAGCCTGCTCTGCCATGAGAGAGGACTAAGGTCTAGCTGTTCTATCTACTGCTCCCTAAATGCCCTCCCTCCTTTCCTTCCTTCCTTCCTTCCTTCCTTCCTTCCTTCCTTCCTTCCTTCCTTCCTTCCTTCCTTTTACTTTGACAACTCTTACTCATATTCCAGGCTGGCCCTTGCTATGCAGCACAGGCTGAAGTCTCAGCCATCCTCCTGCCTCATATTCCTAAGTGTGAGAATCGCAAGCATAAGCCACCACACCAGGCCTCTGTTGTGGTCTTTTTGCTTTTTTTTTTTTTTTTTTTTTTAAGATTTATTTTAGGCTGGAGAGATGGCTCAGTGTTTAAGAGTGCTGTCTGCTCTTCCAGAGGTCCTGAGTTCAATTCCCAGCAACCACATGGTGGCTCCCAACTATCTATAATGGAATCTGATGCTCTCTTCTGTCATGCCATCATATGTGCAAATAGAATGCTCATATGTATAAATAAATAAATCTTTAAAAAAGATTTATTTTGCTTTAGTGTATTTATGTAACTATGTATCTCTTCATATGTATGAAAGTATGTTAAGGCAGGTATGCACTGAGGCCTGAGGGGGCATTAGATCCCTTGGAGCAGGAGTTACAGACATTTTTAAGCCACCTGATTTGGCTGCTGGGATCTGAACTCTGTTCCTCTGATAGAACAGTAAGTGCTCTGTTCTTAGTAATTGCTAAGCCCTCTCTCTGGCTGCCCTCTTGTAGACTTTATATGTATTATAGGAGTGATGGTGAATATTGATTGTGAATTTGATTTATTACAATCACCTAGGAGACATACCTTCAGGTACACCTGTGCGGGATTAGCAAGTGAACCACTGGGTGCCTGTGAGAACTGTCTTGGTTAGGTTCATTGGGATGGGAAGAGCCCTCCTAAAAGTAGTACCTAAGGGAAGGTGGCACCATTCCCTATGCTAGGGTTGTAGACTGTTTAAGAAGAGGGAATACTTCTGCTGTGAGGTGGCATGGGGGTGATGCCTTCTTCTGCCTCCTCGCCACCTGTGGCGGTCAGGAAAACTTTTTCTGCCCCTCACCACTTGCAGCAGTTGGGAGAGCTGGCCAAGGGTCAAGAGAGCAAGAAAGCTGGTCTTGCCCCTCGCTAGCTGCAGGGAGGGTGGCAAGGGTGCCATTGAGCAGTCCCCAAGGGTGAGCTAGAGAGCTGCCCCTGTCCCTTGGATGCAGCATTGGGTGAACTAACTGGAGCAGAGCTGGAGAGCTTGCTCTGGCGCTGTGAGAGCAGGAGAGCTGGTGGGCTGACCAGCTCCGCTACCGCCCAGGCCCAGATCTAGGGTTTTGACCTGACCTACCCCAACATGTACCCCATCTATGAGCTGCTGGAACATGTGACAGGGATGGTCCTGTAGATCCAAAGCTGCAAGATCTCCGTGACACAAGGCAGCAACAAACTGGCTGACAGGAGTCCTAGTGAGGATCCAGTATTGCTGGTGTAGCAGAAGCCAGAGGCCACAAACTGGACCAATGACTCATTGCAATGAACATTTGCAAGTAAGCTGTATGGACAAAAGGGTATATTGTGGCACACACTGCGACACGGTACAGCTTCCAGAATGAATTCTTTTCTTTGTTTTGCTTATTTTGGGGAGGAGGCTGCAAGGGCAGAGGGTTGGTACAGAGGAGTGGGGAGATGAGTAAGATTGGGGTGATTGATGCACAAAGAAAAAAAAAAAGAAAAAAAGAGGGAGTGGCATCGTTCACTTTCCTCTGTTTCTGGAATTCAGATGCAGCAGCCCCACCACATGCTAAGAGCCAACGTGCACTCTCTCTCTTAAGTTGTCACAATATATTTTTAAAATTTGTTCATTATGTATACAGCATTCTGCCTGCATGTACGCCTGCAGGCTGGAAGAGGGCACCAGATCTCATTATAAATGGTTGTGAGCCACCTTGGGTTGCTGGGAATTGAACACGTGACCTCCAGAAGAGCAGCCAGTGCTCTTAACTTCTGAGCCATCTCACCAGCCCCTGTCACAGTATTTTATCACAGCAACAGGAAAAGTAAGACAATGGGCCATACAGGTCGGGCAGAGATTGCCACCTCTGACTCCTGGTGAAGCTGTGAGCAACCGCCCTGTAACCTCTTAAAGATCAGGCAGAAACAAGAGAAAGTAGCAGGTACTGCACTTTCTCCAAAGCAGTGGTTCTCAACTTGTAGGTCTCGACCCCTTTGGCAAACCTCCAAAAATATTTACATCATGATTCATAACAGCAGCAAACTTACAGTTATGAAGTAGCAACAAAAATAATTTTACGGCTGGGAGCACCACAACATGAGGAGTTGTACTGAAGGGTCACAGCATTAGGAAGGTCGAGAACCGCAACATTTCAGTTTAGTCCTCATTCGGGCTGTTACTAAAACACCTGACAGTAAAAGCACACTCCTGTGTGTTCAGCACGTGGAGATGACTGTCTCCACACGTACCTCCAGTACCTGAGTGAACAATGGCATTCTTAAGTGCTCTGACCACCTTCTGGTTTGTTACAGCACAACTTCCGTAGTTTACATCACTGCTTTCTGCAACGCTGGGGAATCAAGCCAGCCAAGTCTCCACTACGGAGTCACATCTTCAGCCATCAACTTGATCACTTTATTTCTAATTGCATGTGTGGTAGGGGAATGCAAGTGTGAGTGCATGTGCCCTTGGAGTCCAGAAGAAGGCATGGGAGAGTTGTGAGCCATCCATCATGGGTACTGAGAAACAAGCTTGGGTCTTCTGCAAGACCAGTACAAGCACTTAACTGCTGAGCCATGCCTCTAGCCTCCCTCAGCTTACATAAACTGGATATGACAGTACACAACTATAATCCCATTCCTTGGGGACGAAGGCAGGAGGACCAGAAAGTCAAAGTCATTTTCCTCTATATAAGAAGTCCAAGGCCTACCTAGGCTGGAAACCTTGTCACACCACACACACACACACACACACAACCTACATGGGAGGGTATGGGTAAGCTATATGCAAATACTATTCTGTTTTATCTAAATAACTTAAGCATCTGTGCATTTGATGTTTGTGCTGGTTTGAATGAAAATCTGAATGTTTGTTTCTAAGTTGGTGGACTCTTTAGGAAAGATTAGAAGCTGTGACTTTGTTGAAGGAGGCATGTCAGTGGGGATAAGCTTTGAGGTTTCAAAAGCCCATGCCAGGCCAAAGCTTACTCTCTCTTTGCCTCCAATTAAATGCTTTCTTTTATAAGAGTTGCCTTGGTCATGGAGTCTCTTCAAGCAATAGAACAATAACTAAGACAGGGCCCAGGTGAGGACTTTTTAGCAAAAGAAGCTTCTAAGTGCCTGTTTCAGGGAAAACACTTAAAATCCAGACTTTCGGCAAGTATAGCATTAATTCTTTTTAACTACAGTTATCAATTTCACAATAGATTTTGGGCTGTGTCCCTCCTGCCTACCTGAGATGGTGTATCCTATGATTAATATGTCTGGGGTTCCCCTTTCACCAAGGGAAAACATTCATTTCTCCACTATCGAGTTGGAATTTAAATTTATTACATTTTTATTCATTTACTGTAGGGATGGGGTGGGCTGAGCTCGCATTAAAAGATGGTTTCTATCTAAGGGTTTTATTAACTTGAGGGGCTTCCTGGGTGGAGGTCTGATGGGTGACCTGGTCAGTCTAGTTGACCCACCAGGAGGTGTTGATGGGCCTCTCCATCTCAGTGTCTGCATTGAGTTTGGAAGCTTCAAGGGATGACGAAGATCTAATCGCACAGACCTTCCAGGCAGCCGTGCTCATTAAGTTCCTGATAAAAACGGGAAACCAGGAAACAAACCAATGTGTTTAAACATTTTTGGTATTTCTGGCCTGTGACTGAGGCACAACTTCTCATAGAAACAAGAACATTCTAGGCTTCTGGCCAAGACAGAGCTGCTTATCAAGCACAAGGGGCAGAACTACTCCTTCCCCAGCACTCCCCCAACAGCCCAGCCAGATCTGGTCTCCTGCTCTCATCACACTGACAGTCCAGCCTACTGTCTTAGTTGCTTTTCTATTACTGTGCTAAAACACCATGGCCAAGGCAACTTAGAGAATGAAGGTCTTACTCAGGGCTTAAGGTTTCAGGGGGATAACGGTCCCATGATGGTGACAGATGGTAGCAGGCTGCAGGCAGCTGCCACAGCAGCTTAGAGCTCGTGTCTTGAGCTAAAAACTGAAAGCAGAAAGAGTATACTAGCGTAGTTTGGAAACCTCAAAGCTGGGCCCTAGTGACACACCTGCTCAGCAAGGCCACACCTCCTAAGATTCGCCAAATACTCACCACCTGGGGACCAAATATTCAAATTCCTGAGATTTATGGGGGAACATCTGATTCAAATCACCACACCTTTTCTGGAGGCTGATGCAGGAAGATGACCTAATTCCACAGGTTCAAAGTTACAGGTGCTTTCTCAAATTAATTGAATGAATGAATGAATGAATGAATGATAAAATTACGTCAGATAACTGTCTCTAAACTAGTTAGTGTGGTCAGGGTATGGTGGTTCAGATACTTGGCTGGTCCTAGCGACATGATCAACTGTTGCTAAAAAGAAGTCACATACAGCTCAGGGGCCTAAAAGCAGGGAGAATCACTGGCAAGAAGTCAGTGATGGCTGTTAGGAGACAGTTACCGGAGTCCAGCCATCTCAGGAACAGCCTCCACCTTGCTGATAAGGTCAAAACTGAGTTCATGTTCCCAGGCCCCAGAACCAAGTCCCATCCTGCTTCTTCAAGGATCTCTGAGTTAGAAGTTTCATGGTTGTTTGGTAACCAGTAAAGGATGTAAAGAGGGAAGTTGCTGATTACCTAAACCAAGGCACACAAGTCATAAATGTATTGCTTGTCATGACGTAAATTGACTCTATGCTGCTTGTTCCCTTATCACTCTGAATTCTGGGCCAGAAGTCCAGAAAGCTGAATCAAGGACCCTGAAGCAGGTGACCCGGATAAGGCCCAGTCATCAATGCTTACTCAACCCCTTCTATCAAAATATGATTGAACAGTGTGTGAGGGACCGCACTCACATTCGCCATTACAAGATGGTGCTTATATCCTGTGTCCCAAACCGATAAACAAGAAAGCTGCGCATGTGCGAAGGAAATTTCCACTCATTGTGCTCTGCCTCTCCCATGGCGTCACCCCGCCTGATGAGTTGCAGCCAATCAGAGGCTGACACATCCTAAGCGGAGGATAGTTTTCTATATAAGGGCTGGGTTTCTGCCGCTCAGGGTCTCCGTCTCTACTCGTTGTAAGCTTATGCTCTCCCTCTCAAGATGCATTAAAGCTTTACTGCAGAAGGATCCTATGTGTGCCGCGTCGTTCTTGCTGGCGAGACGGTAACGCGCGCAACAACAGTGCTACAGCCCACCATGCTTCCCCTCTTTTTGGGGTTCCAACCTTTTAAAATGCTGTACAATTTCTCTTCAGGGTCACAGTTCAGCTCCGAGGTCTGTTCTGCAGCCCTGATCAACCAGTAGTGGTCTGAGTACAGTAGGATTTTGTTATCTGCTTAAATCCTAATATGAACATTTAAAAGGTCAGTTCCTGAATCTGTGCTGTTCAGGATGGTCAGTTTTTTGGCTGCCTAATTCAAATAAAGACCTTGCTTTGCTGGACTCTTGTGACTGCTTGGGTTGTTTTGTTTTTTCAGACTCCCCCCCCAAAAAAATTGGTTCATGCCTTTAATCTCAGCATTCAAGAGACAGAAGCAGGAGGATCTCTGAGTTAGAAGCTTACCTGGTCTACATAGTGGTCTTGGGGCTTTATAGCGAGGCCCTGGATACAAGGAAGGACAGATGGAGGAAGGGAAGGAGGGGAGGAGAGAAGGAGGAAGAAAAGAAAGGAGGGAGGGAAAGGGAAAAAGGGAAGTGGAGGAAGCTCTGAGTACCTGAAACCTGGGTATATGTTGGTGATGATAGAGAGCCATGCCAAGAACCATAGCCTGAGACCCATGGGGAAATGGAAAAGCTTTCTTCTTAGAATGAGGCTCAGAAGGAAGGTATCCTAGTGTGTTCTGTTGCTATGAAGAGATACCATGCCCAAGGCAACTCTTATGAAAGAAAGCATTTAGTTGGGAGTTGGCTTACAGTTCCAGAGGTTTAGTCTGCTACCATCATGGTAGAGAACATGGTGGCATGCAGGCAGACACGGTGCTGGGAGAAGCTACATCCTGATCCATAGGCAGCAGGAAGAGAAAAAAAGAACTAGGCCTAGCATGGGCTTTGGAAATCTTAAAAGTGTGTCACTCCAATCCTTCTAATCCTATCAAGAGTTCCACTCCCTGGTGACTAAGCATTCAAATATATGAGCGTATGGGGGCCATTCTTATTCAAACCATCACTGAAGGCAAAGCCTTCCTCTGGTCCATATGTGATTGTTGATAGTGTGTGGAGAAAATGTCCACCTTTCTCTTCTCAGATATTTACAGCCTGAAGACTGCTATTCTGCTGAGACCGCTCTTAGCAAGATTAGCTAACCCTGTATCCTTGATTGAGCTGTACACCACAAGCCCAGCATCCTTGTTGAGTTGCATGCAATAAACCTGCCTCCCTGCTCAATGCTATGTAATAAACATGCTGAGCTTTCAGGTTGCTGAGGCTTCTCCACTGGAGAGCCGAGAGTACCAGATTCCAGCTGCTCTGTGTCACTGCTTTTAGTTTAGTTTAGTTTTTCATTCCCTCATGGCCCTGGTCAGGACAAGTTTCTGGATTCACGTAAGGAATCAGCAAGAAAGAAAGAAATCAGGGTGCTCTTACCACAGAAAGAAAAAATGGATGTGTGCTAGATAATAAAAGGCCACAAGAAGGCCAGGAATGGTGGCTGTCTTAGGATTTCTACTGCTTTGATAAAGCGCCATGACCCAAACCATCACAACATGGGGAGGAAGGGTTTATTTCAGCTTACAATTCTCAGGTCGCACTCCATCACAGGGAGAAGTCCCAGCAGGAGCCTGGAGGCAGGAGCTGAAGCAGAAGCCATGAAAGTATGCTGTTTACTGGCTTGTTCTCCATGAGGTTCTCACCCTGCTTTTCTGAACCACCCAGGACCGTGCACCCCAGTGAGCTTGTTCTCCAATGTCAATCACCAAGTAAATGTGTTTTAGAGTTGCCCACAGGCAAATCTCATGGAGGCATTTTCTCAATTGAGAGTCTTTCTTTCCAAATGACTTGGGCTTATGTCAAACTGACATAAAATTAACTAACGCAGTAGCACACATCTTTCATCCCAGAATGTGGCGTTCAGAGGACGGTTGTTGCTCTTAGGAGTTCCAAGCTAGCTTCTGTGCGTGAGGGGGCACAGTGGAGAAACCGCTGAAATGGCGCTCCTGGAGAGGCGAGGTTCTGTTTGGTCTTGCTGTAACCTTCTTAAACTCTACAGCCCCTCTGCTGAGACTTACTTCAGTTCTTACTATAATTGTGGCTCCTCTGCTAACACCTGCTGTAGCCTTTAGCATATCACATCTTGCCTCCAAGTCTCCATTTTGATCATATGATGAAATTAAGTTCAAGTTCTCAGGCATACATGGCTGAAACTAGGATACAATTCAATAGCATGCGCTGCTTAGAATAAAACAATAGATGATAAAATGCATTTTCTGCTGAAGTTAAGACCGAAACATCCTGCTATGTTCCCTAAACCCAGAATCGTAAATCCCAGCCAGTCAGCTTAAAGTGCTTTGTCTAGCTACCTAGATACAATACATTTGGAGCAAAATAGATTATGTTTAGCTAGTCAAAATGATGTAATGCTGCCCCCTCTTGCTTCCTACACTTGGTTACCTGGTTGTTACCTGGTTATGGTCTTTTGCATAAAAAAACCTGCCTTAGAAACAGACCAGCATCATAGTCTGTCAGTCCAGATTATGGCCCTGACTGGTCAGTTTTTGTTCAGCATTCAATAAACTTCCATCAATCTGAGTCTGGTGTCTGAGTGGTCAGTGTGTGGCTATTTGTGAACCCATAATGGTTTGGGGTTTTTGTTTGTTTGTTTGTTCTTTTTTTATAAATTTATTTTATAAATTTATTTTTTATAAATTTATTTTTTATTTGTATGAATGCTCTATCTTCATGTACAGCTACACGCCAGAAGAGGGGATCAGATCTCAATATAGATGGTCATGAGCCACCATGTGGTTGCTGGGAATTGAACTCAGGACCCCTGGAGGAGCAGCCACGTGCTCTTAACCACTGAGCCAGCTCTCCAGCCCTTGTTGTTGTTTTTGAGACAGGGTTTCTCTGTGTGACAACTCTGGCTGGCCTGGAACTCACTCTGTAGACCAGGCTGACCTCAAACTCACAAAGACCCGCTTGCCTCTGTGTCCCAAGTGCTGAAACTAAAGGCACATGCCACCACTGGGGGCTGGTTTAGTTTTTAGGACAGAGTTTCTCTGTGTGACCCTGGCTGACTTCAACTCAGAGACCTGCCTGCCTCTGCCTAGGCATGTGCTATCCAGCATGCTTTGGGGGGTCATGGAAGGGAGAAAGATTTTTATTGTGGATAAGGGAGAGAAAATATCCAGAGGCATCTGGCAGAGTCCAGAGATGAGAGAAAAATTGAATATGGCCACAGCTGGAAGAGCAGTAAAGGACAGTGAAGGCAGAAAGAAACAGGGTAATAGCAGGAGAGCAGAGAGCAGCAACAGAGTTAGAACATGAGCCTGTGAGCTGGAGGGCATTTAGGGTAGAGGAGGGGGTGAGGAGGCCTAGGGGACCAGGGTGGTAGCTTTGAGTGTGGAACAAGTATTTGTGAATAGGGACAGAGGAGCCCGGAGGCCATCACAGGTTTTGGTATGAAGCCACATGTGCATGTCAATGGAGAGTCATGTCCCTTCTGCCAGAGGCAAGGAGAATGACTCCTTTTGGGGATGGAGAACCCATTTCACAAGCCAGAAGTCCTTGAGCTTATTTCTGGATATGTTAGCTGAAGACCTAACAGCTTCATCTCAAGGTGAAAAAAAAAATAATACAGGAATCCCCCATAGTGCAATCACCAGGTATTCTTTCAAACTTTTTCAATGTAAAAAATTTAAGTTTTTATACATAAGAGAAAGGATCTGATTCACTCCCATAACTGAACGTCTAGAGAAATGAATTTTAGGCACATCTGGATCTAGGCCATGCAAAAATGCCCGTTCTGAATCGGGCTGTAGATTTACCTGGCAACTCTTAGCAGCCAAATAAAAACCTAGGCTTTGTCCATGTGCCCACCACTAGCTGAAGAGAGTTGCTTATTTCTGAGGAAAAGTCCCTAAATCTTCGTCTCTAAGATTCGGGACAGAAAGAGGTCCCTCTCAGGAATTCTCTAGCACGCGTTTCCACAGAAGCTTGATGGCTGGATGCTAGGAAACAAAACAACAGCAGCTCATAAATGGAGGAGCTGGCCTGCGCATCAGCTCTGGAGAGCCACTACCTCCTAGTTATTGCTAAGTTGCTTAACATTAAACAAGAATGTCCACCCTGTCAATCCAACCGAGAGTGTTATCAAAATTCAAGTATTTGGGAGATGGCTCAGTGCTCAGGCATACTTGTTATTTTTTTCCAAAGGACCCAATTCAAGTCTCAGCACCCACATGGCAGCTCACCATCACCCTTAACTCCAGTCCCAGGGGATCCAATACCCTTTTCTGGCCTTTGCAGGCACCAGGCACACAGTGGCACATCCATACATATAGGTAAAACACTAATACATATAAAAATGTTTTAAAATCAAAACATTGCCAGGCATGGAGACACAGGCCCATAATTTCCATTTCTCTGAGGCCAAGATAAAGGGTTTCAGATTCAAGGTCATCCTGGGCTGTACAACAAGCCCCTATAGCCTAGTATCTGAATTTCACTTAAAAAAAAATTGCGGGGTGATGGTGGCACTCGCCTGTAATCCCAGCCTTTGGGAGGCAGAGGCAGGTGGATCTCTGTGGGTTCAAGACCAACCTGGTTACAGAATGAGCTCCAGGACAGCGAAGGCTACACAAAGAAACCCTGTCTCAAAAAAACAAAACAACAACATCAAAATTAAAGACAGGCAGTAGTGGCGCAAGCCTTTGATCTCAGCACTTGGGAGGCAGAGGCCGAGGCCAGCAGAGTTCAAGGCTAGCTCTGACCAACAAAGCAAGTTCCAGGAAAGCCTGGAACCCTGTCTCAAAAAACAATAGCTAGCTAGAGAAAGAGAGGAGAGAGAGATTTTTGAGAATTAGGGGTGGGGCATATTGTTCATTGGTAGAGTACTTGCTTGGCACCAATAATATTAAGAATTAGGTGGGCTAGTGAGATGGCTCAGTGGTTAAAGAACACTGGCTGCTGCTCTTCCAGAGATTCTGAGTCCAATTTCCAGCAACTACATGGTAACTTATGACCATCAATAAAGGCACCTGATGCCCTCTTCTGGTATGTAGGTGTACATGCAGACAGAGTACTCCTACATTAAAATAAAATACATAAATAAATAAGTTTAAAAAATAATAAGTTACACAGAGAATCCCTGTCTCAAAAGACCAAAATGATGATGATGATGATGATGATAATAATAATAATAACAAGAAGAAGAATTTGGCTTGGTGTGGTGGTACAATTCTTGGGAGGCAGACCCAGGTGGATCTCTGTGAGTTAAAGGCCTGCCTGTTCGAGGCCAGGCATCAGGAGTGAGACTCTGTCTCAAAGACCCTTCCGGCCTCTGAGCGCACCTGCACACATATGGTGCACATTCATTCACATATATGACGCACATACATTCACACACACACATTAAATAAAAATAATAAGTTTTAGCCAGGCAGTGGTGGTGCACATGGTTAATCCCAGCACCCAAGAGGCAGAGGCGTGTGGGCTGGAGAGATGACTTAGAGCTTGAGAACACTGGCTGCTCTTCCAGCGGTCCTGAGTTCATGGTCCCAGGAACCACATGGTGGCTCACAACCATCTGTAATGAGATCTGATGCCCTCCTGTGGTGTGGAGGCACACATGAAGGCAGGTCATTGTAAAAAATAAATCTTAAAAAAAAAAAAAAGAGGCAGAGGCCGAGGCAGGAGCTCTGTGCACCTGAAGCCAGCCTGGTCTGTTGAGCAAGTTTCAGGACAGCCAGGACTACATGAGCAACCCTGTCTAGAAAAACATTAATAATAATAATAATGATTCTTTTAAAAAGTTTTCCCTCATGAGTTCTGATTTCTAGAGTGTATTATGAAAGAGAACACATGGATACCACGTGTGATGGTGCGCTGAGGAGGCAGAGGCAGACAGACAGATCTCTGAGTTTGAGGCCGACCGGGTCTACATAGTCAGGGCTCCACAGCGAGATCCTTCTCAGAAAAGCAAAGATGTCTCAGCAGCTAAGAGTATGTACTACTCTTCCAAAGTCCTAAGTTTGGTTCCCAGCACACACATCAGGTAGCTCAGAACCTCGTCTAACTGTGGCGACAGAGAATCAGGCCCTTCTTTAGACTCCAAGGGCACCTGCATTCACCCATACCCATACCCACACGCAGGTACATACATATAAATAAAAATGAAATAAATATATTTAATATTAAGAAAAAAACACCGAAAAACAAAACAGGACACATAGAACTTGAGTTTTTGTGCCCTCGGGGACTAACAGGAGTGAGTTCTAAAGGGCTGGGGAGATGGTTCAGCACTTGTTCTTGCAGAGGATCCAGGTTCAATTCCCAGCACCCACCGGCGGCTCACAACTGTCTGTAACTCAAATTCCAGAGGATCCTATGCCTCCTTTGACCTCCTCAGGTACCTGACATTCACATGGTGCTCAGACATACAAGCTAAACATGCATACACATTAATTCAATGCTATAAATTTTAATTTTATTTTATTTTGGTTTTTACGAGACAGGGTTTTTCTGCGTAGCCCTAGTTGTCCTAGGACTCTGTAGACTAGGCTGGCCTTGAACTCACAGAGCTCCACCTATGTCTGCTTCCCATGTGCTGGAATTAAAGGCATGTACCACAACACCTGGCAAAATTAATAAATTTTTAAAAAGCCTAAATAAGCATATCCATTGGTCAAAGCCTTGAAGCTGTGACAATTGCTCATGATAAAAAAAAAAAAACAATTTAAAAATGAAATGTATATAATTTCTTTAGAGAATTTTAGTCCAATTAAAAAAGACAAACATGACTCCAAACAGGGTAGACAAATAGATCCTTTCCTTTCTCTCTTTCTCTCTCTCTCTCTTTCTTTCTTTCTGTCTGTCTGTCTTCCTTCCTCCCTTCCTTCCTTTCTTTTTTTTTTTTTTTTGTGTGTGTGTGTTTTGTTTTGTTTTTAAGACAGGGTTTTGGGGAGCAGCCTTACCAGGCCACAGAGGAAGACAATACAGCCAGTCCTGAAGAGACCTGATAGGCTAGGGTTCAGGGAAGGGGAGGAGGACCTCCCCTATCTGTGGACTGAGGGAGGGGCATGGAGGAAGAAATTTCAGGCCTAATGTGGTGCATCCCTGTCCTCAGAGCTCCAGGCAGATGTGCTGAGCAGGGCTCCTGAAGTGTGGAGCTGTGTGAGCAGACCTGATCCTGCCGGTCTGGACCAGGAGCAGGAATTGAGCTTGAGGCTGAGGAGGCGCCCTAAGTACCGACCTGGCATCTGGGCCTGCGCGCGCCTCCTTGCCACTGTGTTTAACATGGGCGGGCCCAGGCGGGCCCAGTTCTCTGTAGTTCCCAAGAGAAAGGGATTGGACAACACACAAGGTAAAATTGACTCCCTGCCTTCTTCCAGGCATCTTCTCGTAGCTCTTTGCTACACCCAAGTACTGCAGCTTCTCACCTGGTTTCTTAGCTCTTGGGAAGATGCTTTCGCAAGTGGGTAGTTGTTTAAATGGGCACTGTCATGGGAAGAAGCCCTGAAAAGTTCTATTCGGCCCCTCTGATGATATTGGATTCCCATTCTTCTTTGTGTGTGTATGGGGGATGATCGAATAGTTAGGGGAACAGATACGTAGGGTACTGTCTATAAGTCCCTGTGATGTCCTCATGGTTGCTTGGGATATAGGAAATAATGAATTAGCAAACACAGTCACTTCACTTTGATGGGTTAAGAGTGCTCTCCTTAGGGCTTTCTTGTTATTTGGAGTTGTTAGCCTTTGGAAATACAAGAGAACACTAAAAGTACAAAGGAGGAGAGAGAATATTTCTTTGTAAATTTCGAAAACCTAAAATCTGTCATTCATGGTGTTGTGTGACAAGACTCTTCCTGGGGAAACACAACACACACTCTACTCACCCCAGATGGGGAGCCCACCACAGACCAAAGAGCAGATACCACCAAAGTCCAACCTGGCGAACCAATGGGTCTTATTTGGGTTACTTATAGGAGTATAGGTGATGGGGTTATAGGAGCAGAATTGACTCAAAGTCAGCTGCATCTCCAAAGCCCAACATGGACGGCAGCTCACAATAGCTGGTGAACCTGGGGCATGCGGCACAGCCTGCAGGCAGCTCAAAGGCTGGCGAGTCTTTCCAAGCGACTCAGCTGGTCTAAACCTCTACTAAGCAGCTCAGTTGGTTCACCAGGAAGTCATTCTGGTCTCAGAGTCTCCTTTACACATTGGCTCCTCTGAAATTCTTCTTTGCAGCTTTGTTGGGGTAATGTTTTTCTGCACTGTGTAAATATTGTCTTTGTATTATTCAAATGTTGATTTTTGCACCAGCAGAGAGCAGAGTACTGTCCGGATTTTGGTATTGTTATTATTATTATTATGGCTCATCACCTGACTCAGTATTTTGTAAACACACACCTCCCTCACCTTCTGATTGGCTTAATAGATCTGATGGCCAATAGCTGAGGCAAGAGAGGAAAGATCAGACTTTCCGGCAGAGAGAGGGTCTCTGTGGGAAGAATCAGAGGCAAGGGGAAGGAGGAGGTGGAAGGTACAGGTGCTGGGGCTGCATGAGAGATAACAGGCCATGTGGCAGGACATGGACTAGAGTTAGTCAGGATATCAGCTAGCTGAGACAATGCCCAGCTATATTTCCTAAGCTTTTATAAATATTAATGTCTTTGTATCATTATTTGGGAGCTGGCAGATCCGAGGTAGTCCTGTGCTACAGCTTGGCTTGTCTGCAAGTAGCTCTCAGCAATCTTTATTAAGCTTCCTCTCGGGAGGGAGGGTTTTAGAGAGTCTTGTCAGTTTCAGGCACTTCCTGAAGCTATTTTGAGCAGTTTATCTTTTGTCTTAAGGAACTTTACTGAAGGATTGAATGTTTAAATCTGGTAGGAAATTTCTACACACACTTGGTGGCATACACATATCACTGGAATACTCAAGTGGCAGAGACAAGGATTACTGCAAGTTCAAGGCCAGCTCAGGCTACACAAGTCTAAGCCATCTAAGGCTACATAAGAAGACCCTGTCTTCCAAGAAAATTTTTTTCAATTTTAAAAGAAAAAGCCAGGTCGTAGTGGCACACACCTTTAACCCCAGTACTTGGGAGGCAGAGGCAGACAGATCTGTGAGTTTGAGGCCAGCTTTGTCTGTAGAGTGAGTTCCAGGACAGCCAAGGCTTCGTGTTAATTGCCTGTGTCTTACGGTCAATAACTGGATAGCTGTAAGGTCTGAGGATATGAAAGCCTAAGTTATGCGGATATAAAAATTGTTTAAGGGTCTAGGAAAATGTTTCAAAGTTGATGAATGCAAGAAAGATTGGAGGGTCTAAATAGGCTTTTGAGGTATATGAATGTAAGTTGCGATGATATAAGAAAGTAACTTAAGGCATATTGAAAATGGAAGATATTTCTCCCTCCTCTCTGCTGTTGTTGTGCTTATATTATAAGATTTCAGGAGCTCAGAGTTATGACATTGATCAATAGAGTTCTGATAAGCTGATGGAGCACTGACTGCTTATTATCCAGTCACAGGCTTGAGATTTTAATTTCCTTTTGGTTGTCTTCTAGAGATAGACTTAAAGATGCTTCTCATCATGCTAAAAACATCTCTGTCTAATGTGTATATCTCTGACCCAAAAGCCATAGCTTTTACTAGGTCTTAATGGCATGAGTCTAGTCCTGCTGTCTTGTAGACACCTGTTAACTGTGTTTTCTAAAGTATGGATCTCAATACAATGGTGATGCTAATATGAGTTTCAGCAAACCAAAAAGTCATGAGACCTGGATCTAGCATAGCTCAAACAGACCGAAGATGATTTTTTTCCCTTGGTCTTGGGATTCCTCACTTTCCCCATTTACTAGATAAATTTTAATTTCTGTCTCTAGTCTGAATTTGTCTCAGCAAATTTTCACCTGGTTGACAGAATCTAATTGGGGATCAGCTATGGACTGCAAGATGAAATTTAGACTTGCTGGAAGCTGACATGATTGCTCCCTGCCTCTTCAGGTGTATCAACTAACCAGGCACTTCTGAGGACTGCCCCATTACCCAGTCTTTGGCTGGCATTTCAGCCTTCCTAGCCCCTGAGGCAAATGGTCCTATTGTCAGCACTGAAGCAATTTCAGAAGAAGAGACCTCCACCCCAACTAACAGGCTGAAATGCTAGGTGAAAGGGGGCTCCCTGACATTAGCTATTATCTTAGGGACTTGCTTAGCTGGAGCAACAACTGGACAAGAAAGCCTGGAGAGATGCTAGAGAGAAAAGACTCCAGAGGATGGTTTAAATCCTGGTATAATAGTTCTCCTTGGCTTACTACCCTTATATCCACCCTGAAGGGACCCCCTACTCATTTTGATTTTTACCTTTGGGCCTTGTACTTTAAATCGCTTTGATGGCTTTCATGAAGGAATGCTTGGGAGCAATACAGTTAATGGTGTTCAGATCTCATTACGGAAAGGTAAATCTGGAGGAATCTAGTGTCAAATCTGGAAGACCCATGATTGATTCTTCAAAATGATTATGGGAAGGAGGGAATGAGAGACTAAAGAATTAAAAAATAGGGTTTTTTTGGGGGGGGTTATTAAATTAAAGTTTAAAGCACAAGCCTGAACAAAAGCCAGCCAGATGGAGACATGTCCAGCCACCTGCAGGGAGGAACCAGCCTTATTGCATTCTTTTACTGCCCACTAGAGATACAGCTGCTAGGAAACTAGACCAGATGGCCTGGCCAGAACCATTTAAAGAGATACCATCTCCTAGCAACCCACCCAGATGCCCAGGCCAGCACCATTTATGGACTTGGCACCTAAAGTAAACCAATCATTTCAAAAGTCAATTTCCCTTACCCAATCATGTAATGCTAAGGGTTGGAGCCCCACTGCTTGTGGTTTTGCCCTTTAAAAACTTTGTTCCCCTAGACTGACCCATCACATAAATCTCTGTTTCCACAGAGAGCTTGCGACCCGGAAATGAGCTTATATCCAATAAACCCTCATGTGTTTTGTAGCAGAGTCGATTCCTGGTGGTCTTTGGGGTGGAGGGTCTCACAAACTGGGCATAACAGTACAGTGTGGGGTGAAAGAAATGGCTTTGAGCCTAAGCAACATGATCGATGGAGTTCTAGACAGGTGAAGTAAGTGTGTCGCCAGGAGGAACAGTTTCAGTGTGTGAGGCTTATCAGAAATATTTTAGTAATCAAACGGTTAAGATGGCTGTCTCGATGTAGCCCATGGCAGTTCAGTGTCCAAGTGGGTTCCATAGTGATGGGAACAGGGACTGCCTCTGACATGAACTGATTGGCCTGCTCTTTGATCACCTCCCCCTGAGGGGAGAGCAGCCTTGCCAGGCCACAGAGGAAGACAATGCAGCCATTCCTGATGAGACCTAATAGACTAGGATCAGAAGGAAGGAAAAGAAGACCTCCCCTATCAGTGAACTTGGGGAGGGGCATGAATGGAGAAAAGGAGGAAGGAAGGGACTGGGAGGGGAGGGAGGAAGGAACTACAGGGGAACAAAGTGAATAAAGTGTAATTAATAAAAAAATAAATATTAAAAAAAAGAAAAAAATATGGCTGTCTCAATCATAACTCCACACTGTTGCCTAACTTGAACCTTCTCTTCATTGCCTTGTTTGGGCCTGTTTCAAAGCTGAGAGGCCACCAGGCAAGGTGAGAGTGGGGTCTCTTTGCCTGCTGCATTTCTCTTCTGTTCCCTACCTCATGTCAGGCTCCTCTTCCAGGACAGAATGGAAGTTCTCATGAACAGGCACCCATGCAGGTGCCTTCTCTGGGGAAGAGACCCTCGGGCTGGCCTTTGTAGTCTCAGACACTACTGTGCTGGGCACCTGGGAGACAGATCTGCAGACGGTGGACTTGCCCATGTACTGACTGTCATTTTTGCCTGTTCCTTGTCATTTTCCCAGGCCACTCAGGATTCCAAGGCTTCTATAGGGATGGTCAAAGAAGGATCTAGGAACCACTCTGGTCTATAAGAAGCCTGTGTTGTCCTGCCCTTGGAGGAAGTGCAGTCCTGTTTAGTGCACCCTGTTCCATGCTGAGTTATCAGCCACTTTAGCCTGGAGGATATTTCAAATCCGGAGTCACACTCATCTCTTCTCTATGGTACACAAGTTCCATGAGCTTGATGAAGACTCCAAGTAAACTCTCCTGGAACTCCTTCTGTTCACTTGGCTAACACTGAAGAATATAAACACCAGGATGTAAAACAAAACAAAACCCACCTAACAATAGAAAGTACCAACAGATATGAATGGATCAATGTTCCCATAGGGCTGTGGGAAGCCATACTGGGAAACAATGGACAGTGTTTATTAAGGCCACTTGGCAAGTGGAAGAACAACCAGTGTTCTGTGGCACCCATTTTTAAAACTCAACTTTATTTGGGATGTTTCGGCTTCGACCTCCCTTCCACCAAGCCCCCAAACCCTAAGTAGGAGAGAGAGAGAAGGTTACTGGAGAGAGGGGCCACTGACCCCTTTACTTCTCCCGGCTATTTAGGGTCGATGGGTCTTTGGGGGATATACCAACCTCTGCCAACTGCAAATGCAGCCAGCAGTCTCCTCCAAGTTGCTGCACCCCTCTGTCTGCTCCAAACCACCACAACTTACATCTCTGGAGTCTCTCCAAACTGGCACACGCCACACGCCACTGCACATCATGTTACTTCTCTCTCTGGGCTCTCATATTTATATTCTCCAGAGTCCTAGACCACGCACCTCTCTGTACCCCATGTGGCAGGCAGTTACCAGCTGGCATAAGCCATGCCCTGCATGAGACCATTAACAGGTGTGGACAAACTAAAATTCCACACTTGGGATGAAAACAAAAATGTGTTTACACAACATAACTGAATTTACAAAGAAACCAAATCTCCCATTACAGCGCCTTAACCATTAAGCCATCTCTCCAGCCCTGCGAGTTCGTGTTAAAGAATTGGCTGCTGGGGAAGAGGTGCCTCAGAGGTTGAGAGAACTTGTTGCTCTTGTAGAGGAGCAGAGTTGGCCCTGCACTTGTGTTAGGCCACATACAATGACCTGTAACTCTAGCTGTAGGGATCTATGCTCTCTGGCTTCCACACATGTAAATCTTAAACAAACACAAAAGTTTTTTTTCCCCAAAGATGTATTTACCTATTTATTGTACATGAGAGCTCTATCTGCATATACATGCACCTGATCACATTATAGATGGTCTGGTGACACCATGTGTTTACCGGGAATTGAACTCACAGCCTCTGGCAGGGCACCCCATGCTCTTAACCACTGAGCCATCTCTCCAGCCAGAAGATTTTGGGAAATCTCTCATGTTAAGTCAGAGAAGCAACAGAAGAGAGCTTGAGGCTGAGTGTGTTGACATGATAGTCAAGTGCCCAGGTAGGCTCATCTCTGCTGTAAAAGTCACGGCGGTGGCAGCTGGTTGGGGTGACATCTGCCTGTGATCCCAGTACTTGGGAGGTTGAGATAGAAGAATTTAGTTCAAGGTCAGCCTGGGCTAGTTAGTGAGTAGCAGGCCAGTCCAGGGAACACATCTCAAACTTGACTCAAACAAATACAAAGCCAGAATAGTGAGTCAAGGATGGGTAAGAGAAGGGGTTCAAGGCTACTGGAACATTCTGCTTTTTCATCTGAGTGATTTAGTTCGTAATGTTTACCCCTTCCCAAAACTTCAGTTAGCGATCTAGTTAAAGTTTCCGTGCTTTTATTACGTAATCATTATCAGTACTTTACTAAGAAAGTGAAAACACAATTTTACAGAACGGTTTGTGTTCTCTCAGCTTTCCACAAGTTGCGTTTTCATTCTGTGATAACGTGAGCTGGGCACTATTTACAAAGGATGCGTTAGTTGTGAGGGCGTTGTTCAGAGCCCAAATCTGACAGAGTGGTGGATTGGATGAGAATGGCCCCAGAGGCCCATAGATTGGAAGATCTGGTCCCCAGGGTTAGGAGGTCCGGCTTTGTTGGAGGAGGTGTGTCACTGGGGGCGGGCTTTGAGGTTTCAAAAGCCTCTTGCCAGTGCTGGTGGGCTTCTCTGCCTCTCGCTTGTGGTTCAGTTGTTTCTGCTGCCACAACTTTGCTCCACCATCATGGATTCTACCCCTCTGAAACCATAAGCGAAATTAAACGTTTTTATATTTATATATTTGCTGCCTTTGGTTACAGTGTTTTGTCACTGTAACAGAAAAGTGGCTAAGACACGCGTCTAAGGAAGGTAGCGCTCTGTCTTTGCTGCTTCTGCCTGCAGTTTCTGCTCCTTAATTTCTTTGGTGTCTACCAGGATGTACCAGCAGGGGGCAGGGCTGTACAGCACCTGAAAGTGGAGCCTTCGGGGGAATCCAGACTTTTGTTTTCTTTCCATCTGCTTCTGCAAATCAGAAGTGACCGGCCACGGTACTTGAACCTCAGGGCGTCCTCCCACGTGGAGTGACAGAGTCAAAGGGCAAAATACTTTCTATCCCTGTGTAGAGACCCAGCCATGTCATTACTACCCGCATGTAAGGACCATTGCCCTCTGCCCTGTCTTCTCTGTTTGCTTTGATAGTCACTAAGTAAAAATGAGAGCACTGCCTTCTTCCTTCTGTGACTCAGAGACCCTCCAGCAACATTGCTTTCACTTTCCCAGCTCTTTCTGCCTAGTGCCTGCTGCCAGGTTCTCTTTATCACTGTCTCCTAATGCAGCCCAGAAACCATGTGTCCTCTGTGAAATAACTTTCACGAGTGCTTTGAACTCTTTTCCACACCAGGTCTCACCTGTAATCTGTTAATGATCTCCCACTGTACTTGGATGAAGTTCAAAGCCCACTGCAGAGCCCCTAAGGCCCTGTGTCATTTAGTTTGGGGCTGGAATCTCTCCATTCTAGACAACAACCTTCAACCCAGGCTTTGTTGTTGAGGCAGGGTCTCATGTAGCCAGTGCTGGCCTTGAACTTGCTAGGTAGCCAAGAATGGCCTTGAACTCCTGACCCTCCTGCTTCTACCTCCCAAGTGCTTCGATTTAGGCATATCCACACCTAACTACTGCATTCCTTTGATTCTGCCCTCCTCCAGTAAGTCACCCGCTCCAAGTCAATGGTTCCCACCCTTCCTAAGCTTCTACCCTCTCATACAGTTCTTCAAGTTGGGGTAAACCCGACCACAGAACTATTTCATTGCTACTTTATTAACTGTAATCTTGCTACTGTTAGGAATCACACTGTAAATCTTTTTAGAGACAGAGGTTGGCCAAAGGGGTCGTGGCTCCCAGGTTGAGAACCACTGCCCTAGCTCTGCACAGTCTTCCCTAACAGGATGCTTCTCTCCTTATGTGTAACTTAAAGTATTACCCATGTCTGCTTCCTTGCTCATTTAGTATGTGTCTCCTACTTGGGAGTGTTCATTTAATTAACACAAGCTCAGACTGTATCTGATTATTCATCCTTTTTTTTAATACAAGTAGTTCCAAGCAAGTACTGCAAGTAGAAGCTCATGCTTGAATTAACCTCTTTAAAAAAAAAAATTTTTTTTTAATGTATGAGTGAGCTATCTGCATGTACACCTGCTCGCCAGAAGGGGGCATCAGATCTCACTATAGATGGTTGTGAACCACCATATGGTTGCTGGAAATTGAACTCAGGGCCTCTAGAAAAACAGACAGTGCTTATAACCACTAAGCTGTCCCTCCAGCCCACATTGAATCAACCTCTTAAATATAGACCTTGATCCCATCAAGACAAGAGACAGGTATGGTTTTTCTCGGTTGCTTTAGTTTAAAAAAACCACTTAGGATCTTAGACTTAGACTGAGGACTGAGGCCTGTTCTGTACTCTTTCCATTGCATCTCTCACTAGAACATGTCCACCTTCTGTCACTTTTTAAACTTGCAGCAGAGAGAACAAGGCTGCAGTGCTGGCCCTGGCACTAAGGTTCCAAAACCAAGTCCGCTAACTGGCTCAGCCTGTGAACCTCGGGAAGGCACTTCACTTTTCAGCTTTACCCTCTGTGTCTCTAAAAATGTGAGAATAATAATATGCAACTGGGGGAAGGGGGATTGTACAAGGTGTTAAAGATATGTGTGCGCACATTTATATACTCTTGTGCATCTTTAAATACTTAAAAGATATGCCCTTAAAACTGTACTACTACATATAAATACATGCATAAGTATAACTATATATACTTTTACTATTGAAGCACACCCCATGAACTGCTGATCATGAGGTTGGAAGTATCCAATGAATGCAAGTTTTGTGAGTGAGTGTGTGTGTGTGTGCGTGTGTAAATCTTGAAATTGATTCTCACTTCTGTAACTCTAGTGATTTGCACAGTGCTTTCTGGCAACAATGAAATTGCTGCTTTCTTGAATTTATCCCTATTCATGAATACTGTTTTCCCTTCAGGAATGAAGAGAAGAAAAGAAATGTCCTATAACATATACTCTTGATGTGATATCCTTCAAGACATGATCTTTAGAAGCAGACTTCTAAGCCAGGTGTGGTGGCACTCACCTTTAGTCGTTGTACTCGGGAGGCTGAGGTAGGTGGAGTTCTGTGAGTCTGAAGCCAGCCTGATCTACACAGCACATTCTAGGCCAACCAGGGTTATATAGAAAGATTCTGTCTCAAACAACAACAATAAAACTGAAAACAAAGTCTCAAATTGATAAAGCCTTTGTCCTCAAATCCCCTGTGTTCTTGTTGGGTTGCATTCGGTAGCCGTGGCAGTTACTGTGAACTGCCCTGACATAGCTCTTATCCACCTCTACAGGGTAGCACAGAAGAGTACAAAGTGAGTAGCACAGTTGTCTTCAAGATGACACATGTTAGAGTAAAAATAAATTGATGTCATTTGGACATCTCTGTGGAGGGATGGAATGAGAGCTCAGAGAAAACCCTCAAAAGAGAAGTCAAGGCCAGACCATTTTATTCAATTTGCTTTAAAAACATACCTTACGCTGTAATATTTTCCTTTCCTGAAGCTAGTCACATAAATATACAGGAATGAAACTCGTTAAATGTAGAGGAATTTTAATTTAGAACATGGCTGCTCTGGCAAGAAGAGATCACATCCAAAGACCTTCTAGGTCTGTGTGATCCGGCTGGAATACAAATACACTTTAACTCAAGAGACAGAGGCAAGCTGATCTGAGTTCAGGCCAGGCTGGTATAGAATAAGTTTCAGATTAAACAAACAAAAAACAGAAAAAAAATGCCTAGGTCCAGGCTTGGTGGTACACGCCTTTGATCCCAAACCGTGATGGTAGACTTTGTTTCTACAAGCATCCATGTTTGAAAGTGATGTTTAATTGAGTGACAGGAAAAGTGACAAATCAGAGAAAGATTTGACAGAACAGGATACACCCAACTCTCACGAGAAGAGAGAGGAAAGAGAAGCCTCTTAAGGGAGCAGCACAGAGAATGAGGAAGAGAGGAGGTAGGTTTACCAGGACAATAACAAACAGGTTGCAGAGGGTGAATTCCGAATGAGACAGAGAATGAGGAGCCAGGAGACTAGAACAAAATTGCTGGAGTTAGAGACCAAGCAGAGCAAGTCAGAGGCCGAGAGAAAGGCCAGATTGAATAAGTCAGCTGGGAGAGGAGTTTGAGCCAGAACAGCTGAGTTGAACCAGCCAGCCCAGAGCACAGTAGGAACAAGAAAAGGTGAGCTTATGAAGCAGTAAGTCTCAGAGGCTGAAAACATCTAGGCCTCGATTGCATTGTATGGAGGGTAGAAGCTTCCAGGACGAGGCCCAGGTTAGCAGATGGAGGCAGTGATCCTTGAGACAATAACTAAAACAGGCCAATGAAAGCTCCTTTTACAGTTAAATGTGAAAGTGCAGATTTGAATGGTTTCCCCAGAAAACTAATGTAAATGATCAATGGGTCACAGCTGGTTTGAACAAACCAAAACCCTTTCTTTTACTCTGTGAGCGAGGCTTCTCTCCTGTCTTTGTCGTCATTATTTAACTTTCACTAATGGCTGAGGTTATGAGTCTGTAGGATTATATTATTTTACCATATATATTGAATCCGTTGCATTATGAATCTGCAAAAAAAATGTTAAAAGTACAAAAAGAGAACTCTCGTATATTTCACTTATTTTATTTTATATGTATGGGTGTTGTAGTAAATAAAAAAATAAGTGTTGGGCTATATAATGTTTACTCTTTGCCCTATGATTACTGAGGTGGTGTTATCTAATCCGCTGTCACAAATAATAAGACACAGACACCTGTAGATTTTGTAACTGCCTTATTTGCCTTGGGCCGGCAGATATTTCACTTACACGGTCTCCATAACCTCACCATCCATCTCCTAGCCCCCATCCAATGCCATCCATCTTAATCCTCTTTATCTGGACTACCTTCCATCCATAATCTTACAAATACTTGCTTGTATCCTTCATCTGGGCCTTTTGACGCCATCCTCAGAGTCCTTTCTCCTCACACACATGGGTTTTTTTTTTTTTTCTCTCCACATTAACCCATCATGGCATCCTCCTTCCTCCTCTCTTCCTGTCTGTCTGTTTCCCGTGATTCTCTCTTGAACCCAAAAGCCAGGGAACCTTAGCCACACCTATCCCATTCGGCCCTGCCCAGGTATAGGCTGTTTTGTTTTGTTTGTGATATATTTTTTATTTTATTTTTTTACAATTTATTCATTATGTATTCTGATTGACGCCTCCTCCCTCCACTCCTCCAGTCCCGCTCTCCCTCCCTCTTCCCTTCCCTTAGTCCACTGAAAGGGGAAGTCCTCCTCCCTTCCCTCTGCCCATAGCTTATCAAGTCATCAGGACTGCCTGGGTGCTCTTCCTCTGTGGTCTGGCAAGGCCCCATCACCAAGGGCAAGTGATCAAAGAGCAGGCAACCAAGTTCATGACAGGCAGCCCCTGCTCCCCGTACTCAGGAACCCACATAGAGACTGAGCTGCCTACAGGTTACATCTGAGCAGGGGTTCTAGGTTCTCTCCATGCATGGTCCTTGGTTGATGCATCAGTCTTTGTGGGACCCCTGGGCCCATATTTTTTTGGTTTTGTTGGTCTCCTTGTGGGGCTCCAGCCTCCTTCCTGTTCTTCTATCCCCTCTTCCATAAGACTCCCAGCACTCTGCCCAACGTTTGGCTCTGAGTCTCAGCATCTGCTTCAATCAGGTATAGGATGTTTAATCAACCAATCAGGATGACTTAGGCAGGTTTATACAACAAGGATAGGTTTATTTGGGAATGTGTTTTTCTGAGCAGGGACAAGATCTTGGGGGCCAGTAATTAACATTAGAATACAAAGTGCCGGGCCAACCGCCAACATACGGGTATTTTTCTTGCTTTTATGTCTGTCACCACATGCATGTAGTTTCTAAGGAGGCTAGAAGAGGATGATAGGTTCCCTGGATCTGGAATTACAGGTGAATGTGAAGTCCTCTAGGAGGGTAGCCAGTGCTCTTCACCACTGGACTTGATTCTATTTGTTTTACAGAATTCAATTAACTCGTATCTGCATGGAACCAAATAGTTTCCTCTCTAATGCTCAAGGACCCAAGGCAATAAGGTCTAGCCTTCTAGTTATATACCAGAAACAGCCAAGCTACCAGTTTCAGTGAGTCGATAGCTGACTTTAGAGACAGTATTAAGGAATCAGGGGCAGTGAGATGGTTCAGCCAGCAAAGGTGCTTGCCAGCAAGCCTGATGACCTGAGTTTTATCACTAGAACCTTCACAGTCCAGACCATCTCCTATAAGTCTCCTCTGACCTCTGCACACATGCATGCAGACACTGAATAAACAAATGCAATAACATTTTTAAAAGAAAAACAATATCTGTGATCACCTTTAAAAAAATTTTTTTTATATGCTTAATGGTTACTATTGTTTACTGACTTGACAGGATCTAGAATCACCCAGGCGACAAAACTCCGGGAATGTCTGTGAGGAAGGTTCTAGAATGGGATGAGGCAGGAAGACCTACTCTGAATGTGGGTGGTACTGCTTCATGACCTGGGGTCCTAGGCGGAAAAAGAAGAGAGAGAAACATGAACAGTAGCAGTCTACTCCCTGCTTTCTGACTGTGGGTGCTGGCTGTGTGGCCCGCTGTGTGGCCCGCTGTGTGGCCCGCTGTGTGGCCCGGTGCTCAGTTCCTGCCGCTATGCCTTCCCCAGCATGATGGGCTGTACTCTCCAACTGTGAACCAAAATGAACTCCTTTCCTCACACTTTCCTCACATTCTTTTTATCAGGTTTCCAGAAGGCATCCAGAGACAGACCTGGCTAGGATGGCAAAGGGAATGAAGATACACACACAAGACACACAGACAGAAAGGGTAGGATCTTTACCAATGCTGTGACCTCAAACTCAGAGATCCATCTGGCTCTGCCTCCCAAGTGCTGGGATTAAAGGTGCTTGCCACCATTAATTGAGCCTAACTGGCTTGTCTTAAAATAAGTGGATGGATGGATGGAATGGATAGATGGACAGATGAATGGATGCATATTTAAATTATGATAGACTAGAAAATCAGGATGTAATACATTTCACACTGACTAGAGTGAGTAAAGACAGGGAAGGAACACTCACTCGATGTTGACCAGCAGGAAACTCAAAGGGGCTAATTTGTGTAAGTTCGTCAACCAGTCAAAATGGATCTGTAAGATTGAGGTTCACGTCTAGGCTACTCTATGGGAGAGAGAATAGTGACTACAGGGAGTTCTGAGTAAACGTACTGTTTTAAGAAGGGGTACTCCCGGCAGCCACGCCATTTCACGAGAATTCGCCAAGCTCTGCACCTGACAGTGTGCATGCTCTCATTTATGTATAATATACTTTAAAAGAAAAAGCTTTAAAAGGGCTAGAGACATGACTCCATGGTTCAGAATGTGTGCTGTCCTCGCCGAGGACCCGAGTTTAGTTTCCAGCACTACCCCTGCAGCTCGCAATGGCTAGTTACTCAAACTGCAGGGGATGCTAGCTTCTCTTCTGACCTCCAAAAAACAGTACGCATGCACACACACATTTTTCAATATCTTTTAAAAATAGGTTAAAAAAATTACAGGTCTAGAGAGAGAGCTCAGGGGTTAAGAGCACTGGGTGCTCTTCCAGAGGTCCTGAGTTCAAATCTCAGCAACCACAGGGTGACTCACAACCATCTATAATGAGATCTGGTGCCCTCTTCTGGTGTACAGGCACACTTGCAAGCAGAATGTTGTATAAATAATAAATAAATAAATCTTCAAAACAAAACAAAAACCATTACAGTGCTGGAGAATTGGCTCAGGGGTTAAGAGTACCTGTTGTGGCAGAGGACCCAGGTTCTATCCCTAGAAACCCACAATGGTAGCTTACAATGTCTTTAACTAGTTCCAGGGGATCCGTGCCTTCTGACAGGCAAGCATGTGCTACTCACACATATACACAGACAAAACATTCAAACACATGAAATAATAAAGCAGGTAAGGCATGGTGGCACACCCCTTTCTTCCCAGTACTTGGGAGGCAAAGGCACGCAGAGCTCTGTGGGCAGGCAGATATCTGTGGGTTCAAGGCTAGCCTGATCTATATAGTGAGTTCCAGGACAGTCAAGGCTATGTAGAGAGACCTTTGTTGCAGGGTATTTGATCATATTGTGAACCCTGAGGTTGTGTTGTTTACTGGAAAACCTGTTCCTAATTGTGGTGTTGCTCAGCCCTAGCACACCTATAATCCAAGACAAGATTAGATAAAGTCAACCATAGGTGAAAAAGTCGGGCAAGCAACCAGTTGACAGGGAGTGAACATAGAAAAAAAACATAGAGAGTAAGAGGAAGTCAGGAGGATGGATAGAGAGAGACACAGGAAGTAGAAGGAGGGACATTCAGTTTGAGGGGTTTTGAGATGGAGTAGAGAAGGAGAGCTTCTCTTATGGGGATGTTGGCTGAAGAGGAAGATCAGCTGGGTGCTTTCTCTGCCTCTCTGAGCTAGCAGGCTTTCACCACAGCATCTGGCTCCTGAGTCTCTATTGGTAAAATCAAACGTTTGAGATTTTGTTAAAAACAACAGACCCTGTCTCAAACACACACACACAAAATAAAATAATTAAATAAATCTTTAAATTTTATAAATAAATATTATTATGTAAAATGCGGGCCTGGAGCTGCAGCTCAGAGGCAAAGTGCCTCCCTAGCATATACAATGAGAAGGAAGAGGAAATGATCAGGAGTCTGTGGCCTGGGGTGTCTGGAGGCCAGCAGGGCAGTGATAACATTCTGAACAGTATGAACTTGTGTACGTTTCAGAAATTCATGAGACTGAGCATGAACGATCTGATATTTTTTTTTAAGACATAGTCTTACTCTGTAGCCCTAGCTGGTTTGGTCTTGAACTCACTCTGCAGATCAGGCTATCCTCAAACTCCCAGAGCTCCACCTGCCTCTGCCTCCGCAGTGCTGGGAGGAAAGGCGTGTGCCACCACTGCCTGTCTTTGTTTCTGTCTTTGTTTCTGTCTTTTGTGACAGGGTCCCACCGTGTATCTCTGGCCTGTCTGGGACTCATTATGTAGAGCAGCCTGACCTCAATCTCACTGAGTTCCACCTGCCTCTGCCTGCCAAGTCCTGAGATTAAACGCTTGTGCCGACATGCTCAGCCTGTACTGTGTTCTTTCAGGAATCTACATACTTCGATTAAAGCACACTAAAGATGCCCCACCCCTAGTGTTTGCCCAGCATTCTTCTCTCCTTTTTATGATTTATTTATTTTTGTGTGCACCGGATGTTTTGCCTGCACGAATGTCTGTGTGAGTGTGCCAGATTCCCTGGATTTAACGGACAGTTGTGAGCTGCCACACTGGTGCTGGGAATCAAACCCCAAGTACTCTGGAAGAGCAGTCAGCGCTCTTTTTTTAGAATTCTTATTTACATAGGTGTTCTCCTTCCACGCACATCTGTATAAGGGCGTCAGATCCCTTGAAACTGGAGTTATGATAGTTGTGATGATGTGGATACAATTGAAGAGCACTGGCTAGTGCTCTTGACTGTTGAGCCAGCTCTCCAGGCCCCACAACCAGTGCTCTTAAACTGCTGAGCCAACTCCCCAGGCCTTGCCTAGCATTCTTGAGGGCCTGGACTCAATGCCCTGGGGGGAAAAAGCCCACATGAAAGTTCTCAGTGTTGAGCTATGTAACTACTTGAGTCATTCAAACACTACCCAAGTGTGATTCTGTCTCTTCGGTCCCTTCTTTTAGTCAGGTGTATCGGAAAGGTTATGATGTTATCAGCACAGAGAGTATCTGCTGCTGCCTGAAGCCCCGTGAGCAATGTGCTTATGTTCTAGAATGGTCTGGTGACGAGGCGTTGAGCTACATTATCATCGTGCAATAACTAAGTCCTTCGCAAAAACAGAAAAAAAAATGCATCGTGGCAAAGGCACACGGCTTTTACCCTGGTTAGATCAATTATTAACCTAGGGACTGAGAGCATGTTGTACAAAGTATCTCGCTAACCTTGTAAGGGAAGCACAAACCAAAGAAGCTGTGGCTGCTGTCATCCCTCAAGGAACAGCGGAGAGAAAGCGTTTGGTGGTGAGTTCCTATCGCTCTGTGTTCCCTGTCCAGATTTTGGTTCTAGTCACTGAAAATCTGCGCAAGAAACAACACCTTTAAGAAAGTAGTTTAGGAGTCTGGAGAGATGGCTCAGAGATTAAGAGCACTGGCTGCTCTTCCAGAGGTCCTGAGTTCAATTCCCAGCACCCACATGATGGCCCACAGTCATCTATGGTGAGATCTGGTGCCCTCTTCTGGTATGCAGCTATACATTGTGTACATAATTAAAAGAAAAGATTTTAAGGCTTGGAGAGAAAGAGCAGTTGCTCTTCCCAAGGTCCTGAGTTCAGTTCCCAGCTCCCACATCAGGCATGCACACACAAAATCTACCTGGGCACAGTAGCGCACTCCTGTAGTCCCACTGTGTTAGGCAGAGGCAGGCAGATCTTTGATTTCCAGGCTAGCCTGCTCTACAAAGTGAGTCCAGGACAGCCAAGGCTACACAGAGAAACCCTGTCTTGAAAACAAACAAATCTTAGAGAGAAAGAAAGGATTTTGCCCTGTTCCCTTAGTAAACCCATAAGCACATTTCAGGGTACTTGAAACTTGAGACAGGCTGTTGGCTCATCTATCAAAGGTTGAATGATAGTCAAATGAAACTTCAATCTTGAATTTTCAAGACCTGTGGTGGTACAGGTCGTTCATCCCAGCACTTGGGAGGCAGAGGCAGGGGCAGGGGAATCTCTGAGTTCAAGACCAGCCTGGTGGACAGAGCGAGTTCCAGGACAGACAGGGCTACACAGAGAAACACTGTCTCAAAAATACAAGAAAAAGAAAAAGAGAGTTCTACCTTACCTTTCTTCACCACCATCACCATCACTCACCATGGTCAGTGACAGAGGTTTTTCCTAGGCAGCTTTTATTCTACAGCCGTAAGTAATTAAATGGGTAATTTAGTGATGAGTGCCCTCGGCTGGAAATGGGCAAGCAGAAACAGAGACACAAGCTTTGTCTTGCTTTTGGTCCATTTGTGGCTACAGCATCCAACCTTAGTGGGAACTCTGCTCAAGAATTTAAAATCAGAGCCTGTGAAATGACGTCAGCGGGTACACGTGCTTGCTGCCTAGTCTGATGCCCAGTCTCAGGCACCAACACATAAGAAAAAACCAACACTCGCAAGCTGCCCTCTGACTTCCACATGTATGCTGTGGCATGTGTGCCACATACTACATACAAACCAAAGTTAGTACATAAATTAAATATTTTTTTTCTTAATTTATCAAAGAAGGATTCAAGCTTTGCCCAAAGTGAGTTTCAGCTTACGGGTAATGGTGCTGCTGGTCCTTGCTGGGAAGGTGTGAGGTCAGGCATACTGCGGGAGAGAGAAGCACACTGTCTGCTCCTTTGTCCTCCAAATCCTGACTGGTCAAAGAGCTCATTGCACTGCGTGGAGGGCTTAAGGAGAATGAAGTGGAAAGCTTCACCACAGAGCAAGCACTTTCCTTTGTATTCCACTTGATTCCTAAGGCCTTGTACGTGCTAGATAAAATAAGATAACCCCAGAGCCACAGCTCCAGCCCTTGGCTTTTTTGCGTCTGTTTTGAGACCGGGTTTTACTCTACAGCCCAAATTGTCCTGGAACTGTCTATGTATCTCAAGCTAGCCTAGAACTTGTGATCTTCCTGCTTCAGACTCTAAAGTATGGTGTTCAAGACTTGGGCCGCTACCCCTGGCTGCTCTCGGCTGTTCTTCACACTAGCGTCTAAGCATTGTCATCATGTGGAAAAATACAGGATTTTTTTTTTTTTTGAGGATTACATTTTTCAAGTAATAGTGAAAAAAAAATCATAGATTAAAAAAAAATTTTTTTTTGTGACAGGGTTTTATGTAGTCCAGGCTGGCTTCCAATATGCCATGAAGCTAGGATGCCAGGATGTTCTTGAACTTATGATTTATATTCTTAGCACTAGGATTGCAGTCCTGTGCCGGCACACCTAGCCTTAAGTGTGATTTGAGTTGTTTGTGCTGGGCTGCGGATTGAACCTAGGACTACACATACACTTAGGGAAGTGCTTATAGCCTCAGCTCTTGAAAAAAAAATTCTTCACCCTATTTTATACCTTAAAATAGTTTAAAAAAATGTCCACTTCTTGCCGCAAGACACCGAATGACTGGCTTGCTGCTGAACTAATTTTTGTTAGCTGTATTATGTCAGCTTTTCCTGGGGAGACATGAACAAACTTCTACTGACTCCAGATAAGAGAGAAAAAGGATACCACCCATGTTGAGCTGGGTGGACACAATTAGCTCCCTGTGGTTCCTTACAGGAGGCTGCAGGAGACCAGAACAGCTACATCACCAGAAAGCCCACCCCAGCATGGATGAAGATCCCCTGGAGGCAGCCACACAGCAACATCTAGAGGCTCTTGTCCCCGGCAACTGTTTTCTGCTCACCCGCAGTTTCCATGAGCCTTGTGAATCCTGTAACTTTCTGGGCTGCCAGAGCCTGGCAGGTTTGTTACTGCCTGGAGTCTATGGGTCTCCTTTCAGCCCCAAGGAAGGAATGTTCTCATTTGGAGGAAATAGCCACACGGCACATATTTACGTTTCTCTTTCATCACCTGTATAGAGAAAGTTTGAAGTCAGAATGGCCTGTAACTTATTTTCCAATCTAAATATGAAGAATAAAACACGGAAAGAAAAATATGCATAACCATAGGGACAAGGAGAATCTGCTCAAGTCAGAAAACCCAAAAAAAGCTGTAAAGTGCAAAGTAGGCACGTTAGATACATGAAAAGTAATTTATCTCTCTTTCTTGTTTTTAAAGTGAAAATCACCTTAAAAGCCAAACGCAGTGGCACAGGTCTTGTAATTCTAGTGTATAGGAGGCAACAGTCAGGGAGATCAGAAAGCCAGCCTGGGTTACACAAGATCCTGTCTCTAAAAACTGAAAAAGAAGGAAGAAGAAAAGAACCCATACAGTTTATGGGTGGCCGAGAGGACTAGGTGGTGAATATGTGAGGGTGGCTAATGGATGAGGATGGGAAGGCAAAAGGAGCTTCAAATGTAATTGTTATGCTCTGTTTCTTCTATTAAAACATAGGGGTAGGGCTGAAGAGATGGCTTAGCTATTAAGAGCACTGAGTATCCTAGAAGGTCCAGGTTCAGTTCCTAACACCCACATAGTCACTCACAAGGGTTTGTAACTGTAGTTCCAGGACATCTGATGCCTTCTTCTATTGTTATAAAAAAGAAAATCCCAGGCTAGGTGTAGCCATGCACACATGTAGTCCCAGTATATGGGGAGGCAGAGGCAGGGGTGTATCTGTGAGTTCAAGGCTAGCCTGGGGTACAAATTGAGTCAAGGTCAGCCACGGCTACACAGAGAAACCCTATCTCAACCCCCCCTTCCCAGCTTCCCCCAAAAAGAAAATCCCAAATGTTTGATTTTACTAATAAAGACTCAAGAGCCAGATGCAGGGGTGAAAACCTGCTAGCTCAGAGAGGCAGAGAAAGCACCCAGCTGACCTTCCTACTTCGCTGAAGTCCCAGAAGGCAACAGCTCTTCCTTCTTTCCTTCTCCATGCTGCCTTAAATACCCTTCCATTCAGTGTTCCTTCTTTCTGTTTACTCCTTGTTGGCTGGTAACTTGTTCCACCTCTCAACCTATGGCTGACTTTATTTAGCTACTGGATTAAAAGGTGTGTGCTAGGGCTGAGCCACACTACAAGTACTTGTTTACAATAAACAGAAAGCTCTAGGATCAAATACTGAGCACTGTAAGAGACAGGTTTTTACAGTTCACTATCTCAGGGTTCACAATGGGATCAAATATCCCACAACACTCTTCTGACCCCAATGGTACTGGGCATACACATAGTGCACAGATATACGTGCAAGCAAAATACCATACATATATGTGGTGCTTTGAATAAGAATGGCCCCCATACACTCATACGTTTGATTGCTTAGTCATCAGAAGTGGCACTGCTTGGGAGGATTAGAAGGTGTGACCTTGTTGGAGTAGATGTGGCCTTGGAGCAGAAAACGTGTCACTGAGGGTAAGCCCAAGCCAGTCCCAGCAGCAATCTTTTCTTGCCGCCTTGGAATCTGAAGGCAGATCCCTCAGCTCCTTCTCCAGAACCATGTCTTCCTGCATGCCACCATGATCTCTGTGAAACTGTAAGCAAATCCCAACTAAATGCTTTTTTCCCATAAGGCTTGCAGGGGTCTTGGTGTCTCTTCACAGCAATGAACACTGACTAAGAAATTGGTCCCAGGAGTGGGGTGTTGCTCTGAAAGGCCTGACCATTCGGCTTGTTGACACAATGTAGACTTGGGATTAAGGACTCAGTTGAACACTTAATTGGGCTTAATGGGCCATACTAGTAGGAGCATGGAAGACAGTGGTGCTGAGAGCCATGCAGATTCTGAAAGCCTGGCTCAAGAGAGTTCAAAGGAGAAGAATATTCGTAAATGGCCTACAGACATTTCTTGTGACATTTTGGCAAAGAATGTGGCTGCTTTCAGCCCTTGTCCAAAAAATATGCCTGAGGCTAAATGAAGAGTTTTAATGAATGGCATTGGCAGAGGAGGTTTCAAGACAGCTTCGTGTCATTTGGTTATTGGTAATCACCCTTATGCAGATCTATAATGAAAAGAAGCAAGCTGAGTAAGGAAAAATACAAAATGTACAGTATGAGGAGAAAGGGGGCACCAGGAAGTGTAATGGAGCTAGGTCCAGCGCTCAGGGAGATGGAAAGTTTAAAGCCTGAAGCTAAATGAAATAAAGGGAATGGTGACCTCAGGGCAGGATCCCACACAGTCAAGCTTCCGACTTGTGAAAAGGAATTAAAGAAAACCTTAGGCAATGAAGGAAACCATCAAAAACAGAGAGCTGGTGAAAATGTATTTGAACAAAGGGGTCAAGTTCCAGCCCCAGGAAGCAGCAGAATTTGGCAGCCCTGGCCATGTGGTTCTGGCTTTAGAGTCAAACATACAAGAAAGGGGTTATGAAATCTTCCTCTGCAACAAAGGAAAGCCATTGAGGCCAGGCATGTGTCAGAGATGTCCCTGCATGGAGGCCTAGAGGGGCCGTGTGCGAAGCTGTGAATGTGAAGCCTGGATTTCCTTGGAGACCCCAAGATACTGGAGATGCTAGAGTCATGGGATACTTGCTGAGGAGAGCCGCTGACAGGAAGTGGAACCAGCCCGAGAGAGAGAAGTGTGCTGCAGTCAGCAAAGCTGAAAGGCGTTGGAGGTCTGAAGAGGCTTTGACATCAGATGCGGAGATGCAGAGTTTAAAGTTTGCCCAACTGGGTTTCAGTCTTGCTTTGGTTCAGTATTTCTTCACTATGCTCCCTTTCCTCCCGTTTGGAATGGTAATGTATATTCTGTGCCTTTGTATTTGGAAGTATGTGATCTGCTTTAAAAAAAAAACTTCTTGATTCTTTGTGAAATTCATATCATGCACTCCAATCCCACTCATCTCCCTGTCCCTTCAGATCTGTCCTTCACCCTTGCAACTTCCCCTTCCCCAAAAGAAAAGAACAGAAAAGAGCAAAACAAAACATCTTATCGTGAAAGCTGTAGTGTGTCACAGTGTACCATAGTACACCCTTTTGTCCACACATCTTTATTCACAAATGTTCTTTGCAGTGTGTCATGGTCTGGTTCAAGGTCTCTGGCTTCTGCTACTCTATCAATACTGAATCCTCACGGGTACTCCTCTCAGATATCTTCTCATTACCCTGTGTCATGGAGATCCTGCAGCTTTGGATCTGCAGGACCACCCCCTTCACGTGTTCCAGCAGTTCATCGATGCAGTAGATGTTGGGGTGGGCCAACTCAAAGCCCTGGATCTGGGCCTGGGTAGAAGCTGAGCCAGTCAGCCCACCAGCTTACCCACATCCACAGCACCAGGCAAGCTCACTAGGGCTAGCTCACCCTGTGTCTCAGCCTGGAAGGAGCAGGGTCAGCTCTCTGACAAGGCTGAGCTCTTCAGTACCGCCCTGGCTAGCTCACCCAGAATCTCAGCTTGGAAGGGGCAGGGGCAGCTCTCCCCTCTCATGCCCTTGGGGCCAGCTCACCTGTGTCCTCACCACCAGAGCCAGCTCTACTGCGCTGCCCAGGTGAAGAGCAGAGCCCACTCTTACAATTGGGGCACCGGTGAGGGGCGGGGCCAGCTCTGCACAGTCCTTGGATATCAACATGGTCCCAGGCAGTAGCCCAGACCAGGGACTTCTACGTAGTATTTAGTGCTACAGAGATCCCTGCTGCTGCACGGCCACGGGCCCTCAGTGACAGCATGGGTCAGGACTTCTCCATGGCCTCAGGAGGAGGCATAGGCTGCTCACATCAGGCTGTTCCTCTCCACCCTCAAATCGCCTCTTCTACCTCTCTTCAGACCGCTTAAGCCATTCTTCTTCTCTTTCTCTCCCATCTCTCTACCACATGCTTGCACATCATAGTGGTTCCTGCTGTGGTTGGGTCACATGGCTAGTGGGTCTCTGGGGGTTTTCAACTCCCTCCCCACCCCACTGAGTGCCGTGGCCGTGGGGATCTGCTTTTTGAGTTTGATTTTACTGGGGTTACAGTTAAGATAGTGCCATGAGTCTCAGAAGAGACTTTGAAGTTTGAAATTTGAACAGTTTGGAGTGAGACTGTGATAGACTATGGGGACTTTGGAAGTTGGACTGAATGCATTAGTGTGTGTGTGTGTGTGATGATATGGCTTGGAATGTGGCAGTTTGAATAAGAATGACCCCATAGGCTCATAGGTTTGAATGCTCAGTCATCAGAAGTGGCACTGCTTGGGAGGGATTAGGAGGCGTTCCCAGTTCTACCAAAGGTATGTTGCCAGGTCATGGTATGCATGTGTTCTCTAATGAACAAACACCCTGAACCTAATCCAGTGAAATCAGGAAGTCTTCTGTGACAGGTTGAGATGCTGAGTTAGGAAATGCCTGTACGCAGACTGATGGGGAAAGACCAGGAAGGTGGAACCCATGTCATTCATTCACGATCTAGCACAGGTCTCTGCACAGAGGCTTCCAAAGTGGATGTGTGAGCGTTTACACGAAAGAGGCATTTCCACATCTATGTTGGAAGCTTGGCTACCGGGGAAGAGCTTGAGAAAAGGGAACCATCTCCATCACAACTGCAGCAAGGAGGACTCACTAAATGGCCAATACAAGGGGAAACCAACACTGGGGAAGAACAGCATGTGTTACAGAGTTGGTCGTTATTCAAGCACTCTGGCATAAGCACATGCCTGTAAACACAGCCCAGAATCCAAAGCAAGCCAAGCAAGCTACCTCCTGGGCCAGGACCTCTTCTGGACAGGTACTACGATTTCAGAGGAAGGTTGAGGAGGGTGAGTCAACATTTTTTTTTCTTCTCAGTCAACCTGTGTGGTGTGCATGTGTGTGTGCACACTCACAGGTATGTGGGCACGTGTGTGCATGCATAGAAGTCCAAAGTTGACGTTGGGGTCCTCCTCAAAGCCTTCCCACTTTATCTATTGAGGTAGTTATCTCTTGCTGCACTAGGAGCTTGCTGTTTTGGCTAGTCCAGCTAGCCAACTTGATCTTAGGAGTCCCTGCCTCAGCCTCCTGTGCTGGAGTTCTAGGCAGGCTGCCACAACTACCATCCTTATAGTTTCTGGAGATCCACACTGCTCACACACAGGCCATGTGCTCAGGCCAACTTTATTATTTTTTTCCCTCCAGACTGAATGCAGCCCTGTACAGGCTAAGGCATTGTGTTTTGCCTTTGGGCTCTGTCCTCTGCCCCCTTTTCCGAGAAAGTATTTCCTTAAGTTTCACAGACTAACCTTGAACTCTCTCTGTAGCCCAAGATAGTCTTGAGCTTTTGATTTTCCTACCTGTGTCTCCTAGAAGCTGGATTACAGGTGGAAGGCATCAAGTCCAGTTATACCCTAACTTGGACTCGCTCTGTTCCTTTCTGTTCTCAGTGTCACCATCCTCCACCTTCTGCTCCCAGGTACTTTCTCACGTGTGTGTGTGTGTGTGTGTTAAGACAGGGTTTCTCTGAATGCTGGAATCACAGGCATGCACCACCACACCCAGCCTTTTCTCATCTTCTATCAACACACCTTCCTCCCAAATGCAAGGATAATTTTCCATCCCCAGGCATGTTGGTAAATCCTAGTACTTGAGGGGCTGAGGCAGAAGGATTACAGGTTTGAGTTCAGCCTGAACAGAACATTGAGGCTGCTCTAAAAGTCAAGCCAAATAAAGCCAAACAGAAGAAACACAGCAATGCAGAGCAGTTGGCTTCTTCAGAGGCTGAATTCTGCAGGATCCAGATGGGGTTGGGCCAGGCAGTCTGCAGGACTGTAGAAAGCAAGGATGGTTGGTGGACAAGGTAGGGCCCTCTAGCAGCTCTCTGTTCCTGGTGGCCCTGGGGAGTGCCCAGACAAAGCACAGCAAATGCAGTCCCCTAAAACAGGCAGCGAAAGGAAGCGGTGTCAAAAGGAGCAGCTTTCCAAAGGTCTGTCCTCAACTCTGAGGTCATGTCTTTCTACAGTTTCCTGCTTCTGCACAGACCATAGACCCACCCTGCATAGCGGAGCCCATTTGGTGTTCTTCCAGCAAGATACATCCCTTGGCAGCCCTCCTAGAACGGAGGAAGCAGCTCATTTGAAAGCCAGACCTTCCTTCTGTTGTCCTGTTACACTTAGGGTGCACTGTGCTAAGAGGAGAAACACTTAACAGCCAGCCCCCCAGGTCTCCTCTCCTCCCTGCTCTTCTCTTTTCCTCCTTGTTTTTAAGATCCCTCCCTATGGCTCAGAGTGGAGCTGGCCCTGGACTTTCGGGTTTGAATCCCGCGTCTGGCTGCAAAGCGAGAAAAGCAAGGTGAAGAGCGAAGCTTGCCGTGGCGAAGGCTTACAGACATTCCTCAAATCTAGTTGGCTCCCTTACCTCCAGTTTGGAAATTAATCCCCAACTGCTTATGTTGGAGCATGTCTGCAATCCTGGCACTTTGCAGGTTGAGGCAGAAGGATTAGAGTTCAAGAGTAGCTTGGTTTACCCATTGAGATTCTTTCCCAACAAAATTAGTCTTTCAGAGTTTGGTCCAAGGAACAGACACAGGGTGGGAACTGGCTCAGCAGCCGAAGATGTCCATCTTAGCACAGTTGACGACAAAGTATATTTCTTGAAGCAGGAAACATTTTCTGTTTTAACTGCAGTTTATTTCATGTAGGCACATATGAGTACCACTTTTTAAAAAAGGGGGAGGGGGTCAGCTTTGCAAGTGAAAAAAAAAAATCAAAATTGTCATTCAGCTTCTTGATTTTCTAATTAGCCTGGGAGTTTGACTGTTGTTTGTGAGTTAGTTTGTAAAATGGAATTGCTTTCATTCTTTTCCAATTCAGATCATCTTAAACAATAGAAGGGGGCAGGTATGGTGATACATATGTGCAATCTCAGTGCCCAAGAGGTGGGAGCAGGAGTTGAGGAGGCCAGTCAGGGCTACAGTGAGATCTTACCTCAGAATCTAACAAGCAAAAAGCAGCAGCAACAAAGCAATCAAAGGAGGTAGGTCTCTTTCATATCATCACCCATCTTCTCGCTCTTCTATTTTCCTTTTCTTTTCTTTCTTGTAATTCGGGGTTTAAGCCCAGGCCTTGAACATCCTAAGCAAACATTCTATACCAAGTTCCTGTCCCAGCCTTTTTAACCTAACCTCAAGAACAAAGAAAAAAACAAACAAACAAAAAATTATAACCTATCCAGTAAGTGTGAAGGAGAAACTTTGAAGCTGGAAGGGCAATTTGAAGAAGTATCTTGTATCTGTTGACATTATTAAACCTGCTCTCTGGGTCCCATGCGCTGCAACTAATGCTTGTTTCTTTCAGTCTTGTGACTTTCCATTCCATTCAGGAATTTTGGAGCATTCAACAGTGACTACCAAGGCCCATTCAGATGCTTCAGTGGGTAGAATGCTTGTCATCCGTGCTTGGTGACCAGAGTTTGATCCTCAGAACTCAAGATGTCAAGAAAAACAACTCCTGAAAGCTGTCCCTTGACCTCTGATATAGTCACACACCCATACCATAAACATACCTACAAAAACAATAGACAAAAGAAGAAGAACAAGAAGAATAGTGCTATAGAAGGCTCTGTAGCTAATGTGCTAGGCAACCATCTTCGTACCTACTGGTCAGTTGTCTCTGACTTCAAGTTCCTGGAAGATAAGTTCCCGGCAACTCTGACTCGTTGACCCCCACCCAGGAATGTACAGCTGTGACCATCTGCTTGCTATGCTATGACTAACTGCTGATTTGGCCTTTTGGAACTTGCTTGTGCAGACATTCAAGGACTATTTTATGGCTACCTTGGCCATCTAATCTTGGCAGAGCAGAAGAGCTCTTTGGTTTTTGGCCTTTAAAAGCCATTCTATCACCCACCTTTGGGTGACACGTCTCTGATTCAAGTTAGAGACTAGCAGCTTTAACAAATTTGGCTAATTATAATTTGAATTGAGTTTCAGAGTCTTTTCCCAGTGGTCTTGAACACCACAGCAGCAAAGAATGCTTGCTGCTCTTTTTATGTTTGTGTGTTTGTTTTGTTTTTCGGGACAGGGTTTCTCTGTGTAGCCTTGGCTGTCCTAGAACTCTCAGTAGACCAGGCTGGCCTTAAACTCAGAGATGCACCTGCCTCTGCCTCCCTAAGTGCTGGGATTAGGAGTGTGTGAGCCCGGCTCTCCCCCAACTTCTGATTCCTACATAAACTTGCCATTTTGGCCACTCTTGGCTCCTGTCTTGGAGGTGGCCATGACCTCTCCCCTGTCCCCTTCTGTTTATTCTTAGAGAGACGCTTAACACGTAAAATGAACGTAAAATGAATTCCCTCTCAGGAAGAGGAAAAGCAGAAGCTGAAACCCTTCTGCAGTCGCCTCCCAAGCCCGGTTCCTTTCCGGCCTGGCTCACTGCTCCTCCGTTCACTGGCCTCTCTGTATTTCTGGAACAAGCAAAGCTGTTCCTGTTTTGTTTTGTTTTTTCCAACTCAGTACCAATTGTTACCGCTTCCTGGAATGTCCTTCTCCCAAACATTTGTTGTTTGTTTTTTTTGTTGTTTTGTTTTTTGTCTTTTAAGATACCGTCATACGGTCCAGACTGGCCTCAGACTTGTTATGTTGTCAGAGAAGACGGTGAATTGCTTATCCCCTGCTACCCCCTCAGGGGTGCTGGCGTTACAGATCATGTACACTAAATATTTGTGGGTTTTTTTTTAAATCTCCTCTCAGTCTCAATCTCTGTAGAATTTAAAAAATTAATTTATTTAATATTTTAAATGTTTTTTAAATTTTTTATGAGTATTTTGCCTGCTCATGGAAGTTAGAAGAGGGTGTCAGATCCCTTGGAACTGGAGTTACAGATGGTTATGAGCCACCATGTCGGTGTGAGGACTTGCACCCAGGTCTTCCGCAAGAGCAGTATGTGCTCTAACTGCTGAGCCTTCTCTCCAGCCTCTTTTATTTATTTTGGAGATGAGGGGGGGAATGTTCTTGCTAGGCTCCCTCAGCAAATCTCAAACTCCTACGCTCAGCTGATCCTCCTGCCTTCAGCTGAGCGTGTCACTGTACTTGGCTTCACGTCTCACAGTTCTGTCTCAATAAAGCCCTCGAGACTGCAGTTTTCTTCATGTGATGGCTCCTCCTAGCCTCACTCTTTCTCCCACGTTTCTGTCACCTTCTACCTAGCTTCCGGATGCCTATGTCTGTTATTCCTTACTTACTGCTTTCCTTACTTGCCTGTCAGCTTCCTGTTATGTGCTATATACTTACACTTATGCTTCACTGAGACAAATACTTGCAGAAGCCACAGTGGTGGCACACGCAGTCCCAGCAGGAGCAAGGAGATCTCTGTGAGTTCAAGGCCAGCCTGGTCTATAGAGTGAGTTCCAGGACAGCCTGGAGTATATAGAGAAACCTTGTCTCGAAAAACAAATCAAAACCAAACAAAAATGAATGAATTGAATGGTGACACTTCAGTTCCATTTTTTCCCCCATCTTTTTGTTGTAGTGCTGAGGACTGAATATAGAACCTCGCACACACTAGGCAAGTCCTCTGGCTCTGAACTATGGCCCTAGTCTCTCTTTGTTGTTGTTTTAGAGATAGGGTTTCTCTGTGTAGCCATGGCTGTCACAGACTCGCTTTGTAGACCAGGCTGGCCTCGAACTCACAGAGCTATTTATATATTTATGTTATTGATGTGTTTATGTAATACATGCCAGTGAGCCCGTAGGATGTCAGTAACAGAAATGCCTGCCTACCTTTTATTTTGGGACAAGATCTTATTAAGTTGCGGGGCCTGGCTTTGAACTTACTTTGTAGCCAAGATGGAAAGAACTTGCTATCTTCCTGCCAGTGTGGAAACTGCATACTGTATGTAAAGTAACAGCTTGTACCACAAATTAGACACTTTGATTCATAGAAAATCCAGAGCTGCACTTTTTCTTCACTCTAGTGTCGTCTTTCTTTAAATTTATTTGTTTATTTATTTTTGTTGCTGTTTTTTAAAAGACAGATTTATATTGTATACAGCGTTCTTCCTGCGTGTACACCTGCATGCCAGAAGAGGGCACCAGATTTCATTATAAACAGTTGTGAGCTATCATGTGGTTGCTGGGAATTGAGCTCAATACCTTTGGAAGAGCAACCCGTGCTCTTAACCTCAGAGCCATCTCTCCATCCCTTGTTGCTGCTTTTGTTTGTTTGAAGACAGGCTTTCTCTGTGTATCCATGGCTGTCTTGTACTCACTCTGTAGACCACTCAAGAGATCCTCCTGCCTCTGCTTTCCGAGTGCTTGGATTAAAAACACATGCCACCACTGCCTGGCTCAGCTTTTTATTTAGTTCCTAAGCAGCTGGATCCTGAAGAGCCTCTTCTGCGAATGATTGCATTGTGGCTCTTTTTTTTACTTTGTGTGTTGCAATTCTAACACCTCATATCAGTTTCCCTACTTCAGTGATTTCAATTTCACTTACCACTTCCTTAAAGGGAAAGAACATGGCAAAATTTACGAGAATCAGTGTGGGTTAAAGCCTATGTGAGAATCCTCTCCTTTTCAATTGTCCGGTGGCAGAGGGAGGTTGAGGTGGTCATTTGTAGGTTGCTCACACTCTAATGTGTCACCCTACACCAATCTACGTATGGGAAGCATTCGCTGAGCTTGGTGAGTTATAGTGAAAACAAAACTAAACAAAACAAAGCCGGGAGGGAGATTTGTGGAAGGACCCTTCGGAAATCGGAGGGAGGGAGTGGGAGGTGGACATGACCAAGACACATTGTGTACATGGATGAAATTTTCAAAGAATTGCCAGTTATGGTGTCGCACGCCTGTAATCCCAGCACTTGGGAAGTGGAGGTGTTATCAGAGACTGGGGAGCCCCACATTAGGAACCAGGCCAGGAGAGGAAAACAGGGTTCATAATTTTGGATTATGAATCTCCTTAATAAAATAATTTAAAAACGGACTCGAAAGGAAGCTCAAGGACAGTTTTATTACAGTTTAAGAGAAAAAAGGTGTGGGACAGGCTTGAGGCAATAGGGTAAAGGGAGGGCGCGAGAAGGGGTGCCAGACATCTATGTCTGGCCTCTTGGTGTTCACTCACAGGCTTACGCACTCACACACACGAATACACGCTCACACTTGTTCTGGTAGAGGATTCAGTTCTATTCGCAGCACACCCATGATGGCTCACAACCATTACTCTAGTTCCGGGGGATCTGTCAGCCTCTTTTGGCCTCAGCACTGGGATGCGCATGGTGTACTTGGATACACAGGAGCAAGACACTGGTATACATGAAAACATAAATTTAAAAAAATCTGTCAGACATGGTGGTGCACACCTTTAATCCCAGCACCTGGGAGGCAGAGGCAGTCAGATCTCTTAAGAGTTCAAGGCTAACCTACTCTATACGAGGTGTGTGGGGCGGGGAGGTTGGGAGGAGATTCGGCAGTGAGAGATGGTAAGGAGCAGGTGCCAGGACTGATGTCGTGGGGGGTAGGCCAGGGTTTGTTGGCCTAGAATAGCTGAGAATCTGCCCAGCTATACTGCCCAGGATTTTATAAATAATAATAAATCCTCATGTCTTTATTATCCACTGGTGTGTCTAGAGAAAGTCCTGCTATACCATCGAGTTCTGCTCACGCTGATGAGCTCAAAACAGTTCAATGAATGAGAAGAGTGCTGGGGTCCCCTCCATCTCCTTCCATTTTCCAAGCCTTTAGCCCCAACTAATTCTCTTTTCCCTAGATAGCCTCTCTTGACTCTCAGTTACAATATAAAAGCTGATTTTTATATAGATAATATAGAGAAGCCCATACTGGCTCATTCTGGTCTGGTTTTTAGCTTATGCAGTGCCAGAAGGGTTTCTGAACTGTCCACAGCAACCAGATAGCAAATACTCTTGTTTATTTGTATTGCTTGTATTTCATCTGACACAGGACAATTGCTTGTCAACTTTTAATTCATTTGCATGGTATAGATTTTTTTTTTGAGACAGGGTTTCTCTGTGTAGCATTGGCTGTCCTGAACTTCCTTTGTAGACCAGGCTGGCCTCAAACTCACAGAGATCAGCCTGCCTCTGCCTCTCAAATGCTGGGATTAAAGGTGTGTGCCACTTTGTCCATCCGGCTAGAGTACATTTTTTTGTCCAGTGTTGGATTTTATTTACAAGCTAATAAAAACAGCCAACTTCATAGACACAGTGTCAAATTTGTGTTGACAGAGTTTCCTGTAAAGAAAAGAAATAGGAAAGGGAGGATAAGGAAGCTGCTTTCACCTTAGTTCCTGGGGCTGAGAGAGAGAAGCATTGTTTTCCATGTGTTTGTGGTGGCACACACTTGCAATTCCAGCACTTGGAAGGTGGTAGCAGAAGGGTCAGAAGCCAAAAGCAACTCAGAGAGAAAGGGGTTTATTTCATCTCACAGCTCCTCCAGGGAAGTCCATCACCCAGGAAGTCAGGGCAAGAGCTAGCAGAGGCCATGGGGGAGTGCTGCTTACTGGCTTGCTCAGAACCCAGAATCACCTATCCACAGTGGGCTGGGCCTTCTGCATCCATCATTAATCAAGGCTTGCCTACAGGTAAGCTGGGAAAGGCATTTCTCAGAGTTCTCAGTTGACATTCCCTTTCCCCAGATAACTTTAACTTGTGTGGAATGGACAAAAAAAAATAAATAAAAAAGCTAATCCGAGATACGTGAGAGAATGTCTCTAGAAATTAATGAATACGCAAGTAAATGCTTTGTTTTCAATCTGAATGATTACAGTTTTGAATATTTTGTGTGTGGGTATGATGATGGTATGTATGGGGGTATGGCTGTGCCTATTCCATGGGTGCACGTGGAAGTCAAAGGATGACTTTAGGGTGTCAGTTTTCCCATTGGACTTGGGTCCCAGTCTTACCAGTGAGCCATCTTACCGATGGACCTGAATGAGTTTGAGACTAATGAAGTGAAGTCAACGTTGGGACTCTGAGAAGCCAAGTGGTCTTCCGACCGTGATAATGACTTCAGTGGGTGCCTGTGAAATGGACTGAGCTCTGCAGTCGGAGGGCAGGGAGCGTGCTTTGGTCGGCTGCATGGCATTCCAGGAGGACTTCTGTGAACAACTCAACCAAATTCCAAGTAGCTGTGGGAGTGTCCAGGAATACCCCAGACTCAGAGAGAGAACCATCCCATCATGATTAGCAAAAGAAGTTTTGTGTTTGCTTTCAGTGCTGTGGACTGAACTCAGGAGCATGTAAATAAGCACTCTAGTTCTGAACGGCATCCCCTGCTGGCATCAGAATTGTATGTAACCCTGCCTGGTGCAAGGTACATTGATTCATAGAGTACTTCCCAATTGTCTAAACACCTTGAAATTAACTTTTACTTTGTGTGTGGTGTTCTGCCTGCAGGTATGTCTGTGTCCTTATTCCTGCCTGGTGACCCCCAGAGGCCAAGGAAGGAAATGGAGTTACAGATGGTTGTGAGCCTCCAGTGGGAATTGAACCTGGGTCCTCTGGAAGAACAGCCAGTGCTCTTGACCACTGACCCATTTCTCCAGTCCCTGAAATTAACTTTTATATGGGAAAAAGAATCAAAATAATTTAAGTAAATTTCCTAAAATAATGTATAGTTATTATAAGTAGAAAAAATACATAGAACATTATATTCCTAAAACAAATACAAGAAGCCGGGTATGGTGACACATGCCTGCAATCCCAGCACTCAGGAAGCAGGCAAAGAAAGATTGCTGTAAGTTTGAGGCGAGCCTGGTCTACATAGTTCCAGACTAAGCCCAGGTAATGCAAGAAGACCCTGTCTCAAAAAGCCAAAAGCCCTAGTATTTTGGAGGCAGAGGCAGGTAGATTCTGCAAGTTCAACGCCAGCCTAGTCTACAGAGTGAGTTACAAGCTAGCTCAGGCTTCGTAGTGAGACCGTGTCGAAAGATTCTTTTTTAGTTGAGAGAGGGTGAGAGAAGCTCGTGTGGCTCTGTATACTGGTAATCAGAGAACACTGGAGCTGGAGGCAGGGAAATCAGATCAAAGTGACCCTTCACGCTGATGTCACATTTGAAGCCAGTCTGGGCTGACTGAAATTCTGTCTCAAAAAAACCAAGACTCAATCCAAGAAATCCCGAAGGAAAAGAACAAATGTATCAGTGTATATTCAACCCAGAAAAAAAAAAAATTGGCATTTCCTTTTTTTTTTTTTTTGAGACAAGGTTCTTCTTGCTGTCCTGACTCTCAGTACATAGTTCAGGCTGGCCTTGAACTCACAGAGATCCACTTGCCTCTGCCTAAGAATTGTTGGCATTTGAAGCTAAGCATAGCAACTCCTGCTCAGCTCTTGAAGCTGAGGTAGGTTTGCTGTGAGTTCAAGGTCAACCTGCGCTACAGATTGAGATCCTGTCTGGAACAAATAAACATGAACTAACTACAACTGGAATCTGAAAACAGTCAGCAACAATGATGCTGACACTGGGGCTTGTTCCTCCTCTTCATTCTTTTTGTTTTGATCTGATAAGAAACTTCTCTACCCACTGAGGAGTTACATCTTTTCTCTTCTTTTGTTCTTTCTTTTTCTGGTTATTCAAGGCAGGGTTTCTCTGTGTATCCCTGGCTGTCCAGGAACTTGCTCTGTACACCAGGCTGGCCTCAGACTCAGAGATTTGCCTGCCTCTGCATCCCGAGTGCTGCCTAGCTGGAGTTACACCATAAAGTGTGCAAAGACAAGGCAGCCAGGAACCAGTCCTATCACCTTGATGGTAGAGAATATTGACCACATGTGGGGAGTTCCCATAGGGCACTTTTCATCTTAGACTGCCCAGGCTTCATTGGAAGCTCCCAACTGGTTGCTGCTTTTGAACTGACTGGTGCTCAAGTCAAATTCCTTTTGGTTTGTTTTGTTTGAAACTATGTAGCCCTGACTGGCCTTGAATTCACAGAGCTCTGTCTGCCTCTCCTTTCCCAGTGCTGGTATTAAAGGTGTGAACCACCATGGCTGTCTCTATTTCTATTTGTTTGTGCTCCCAGGTAGAAGGAAGGAAGAAGGGAACAGAGGTCATTAGGTCCTTGAATTTTATCTCTGAGTAGTTAAATCCTTTTTGCAATCTCTGGAGAGCAGATTATGACAGCAAAGAAATTATCTAAACAATTGGGTCATTTTAGGTGGGATCCCTGTGAATTCTTTTGGGATAAGACTTAACGACTTCTACACCTAAAGAAGATAAACAAGAAAGAGGACCTGGGGTAAGAGGATTAATCCTCACTTAGATAGACAAAGGGGATGGACATTGGATGTAGGAGAAAACAAGTAGCAGGACAAGAGCCTACCACAGAGAGCCTCGGAAAGACTCTACCTAGCAGTGTATCAAAGCAAACATTGAGACACATAACCAACCCTTTGGCAGAGTGCAGGGAATCATATGAAAGAAGGGGTAGTTGGTATGACCCGGAGAGGACAGGAACTCCACAAGGACCAAATATAGCAGGGCACAGGGGTCTTTTATGAGACTGTTTCTCCAACCAAGGACCATGTATGGATATAACCTAGAACCCCTGCTTGAATGTAGCAAGTGGTAGCTCAATACCCAAGTGGGTACCCTAGTAAGGGGAACAGGGACTGTTTCGGACATGAACACAATGGCTGGCTCTTCTCAACCCCTGCACCCCACGAGGGAGAGCAGCCTTGCTAGGCCACAGAAGAGGACATTGCAGCCAGTCCTGAAGAGACCTGATAAGCTAGGGTCAGATGGAAGGGGAGGAGGACCTCCCCTATCAGCGGACTTGGAAAGGGGCACGGAAGAGATGAGGGAGGGATGGGAGAGATAGGGAGTGAATTCGGGAGGGGGCTATGGCTGGGATACAAAGTACATAACCTGTGATTAATATAAAATAAAAATGTAAAAAAATAAAACAGATTTAAGGACTTCATAAATTGCCTGTTGACTGTGTTATACATCAAGATCCTTCCTGCCTCATTAAACCCCAAATGCCCTGTGAAACTGATTCTTGCCCTAGCCAGCCTGTCTAGATACCTGTCTTTGCAGTTGTGTCTTGGGAAACAGGCACACCTGGCTCAGTGTTCAGCAGGTGCCAGATCTCTAGAGCACTGACATTGGCTGTTCAAAGGTTTTGATAATCCATGCTCTAGATTAATTTATATGACCTAATTATCAGTTAATAAAAATTACTCCCTAAGAGAAAGAGCTTGGTTTCTGAGGTTCAAGACACTCCATTTTACTCTCTCTATAAGACATCTGCCCAAATTTATTCCACCAAAATCACCTAAATGTATTGACTTCAGATGAGCCAGTCCTTTCTGATGGAGTAATAGAACGTGAATCATAGGAGACAAACAGATTTTCTTTTTTTTTTTAATTTATTTATTTTTATCTCAATCACAGGTTAGGTACTTTGAATCCCAGGCGTAGCCCCCTCCCCCATTCCCTCCTACCCTCCCACTCCCTCCCTCATCTCCTTCTTCCCTGCCCCCTCCAAGTCCACCAACAGGGGAGGACCTCCTTCCCTTCCATCCAACCCCAGCTTATCCTGTCTCCTCAGGGC
>CM053754.1:11354270-11482601 GCA_028658305.1 Pachyuromys duprasi
TGGGATTGATTTGAGTTTCTCTCCATTGAGTTTGATGTTAGCTATAGGCTTGCTGTATATTGCCCTTACTATGTTTAGGTATGTGCCTTGTATCCCTAGTCTCTCCAGGACTTTAAACATGAATGGGTGTTGGATTTTGTCAAAGATTTTCTTTTAATACTAACTAATGGAATAAGTGTTAGGTCTCAAAGAAACGCAGGACGAATGACTCACTGTAGTGCCTATTAACACAGCAAAGTGGACTCTGGCTGCCCGGCTCTCAGCATCCTGAATACTTGTCATAGAGACTTGGCTTCTCTCAGCACTTCTCTCACACACACCCCCAACCTCTCCAGCCCCCCAGCTTTGCTTCCATTCTCCCAGCTTCTGATCCCTATATAAGCCAGGCATTTTGGCCACAGAATGGCTTAGTTCTTTTTCTCCTCTCTTAGTCTGCTTGCTTGCCTTCTCTTCTCTTCGCTTGTTGTTCTTTCTCTCTCTCTCTCCTCCCTCTCATGACCTGGTCTATTCTGTTGGCCATGTTCAGTCTGGACTCTCCCGGATGCCTCTCTGACTGTTCTCTCCCTTATATTTACAATAAAAACGTTCTCAACCATACCTGGGAGGGTCATGTTTTCATTTTATTCAGTAAGGAATCCCCGTCTTCCTGTAGGTGTCATTTACTGAACACACAGGTAGTGAGATGCTTGTTTTCCTCAGAGCCTCACAGGACAGCACTGCTCAAGGTGCTGTCCACTAATTACCCCCATTCAGCAAACAGTAATAGGCCCATGACCATAAAGGCACAGAAACTGACACTACCCTTCTGGGAAGCTCTGTAGCAATTCAAGCATGTGATTTTGTTTTGTTTTGTCTTTGTTTTTCAAGACAGGGTTTTTCTGTAGCCTGGTCTGCCCTGGACTCTCTTTGTAGACCAGGCTGGCCTCTGCCTCCCCAATGCTGGGATTGCAAGTGTGTACCACCACGCCTGTCAACATGTGAATATTTTTCTAGCTCTTTCCTTCCATTTTATTCAGCAAAAATTGTTAGTTCCTGTTGGATTGGAAATGAATGAGGCTGCCCATGGCTGTGCTAGTTTGAGCACGGATGCTCTAGTGACAGCCGCAGCACCCTGCCTTCTGTCCTAGCAAACATTTTTAGCAGTAAGATGGCAATGCTGTCTGTCCTCTGTTGCTTTGCTTCAAAGTGTCAGGACACAAAGAGCTGCTCTGCCTTTGGACCCGACTTCCTTCCGCTAGTGTTTTCCCAGCCCTTTTCAGATAGGACTCACTTCCATTCGGATCTTGGGTGCTGTGTGAGGTGTCAGCCATACTCTTGCTGGTCCTTGCATTTAGAAGGGGCTAAGCAGCATCTCCCTTCTCTGGTGCCTCCACATTCCTGCCTCCCATTCCTAGACATAGTATATCATTATCATTCTTGCATCAGAGGTGAGTCAGGTTGGTTGAGATATGATAGGAGCTGACCTTCCTGTGGAACAGGAAGGCACAGTACTCACCTAGGTGTATCCTTGACCCCTGGGATGATGGCCTTGGTCCCAGGCCCTCCTTCCTCCTGACAAGCACTCAGGAGAGAGCCTCTCACTTACCCAGAGCTCTTCTTGTCAGAGGCATAGATCTGAACAACTGACTGGAGCGCTTTCCTTTAAAGACGTTTGGCTGTTTCGGGGTACTATTTACAAAATTTCAAGCCCAGGCCCGACATGATTACAAATGTCTTTAATCCCAGCTCTCTGGAGACCTAATGGAATAGAAGGCTCTCTGAGCATTTGAGGTCAGCTTGGACTGCATAATGAGTTCAAGGTCAACCAGGGCTACAGCGAGAGAAAACCTGTCTCAGAAAACAAAACTTCAAATCTACAAATGCTGGCCTTATCTCTTTCTTTCCTCAGATAGCTGTGTAAATGGAAAGAACTGGCATTTGGGCTAAAAAAAACAAATGCAACTCAGAGATAAGGCACTGCCTTGTAAGTTTGAGGCCAACCAATCTCTAGTACTGAAACAATAACAACAACAAAACCCATCTTAAACGGTCTTCTCAGGAGCCTTTACTTGTCTGTAATTGGCAGGGGCAGCCCCTGTCTCTGTTTTCATCTGAACAATACCTACAGCTGGGATGCGTGTAAGCCCAGCATTTGGAAGGTGGGGGAGGAAGGATCAGAAACTCAAGGCTAGCCTGGGCTACAGGCAATCCCTATCTCAACAGAAAATAAGCAAACAGCTCAAGTCTGCTTCTCCTTCTCTTGAATCTGGGAGGACCTTGTGGCTACTCTGACCAACGGAACAACAGATGTTCTTAACCCCCTTGCTGGCTGGGTGCCTTCCTTGTTTGCCTCTCGGGGAACACTCCCTGTCAATGCTCTCCACACTCAGCTGGCATAGAGAAAAGCCCAGACTACACAGAGAAGTCAAACTTGAGTATACCCTCTTTGCCATCTGGCTCAGAGGTGCCTTTCCTCTGTCATTTACGAGCTTCCTCTCTGACAAGTCTCTCAGTCCACTTGGGGATGCCCCCAGATGAAGTTCTTTCACCAGGACGCTTGCCCCTTTTCTCAGCCTTCCTCCCTCTTCCCGTGTTCTGAGCTCCCCCCTGCATTTTTCTTGACTCTCTAAGTCCCACAGATACTTTATGGCTGCCTGGCCCGTACATGATCCTCCCTCGCTTCCTCCTCAGACTCCACAGAGATTTTATTAGGGCCTCGATGTCTTACTGCAAAAGGTTTGGCCTCAGTACGGCACAATGGCCAAAGATGGCTCACTCGATTTCCGGATTCTCACGTGTGGTAACAACTTCTGCCACTGCACAAACAAATGGTATCTGTTGGGATTCTGGCACATTCCCACTGTTGAGAGTCCCCAATCCTTCCCCCGCCTCTTATAAAAGGTCAATCATTCCTCTCTCCACTCTCTTGTTCCCTCCACCCTTGCCCAGAGGCGGCCTCTGCATAACCCCTCCCCAATATACCTCCCACATGAGATCTGTCACATGGTGTGACTTCATGGCGTCCATCGCTTCCAAGATTAAGACTTTTCCACTAAGTTTCTTTAACCATGAGCGACACTTTATTCAGTCATTGTCTTTACAACTGAAACTGGGAATTCAAAATTGACGTCCTTGCCGGTGAGCTTCTTACGCACACCAGAATAAGTTTCCACCTTGTGCTCCACGTTGTTCTGCTGTGCTTCATCTAAACGAGCCTTTATGAGCCGGCTGCCTTCCGGTTTCACATGGGTCCTCTTACCCACAATTTCACTTGGGAAGACTGCTGGCAGGGTGCGGGCTTCTGGGGACTTCTGCTTATTTTTCATGTGGCTTCTCCGGGTTGGCTTGGGCAGAATCCTCCTCTGAGCAATGAAGACCACATGCTTCCCGCTGAACTTCTCCAACTCACAGAGCTGGACGTGGATTTTCTGGAAAGATTTCAGCTGAGGAACTTGGTAAAAAAAAGTATGATAGCTTTCCGACCACCACCAACTTCAGTTTCCTTGGCCGCTGTGATGTTCAGTCCCGCAGCTGAGCCATGAGCTCCGAGTTCATCTTCAGCCAGAGCAGCGCCCCAGAGATGCCAGACTTGAACTCCTCCGGCTTCTTGCCATTCGGCTTCACTGTCTTAGTGCTCGAGCTGAGCATGGCTTCATCCTTACCGAGTGCTGGCACAGCTCTCTCAAGAACCTCCACTAAGTGCCTTAACTTGCCCTTCTGTCCGTAGCCTTTATTTGTCCCAGTAGATTTCCAATCAACTGAAGAGTGCAAACTGCTCCAAAACTGCGTGTAATGTGCCAGCCTCAGGTGATCCTTCAGAACCTGCATCCCAGATGCTCCAAAGTGGCTTCCCTCGCCCCAACGTGACCCACAGAACTCAGGCAGCAAGTGAAACAGATGTCCCTGAACCTGCACTCTTCTTTCCCTTCTCAGCCTTCGACCAACATTCCAGCCGTGTTGCTCCCCCTCACAATGATGCCCCAATTTCAGCTAAGAAGCAATGTAAAAGGAACTTTGTATTGGCCTGGTCCAGTTGTTGTCTCAGAGGCTTATTGCCTGTCTGCTAACCTACGCCTCCATACAATAACCTAGGCCTAGAATGTGTTTAGCCTCTGAGACTTACTGTTTCATAAGCTCACCCTTATTTGTTCTTACTGTGCTCTGGGCTGGCTGGTTCAACCCAGCTGTTATGGCTCAAACTCCTCTCCCAGCCAATTTATTCAATCTAGCCTTTCTCTCGGCCTCTGAATTGCTCTGCTTGGCCTCTAACTCCAACAATCTTTTCTAATCTTCTGGCTCCTTCTCATTCTCTAGCTTGTTCCATCTTCAGCTGTGTTCTTTCTCTGCAACCTGTCTCTCCATTACTGTCCTAGTAAAACTGTACCCCCTCTCCCCGCAATGCCCCTTAAGTAGCTTCCCTTTCCTCTCTCTTCTCTTGAGAGTTGGGTGTATCCTATGCTGTCAAATCTTTCTGATTTGTCATTTTTTTCTGCCGCTCAATAGAGATCACTTTCAAACATGGGTGCTTCCTTCTACAAACTGTCTTTACCTTCATTGTTTGGGATTAAAGACTGTACTACCACACCTGGATCTAAGCTTTTCTTTACCTGAAACTTGCTCTGTACCAGGCTGGCCTTGACCTCAGATCTGTCTCCTGACTCTGTCTCCTGGGTTAAAGGTGTGTTTGTATTTCAGCCAGATCACGCAGACCTAGAAGGTCTTTGGATGTGAGCTCTTGCCAGAGTAGCCTTGTTCTGAATTTAAATGCCTCTACAAAGCAGTTACAGAATAGATTCTGTCACCCTTCATCACCAATGCAAAGGCCGGAATGTCAGTATGTCAGGGCTCAAACCCAGGACTACTGGCTAGCTGTGGTGTCTATTAGCATGCCAAAGCACATGCTTGACCTGTAGGCTCACTCAGTACCTATGGCTCCTCTCGGTTCTTCTCACCCTAAACCTCTCCAGCCTAGGGACTCCATCCCCCCACGCCCCCTGCTTCTCTTCTCTTTCCTATATAACCCTGCCCTTTTGGCCTTGAACTTTCTTGGTTCTCTTCTCTTATTCCTCTGCTCTTGGCTCCACCAAGACTGTGGTAGAAGCCTGTGCACAGTGCACAGTGGTGCATGCCTGTAATTCCAGAACTCAGGGAGGCAGAGGCAGGCGGATCTCTGAGAGTTTTGGGCCAGCATGGTCTACAAAGCAACTTTAGGACAGCCAAGGCTACACGGAGAAACCTTGTCTTGAAAAACTAAAAAACAAACAAAAACAGACAACAGGATAGAATGTTGGAGGGAGCATTACCCAGCAGGGATTAGGGAGGGGAAGACTCAGCTCTATTTGAGGGTCAGGATGAGAGTTTGACTACGCCCCAGTGAATATATAGATAACACAAATTGGACTTTGCTTTTTGCCTGGGGAGAGATCCTAAGGGGATGGGGAGTGGTAGGCAGGGAAGGACTGGCATGTGAATTTGATAGGGGTGTTATGATGTGAAATCCACAAAAAAAAATCAATAAAAAATTATGTTGGAAAAAATTACAAGAGGCTACTGTTTGGGCTGACTCTTGTATTAGGTCTTAACTCAGTGGTTCTCTCTCTCATTTTTTGTTCTTCGAGACAGAGTTTCTCTGTGTAGCCTTGGCTGTCCTGGATTCGCTTTGTAGACCAGGCTGGTCACAAACTCACAGCAATCTGCCTGCCTCTGCCTCCCTGAGTGCTGGGATTGCAGGCATCAGTGCCACCGTGCCCGCTTAACTCAGTGATCATCAACCTTTCTATTGCGGTGACCCTTTAATATAGTTCCTCATGTTGTGTTGACCCCCAAACTTAAAATTATTTCTGAAGCTACTTCCTAACTATAAGTTTGCTACTGTCATGAATCGTAATGTAAACACCTGTGTTTTCTGATAGTCATTTGAGCCGGGCTGTAATCCCAGCATTTGAGGAGGCAAAGGCAGGCGGATCTCTGTGAGTTCAAGGACAGCCTTGAAAATAAAACAAAACAAAACAAAACAAATAAAAGGGGTCATTTGATCCACGGGTTGAGAACCCGTGGTCTAAACTGATTCAGAAAACCAAAGTAGTATCCTTCAAGTTGCCTGCTGCCAACTGAAGCTCTTTATGTGAGAAATCAACCGGATAACTGAATTTCCCAAACAAACCCACTTTAATTGGCACGATAATGAATCACACTCCTTACCCCTAAACCTCTCACAAGAAGGCCACACCTGAAAAGCCTAGAAGTCAGTGGTTTCCCCTGCTCTTGGCAAGGAGGTAAAGTCAGTTCTCTTTGTCTTCTTCACCCCTTTTCTGTCCAGGTGTTTGGGGGAGATGCCCGGGACATAAAGCCAACAAGATTAAACTTTGTTGTACTTAAGGCCTCAGACACAGTTTTACCCAAAGTTTTATCACAGCAGCTTTAACCTCAGAGGCATCGGGAGGGTGCTTGTAGGAGCTAATGAATGACTGTATAGCAAACTAATCAACGCAAAGCACACTTAAACCCCAAGTCAAAACACAACTATGCTCTTTTCAAACTAAGCTGGGCGCTGTGGCTACCTCGTTTCCTCTTGGGCACAGCCACTTCGCCGAACCAGAATCCAGACAACCTGTTTGGGCCACAGGTGAGCTCAGGCAAGAGGATATTCTGGAACTGGTTTCGCTGTTGTTGGGCAAGAATTTTAATCTGATGTGACGGTAGCTGGGCTCATTCATCCTGCTTTTTAAAATTTTTATTTATTTAAGAAGAAAGCAGGCTTATAACAAGAGCACTGTTTGTCTATTACCAACTTTTAGGGGGTTGGTCATGTTCCGGGAATAAAATAGTCAGATCTCAGAGCAGAACATATAGGCGAGTGTGTTGTTGTTGTTGCTTGTTTGTTTGTTTGGTTGGTTTTTGTTTTTGTTTTGAGATGGTCTTGCTATGTAGTTTTGTAGTCCTGTAGTCTTGTAGTCCTGGCTTGCTTCAAACCTGTGGTGATCCTCCTGCCTCAGGAGTGGTGGTACACACTTGTAATGCCAGCATTCAAGAGGCAGTGGCAGGAGGATCAGAGGTTCAAGGCCAACCTCAGCTACATGAGAACCTGTCAAGAAAGAAAGAAAAGAAGAAAGAGGGAAGGGGGGGGGAGGAAGGGAGGTTGCTCAGTCACTGTAAATAATCAGCATCAAGGCTCTCCCCTCCATTAACCCTCATAGTGTATCTGTTCCCTTTCTTATCTTGCTGATCTGTGTATAATTTCTCAAACATGCTAACAGGGTTCCTTTCTGCCACAGGACCTTTGCATGTGGTCTGTCATCCTCTCACTCCCGCCCTTCTATTCCTTCATCTAAGCAAACATCGTTTTTGCCTCAGCTCTAACACAAGTCATTTTTGTTGGCCTCTGCAGAGGACATGAGAGGCCCTAGTTATATATTTCCGCAACACTGTATTTTTTTCATAGCGTATTTTGTAATCATAACTACATGCCTTCAGCTGGGCAGTTACTTCATTTCTCTCAAGGACAGCATTTCTTCATATTCTGATGGGCCCCCATCTTCATGGTTAGTTTAACATGAATCTATTATCTGATGCTTTCATCAAGATAAACACTATTCTAGGAAACTCTGACCCAGGAAGATAAAAGTTGTGAATAACTTTATTGTTGATTCCAGGGACTTCCAGGAAGACCTGCTAACTCTTCAAAATAAAGCATTAAGATGACAATTTGTTTACCAAGATCCTTTGAATCCCCTCACTCACTTTCTACCTAGTCCTACCAGTCCACAAGCAACCCTCATAAAATGCTAACCAAGGCTTTTCTGGCTCCTATCTCTCTTGTTTTTTGAGACATGCTTTCCCTTGTAGTACAGGTCACTCTTATGCTGACTGTAAAGCCAGGTTGGTCTCTAACTAGCCATGATCCTTCTCCCTCTGCTTTCCAAGTGCTGAGATTAAAAGCATGCACTACCATACTGCCTGTCTTCACTACCCTCATTAAAACACTCACCGTAAACTTTAGGTTTGAAGAATAGCCCAATCTTGCCCTTACCTGCTCTGAGCTGCTGCAAAGACTGTCTAGACACTGTTCTGTCTTGCCACATAAGCAATAAACTGAATTTTATCCATCAAGCTGCTTTGGTGAAGTCTAGGAAAATTTCTTTCTTTCTTTCCTTCTTTTTTAAATAAGTTATTTAATTTTTATGGACATTTGGTGTTTGGCCTGCATGTATGCCTGTGTGAGGGTGTCAGATCCTCTGGAACTGGAGTTACAGAGAGTTGTGAGATGCCATGGGGGTGCTGGGAACTGAACCCAGATCCTCTGGAAAAGTAACCAGTGCTCTTAACTGCTGAACCATCGTTCCAGTCCCTTCCTTTCTTCCTTTCTTCCTTCCTTCCTTTCTTTCTTTCTTTCTTTCTTTCTTTCTTTCTTTCTTTCTTTCTTTCTTTCTTTCTTTCTTTCTTTCTTTTTAACTATTATTTTTGTTTTTCTTTGTTTTGTAGTTTTTATTTATTTTTCATTTAATGTATATGATTGTTCCATCTTCATTTACACCTGTGTGCCAGAAGAAGGCAACAGATCCTAGTATAGATGGCTGTGAGCCACCATGTAGTTGCTGGGAATTGAACTCAGGACCTCTGAAAGAACAGACAGTACTCTTACCTACTGAGACATCTCTCTCCAGCACTCTTTCTTTCTTGATACAGGGTCTCACATGTTTTTCTAACATGCCTGGAACTCACTATGTAGACCAGGTTGTCCTTGAACTCAGATTCATCTACCTCTGCCTCCCAAGTGCTAGGATTAAGTCATGCACTATCACACTTAGCCCATAGGGCTGGTTATAAATGTATAACCAATATGTATATTTAGTCTTCTTCCTCCTCCTCTTCCAACTCCTCCTCCTTTTCTTCTTCCTCCTCCTGCTCCTCCTCTTTGCCCTTCTTGGGAAGCTGCAATTGAATCCACGGTGGAAATCAGTGATACTTCAGATTTGAGGAAATAATGGATGCTGATAGACAGTTCTCTCTCATCAATTTATGTTCTCCAGGAGAATATAGACCTGGTCAGCTTTGATCACTGATGTATCTCAATGTTGTGAAGAAAATATGCTCAGTATACAATTGATAGGTGGTAGGGTGGATCAATGAACAGACGAAACCAAGTCCTTGGGGGATGAAAAAAGCAATTCTAGCTCTTCCTGATAAGACTTTTTGGCAGAGCTTCTTGAAGCAAAGGGTGGAAAAAGCCATTAATCTCAGCTTTCTGGAGGTGGAGGTGGAAACAGAAGCAAAAGCAGATGCAAGCACATCTCTGTGAGTTTGAGGCCAGCTTGTTCTACATAGTTATATCCTGTCTTAAAAAGAAAAAAAAGTAAGAAAAAGAATTTCTACCTTTGTGGCCAGCTGGACCTGCTGAAGTACACCTTTAATCCCAGTGCTAGGGAGGTAGAGGCAGGTGGATCTCTGTGAGTTTGAGATCAGCCTGATCTACAGAGCAAGTTCTAGGAAAGCCAGAGCTGTTACACAGAGAAGCCCCATCTCAATAAAAACTAAAAATGAATGAATAGAATAGAATAGAATTCTATCTTCGTCTGTTTTGGTTAGTTCTCATTTAATGCAGCTTGGCTTTTAACTCACACGGTATAGCTAAGAATGACCTTACACTCTGGTTCTCCTGCCTCTGTGTCTGAAGTGCCAGGATTACAGGTATGTGCCACTAAACTTAGCTTCCTAGTCCCCCCTCCTCCATTTTCTTGCCCTTCTACTCTGACCTAGTTCTGGGAATATCTCCACACTCAGGCAGGCAAACATAGAGAGGGCTTAGCCACCTGTTTGGGCTGTACGTATACCCATCTCCTCACAATATACCTAGAAATCTGTGACTCCAACCTGCAGAGAGCTACACACACACACACACAAACACCATTCCAAGCATGGAGTTTTCTCTCCCCTTGACAGCCATCATGTGTAGACAGTTTCCATTCAATCTTTGGAGGGTAAGGGGCAGATCTGTTCTTCTAAACTAGTTTTGGGCAGAGGTAAAATAGGGCAAATTGTGTCTCCTGAGTGAACTTTTAAGAAAAATCCCCATTTGCCATTATATGCATATGTATAATTGGATATGCATGTTATTAAAATTAGAAACACCATGGGAAGGGACACAGTAAGGAAAAGCTTATGTAACTCAAATCTGTCAATCAGAACAGGCCTGCCCAAGCAAACCTCTCCTGTAGACCTCATAAAAGAAGCCCCATGCAGAGCTGGGTTTGGTGGTGTGCTGTACTCCCAATACTAGGGAAGCAGAGGCAGGCAGATCTACAAAGTGAGTCCAGGACAGCTGGAACTACACAGAGAAACCCTGTCAGGAGGGAGAAAAAAAAAAAGCCCCATGCAATAACCTGTCATACTCTCCCATTCACGTAGATCACTGTCACTCTTGGCAGCATATTTTTGATTGGTATTATGCCTTTGCTTCTGATAAGTTTCTTGCTACATTGCAGTCTCCAGGAACCTTTATTACACTTCTTTGACTTAAGAGACCAACAACTTGGAAATACTCAGTCTAGGCATCACTCATTAGTGACACAACTATGGTAAGATTTTTCTGGGTTTTCCAAATTTTTACTTTGTTCTTCTTTTGTGATTTTGGGGACCAAACTTGGGACCTGTGCATGCCAAGAGAGTGTTCTGCCACTGAGCTACATCTTTACATGCTTCTGTAGAATTATCATTTTTTTCCTTTTTTTTTTTTTTTGAGATAAAATTTGATGTAGCTCAGGCTAGTCAGAACCCTGTCCCCCAAATTCTAGAATTACACGAGCCACCACACCTGGCTGCTGTGAGGGTTTCTATTGGATGCTAATAGTGGCCTCATATTACCATATAGCTGTGAGTCTTTTTTGTTTTGTTTTGTTTTGTTTATGTGTGTGATGTGCCTGTATACGATGTGTGTGTATGTATTTTGTGAGTGAGAGTGCATGTGTGCCATGATGGGGAACATGTATGTGTTGAGGCACACATGCGGAAGTTGGAGAACCACTCTGGGGCTTGGTCCGTGCCCTCACCTTAAGACAGGATCTCTTTGTTGTTGCTGTCCATTGTGGCAGGGTGTCTGGCCCGAGAGCTCTTAGAGTCTCCCTCTGCCTTCCATCTGGCTGCAGCGGCTCTGGGATTACAGGCATATGCTACCATGCCCAGCTTTCCATGAGTTTTGGGGACTCAAATTTTGTCTTCACACTAGCTCAGCACACACTTTAACCACTGAGCTGTCTACTCTGCCCCTCATTGTTTCTTGTTTGTTTGAGACAAGGTCTCAAGATGTAGCCTTTCCTGGCTTGGAACTCTGTGTGGTCCGTGCTGGCCTCAGACCTGCAGTGATTCCTGCCTCAGTCTTCTAGGCCTTGGCTCCAGGTTCATGCCACCACCAAATCCTCTCCGATTCCTGTCCTCTGATACTTGTTTTATAAAGTGAAGGGGAGGGCCTGAGAGTCAGGAGACTAGATCACTGGGCTTGGCTTCCTGTCTAAAAAGAATCAATGGTTCCGTGCTGGATGCTTTCCAAGCTTCTGTGCCTCGCCTGTATTGTCTTCTCCTTGGGATTTAGGGGTACAGGCTGGTGCAGCCCATCCTCAGCTGAGGGGGTACGGGGATGTCAGAGCCACAAGGCCTCTGCTTTCCCATCTTGTGGATAGCAGAGGTGAAAGCTCCCCTACCTCCCTAGGCAATAGGAGAGTATCTACAAGTTTGGAGAGGAGGGGAAAGGCAGTACAGTGGTGGGAAACACCTTGAAAGAAAGTGGGTGGTAGTTAGAGGTGGTTGGGGCAAGGTTGGAGACCGGGAGGGACTATCTGAGAAACTGGGTGGTGGTGACTGAGACATTTGAGTCCTGAGAACATCTTTCAACTTCAATGCCCTGAGACTTTTCATTCCTATTAGTTACTCTTCACAAATCAAATATCGTCCTTCGAGTTACTGAAATAAAATGATTTCGTGATGCAATCACTGTGAGCTAGAAGAGAAAGGGCCTGCCTTTGCTCCAAAGACTTTCTTTTTCTGGACAGATTTCTCTTTTATTTTTTAAAATTAGAGTTGTATATCTTATTTTCCAGGAGAAAGTTTTGTCCTCATGTGTGCCTGTGTATCATGTGTGTGCCTGATGCCCTTGGAGATGAGAGGAAGACATCAGACCCGCTGGAGCTGGGATTATGGATGGCTGTGAACTACCTTGTGGGTTCTGGGAATTGAACCAGGTCCTCTGTAAGAACAACGCATGTTCTTGACCAGTGAGCCACCTCTCCAGTCCATGGACACACAGTCCACGGATGGCAGAAATAACTCAGCTGGAGGGAACAGGTACTGTTTGCCACCCCAGTCCTGTTGATGGCCACCACCGCCACCGTAGGGTTCAGAGCATATATGTAGTATGTGATTATGTATATGTATTTACATATGCATATATAAATATATGTAGGACTAATAACAGCATTATGTTCTGAACTTACATCAGCAACAGCTTTTCTGGGTTCTGCAGTTATCTGAACAACATTATACAGACAAAAAAATATATGGGACGCTTTACAGATTTTCATGTCATCCTTGTCAGCGGCCTTGCTGGTCTCTGTGTCTTCCCAGTTTTAATTGATGTGCTGCCAATGCAAGCACAGGACCTTGAACTTCTAATCCTCCTGCTTCACCTCTCAAGTTGGGAAGAGTTACAGGTTTATGAGCCCACTATCAACCTGTTTCATGGAGCTATCAAAGGCCTCTCAGAAGCTGGGCAAGCCCTCCACTGAAGTACACCCCAGCCTGAAAGCATCTCTCTCTCTGAAACACAATGAGACACGTAGGGAGCTCACTCTCACTCCCAGACCACTGTGTGCCTTGCCTTAGCTTCTATCATTGGCTTTGGTCGTGCAGATTCAAAGCGTTTGTTTTGGGGGCTGGAGAGGTGGCGCAGCAGTTAAGGGCACTCGCTGCTCTTGCAGAGGACTCGAGTTTGGTTCTTAGCTCCCATTATAAGTGGTACAGCCCTGCTCCAACAGGTACCCCGGCAGTCAGGAGCCAAGGAATACCACAAAGTCACACAGCACGGCAAATCCTGCTCAAGAGATTTATTAGGAGGAAAAACCCAGGAGTGTGGCTGCCTCTGCTGGGGTGTCAGGGAGAAGACAAGAAGCAGCAGGCAACTGAGCAGACGACAGGGTTTATACAGGGCTCCGTGGGGGGTGGGGGTTCATGGGGTTCATGGTGGCCTGGGATTGGGAGCAAGCTTCAGGGTTGATAGGATTTTGTGCTTAGGGATTGGTGGGATCCTGTTTCCTGACCCTGGTCTTGGGCTTGGTGTCAAGTCACGGTCAGGATGTTTTCCTTTTGCCTTGGTTCTTTTATCCTACACCCCTGATAGGCAGCTTATAACTGCTTATAACTCCAGCCCCAAGGGGTCCATCACCGTCTTCTGGCTTCAGCAACACCTGTACACCTGAGTCATGTGCTCACAAACACATTCAGAAAATTAAAAATAAAAATAGTAATAGTAATAATAATAATAGTTTGTTTCTCCTCCAAATAAACCTAGATGAACAAACTCAGTTGGTCTAGTTAAATGAGCCAATCCTAGCTTTCCCAAGACCATACTTTAGCTTTTAAGCACTTCCTACCACATGTTTCCTGGAAGGTGGTTCCAAAGCCCAAGTCTAGGTTTGCTCACCTCTGACACACTTCCATTTTGCAGGTTTTTGTGTGAGTGTGTGTGTGTGTGTGTGTGTGTGCACTCATGTGCACGTGTGGAGAATTGAACAGAGCCTTATACATACTATTACAAGCTTTCTCTTCCATTGAATCTCATCTTTAGCACCCAGGCTGTGTGTGTCTATGTGTGATCGTGTACGCACACATGCACACACACATGCAGACACACAAACACACCTGTATAAGCATGTGTGTATGCCTCTGTGTGTGTGTGCCCGCCAAATCAGGATGACGGTTTCTAGCGGTTCCAGCATTCCCCAGCAGCCAGCTTTGCTTGTCCTCAGAGCGTAGACCACACAGCCTTCCTTCTTCTCTACTCCACTTCCTTCTGTTCTCTCACTTTGCTGGGGCCTTGCTTCCCTGTTGGCAGGTGAGCTGGCTATTTCTGTTATTTTTAGCTCCTCCCTTCCCTGCAAACAGGCAGATTCTATCTCCTTCAGGAATCTCCCCTCCTTTCTATTCTGGGTAGATTGCCCTCAGACTGGACACACAAACCCTTACCTTAAGGAATCTAATTACTTTTTAACAGCTAAACCAATCTTCCTGCCTGCAGGCTCACATAGCTCCCAAGTGCTGAGCTCACCAACTCCCGTTCTTTCACTTGACATTGCTTTGCTTGTTGCTGACTAGTCTAAACTTTTCAGTAGGCGCCCAGGGGCTCCTCATGATCTCACCTAAGCCCAGACGTCTGCTGCCTTAACTCCCCAAAACCCTGTGACCAGTAATTCTCAAATCAGTGTGCACATTCCAAGTTAAGTGGCTTCTCCGCAGTTTCTGTCAATGATCCAAATCAGTCTGGTTTTTTTGTTGTTGTTGTTTTGTTTTTGTTTTTGCCAACCTCGTTCATAACAGTGATCTAGCTGAAAATGCTAAAACCGTTTTCTGTACCTTCACTCACCTCTTACCATTTTCTAAATGCCTGATTATAACTGATAACTGACGTATATTACACGAATTTTCTCCTGTGGGGAAACTGGGCAATGTCAACCTCACCCACCTCTAAGGTCCCAATGACAAACTGAAGTTTGATTCTATTTACTTACTTACGGAGCGTGGGTGAGTGGGTACTGACAGGATGGTGAATGCAAAGCTGCCCTGGCAAGTCTTCACCTGGCATGGATGATGGCTCCCCACTAACCACATGGATGGGAGTCCTCTAGAGTAGGGACTCCCAGCTTATGCACTTTGGGCCCTGCCTGAGATCACCCAGGCCACATACAGTTAGGGCAAAATTGGATTCAAATAGTTGGAGAGTGCCTGGATACTTGGGCTAGAGTCCATGGACCTCCCCACCTCTCCATCCATGGAGGGAAGTCACACAGTCAAGAAGTCCAGCTGTAAAGCAGGCAGACATCCTCCCTCCTCTGCCTCCCCAAGTGCTGGGAATATAAATCTTATTGTGTTTGTTGTGGTGGTGGTGGTAGTGGTACTGGTGTGTGTGTGTGTGTGTGTGTGTGTGTGTGTGTGTATGTGGCATAGCACACCTGTGGCTGTCAGAGTTCCACTCTGAGGAGGCAGATCTCTCTTTCCACCTTTAGATGGTTTGGGGAAGAAACTTAGGTTGTCAGCCTTTCATAAAGAGTCATCTTATCAGATCTTTCTAATTGAATGGTAATCTCAATTTTGTATTGCTTAAACGTAAGTTCCAAGTGTAGCTGGGCATGGTAGGGTGTGCTAGAAAGCACAGACCAGGCAGCTGAGAAGAGTTCAAAGCTATCCAGCCTGCGTTACATGAGAACCTATTTCAAAATAGCAAAACAAATCTACTCCTCTCCCCAAAACCCAGAACAAGGTCCACATACATTTATTACCATGTCATATGTATCTGAAATAGGGAGTGATAATAAGGGAGAAAAGAGAAAAAGGAAAGAAGAGAATAACAAAAGAGAGATGACCTAGTAGATAAAGGTGCTTGCTGCCAAGCCTAGTATGCTGAGTTAAATCCCAGAACCCACTTGGTAAGACATTCAAGTTCTAAAACTTGTTCTCTTACTTCACATGTATGCCCTGACATGTACCCCATACACCCACATCTGACCTCATATGTGTGCCCTGACATGGACCCATAGTCCCATACATCTTTGCTTTTACATGTGTGCCCTGACATGTACTCCCATACACCCAAACATCTTTGCCTTCTCATGTGTACCTTGACATGTACCCCATACACTTACATCTCTACCTTCACATATGTACCTTGACATGTACCCCATATACTCACACATCTCTGACCGCATGTGTGCCCTGACACATACACTCACATACAAAGTACATAAATGTGAAGAAGGAGGAAGAAGGGAGGAGGCTCTGAAGAGATAGTTCAGTGATTAAATGTAACCACTGCTCTTACAGATGACCAGAATTGTATTCTTAGCACCCACATCAGGCAGCTTACAACCCTCCATAACTTTAGCTCCAGGGAATCCAATGCCCTCTTTAGTCTCCCTCAGATGCTAGCACACATGTGCAAATACCCTCACACAGACACAGACACATACATAGAAAAAAAATAAATCTTTTTTTCCTTTCCTTTTTTTTTTTTTTTAAAGAAAGGGCTAACAGCCCCAGGCAAGGCAGTACTGGGGTACTGAGAGTCAAAGCCTCACTCACAACGCGTCAGTGTCCTGCTGCTGACACACATCCACTCTCTAGAGAGGTTCTCAGTTAACAATAGGGCACTTTGCAGAGTATACAGCCTTTTAATGAATTATTCTGTGATTTTAAACAAGTTTTTTTTTTTGAGTGATTTCATATGTAGCTAAGGTTAGAACTCATTATGTAGCTCAGACTCTCCTCAAATTTCCATCAATCCACCTGACTTAGCTTTTCCAGTGCTAGGATATAAGTGTGAGCCACCAATGCTTGGATTGTTTGAGTTATTAATCTGAACTATTGGTAAAAACTTAAACATGACATATATTAAAGCCAGCCAGCAAAACTTGTTAAAGGCATGTTTAGGGGCTGAGGAGATGGCTTGGTGGGTAAAGTGTTGCCTATGCAGGAGGACCTGAGGGTCTTTTGTCTCATGGAATAGCAGTGGCACACATTCAAAGTATTTGTGCTGGAAGTACAGACAGAAGGATCCAGGAGTCCACTATCAGCCAGTCTAGCCAACTGCAGGCGACCTCCAGGTTCCGTGAGAGAGCTTGTCTCAAAAAGTAAGGCAGAGAGTGACAGGGAAGACATTGGAGGTTGATCTTTAGCCTTTATAAACGGAAATGTGGTCAAGCATAAGCTCTACATGTGCACATACACACATACATCAGAGATGAGGGGGAGAAAGAGAGAGAAGGAAAGAGGGAGAAGGAGATAGAAAGGGAGGGAGAGAGAATATTATTTTAGGATACATCTAAGCTGAAAAGTAGTGGTGCATGCCTTTGATTTCAGCACTTGGGAGGCAGAAACATGTGAATCTCTAAGTTCAAGGCCAGCCTGGTCTCCAGAGTGAGTTTCTGGACAGCCAGGACTACATAGAGAAAACTTGTCTCAAAAACCCACCAAGACAAAAGCCTAAAACTTATGTACCATCTGATGCGGTCAATCAAGGCACATGGAGGAACTCCAGGGGGATTAGTAAAGACGAACTGAGAACAGCTTCTTTTGAATATTCTTTTGAATATTTTGGTTTCACAGACATTTACAGTAATTCTGTAGTCAGCCTCAGGAGATGATATTCTTGCTTAGGACAAGTTGGAAGATAAACTTTGGACGGTGTATTATTCTATGCCCTTTGTAATGAATAACCAAAGATAATGTGTTAAAGTTTAGTGGAGATTTAAATTCTGGAGCTGATTAAAGTTAAGACCATAAGACCTAAAAAATGTATTAATATTAGTTCTGGAGTATATAATGAAAAATTACATGTCTTAAAAAAACCCACTTTTTACTCTCCAATTCTGCAGACCTATACAGAATTAATACTAACTAAAAAAACAAACAAACAGAAACAATTTAAGTCTAGGCCTCAAGTAAGAAGACTGGTTTGGCTGACTCTAGCTTGTGTCTCAACAAGCTAGAAGGTTGAAGGTTGGTGTAATCTGGCTGTGTGTGCAAATGGATGGGGGTAGAAAACAGATTGAAGCAGGGTCCATTTGCAGCTATTGCAACGTCAAGTTGCTAGAGTAAATCGTTAAAAAAAAAAAAGGCCAGAAAAGAACAGGAGGGGTCGGGTGAGGAAGAAACTCAAGGTCTACAGAGGCCGCCTGACTTTCCTTCTGTCCTTAAAGCAGTCCTGAGGCTCTAAGGGTGTTGGCCGGGTTGTCCTGCCAGAGCTAGCTATCCCCACCCCTCCCCTCCATTTCCATTTCCCACCTCCTCACTCTGCCCTGCGGTCCTCAGGAGCCCCCACCCCCTCGGCTGCGGCACCGCCCTCCGCCGGGTTCCTTCCTCCTCCCCTTCCCGTAGGGCGCCGACTCGCCCAGCTGCCACGTCTCACTGATGACATCAACACAGTCGGCTCGGCCTTAGCCAATCCGCTAGGGGGAGTCCGAGCAAAGTCCTAGCCAGCAAGCCAGCGGGGAGGGGAGCAGGAAGGGCAGGGTGTGGGGTGAGGGAATCCGGACGGGGAGGGCGACAAGCTCGCTAGCGCGCATGCGTAAAGAGCGCGGGGCCTAGTGGGAAACTGAGTGCAGGCTGTCTTCGGCTCCGTCAGGTTGCCCAGCGCGTGCTGCGTTCACGGACTCTGTTTCCCGGCGTGCCTCGCAGCGCGGCCGCCCTCTGGGCCGCGACAGGCCCCTTGGCCTAGGCTTCCCTAGTTCCTGGTTCGCCGGCGGCCATTTTGGGTGGAAGCGATCACTGAGTGGCGGCGGCTGCTGATTGTGTTCTAAGGGTCGGAGTGGGGTCGACGTTTGCTCTACCGGAACAGCTTAGCTCATTCCTTCCCTTCCATTACCCGTGGCGCGGAGAGTTGGGGCGGCGGCTGCGTCAGCAAGGGCGGTGGCGGCGGCGGCAGCTGCAGTGACATGTCCAGCATGAATCCCGAATAGTGAGTGCAGGAGACCCGGGGCCGGCCGGGGGTGAGGGCGTCCGGCCGGGGGTGAGGGCGACTGGGAGTTTCACTGCGCAGCAGTGGGAAGGTGGGCCAGGCGAGCGGGTCCGAGCAGCCCGAGGGCCCCATTGTCTGACCGCCGAGGGCCGCGGCGGGGAGGGGTCGGGCCTCCGGGCCGCGGTCGGGGCCGGGGCGCAGCCGGCGGGGAGCTAGGTGCCGCGGCCGGGCGTTGGGGAATCGGCCTCGGACAGCGGCCAGGAGGGGCGCGTCTCTGGAGGCAGTGACGGCTGGAGGAGGGCTTGTTTTTAAGGGGAGGTAGGTGGGAGAGCTCTGCTAGAGGGCACTGTCAGACCCTGCGCCGGCTCTGCGGAGCTGTCAGTGTCGGCAGGGAGGAAACCCGCTTTACTTGTAAATCCCGAGCTTGTTAGAGCTCTGTCCGTCAGGTTTCAGGTAATATGGATGCTTCTCGGGACTGCGTGGGTTTGAGGGGAATGAGGAGACGGTGAGAAGCTATTTACAGTGTTTAGTTTCCTTTTGAGCTTGTCTCCTGGAAGAGTTTTGTAAGAACTATGAACCATGGCCCTTCTAAAACCCTGGGCATTTGTGAAATTTTTGTTTTGGAGGACACCTAAGTCTCCCAGTCACCTTTTGTCTTCAGTAGGTCAACAACAGCAGCAACAACAAAAATCTGAACTAAAACTAAAGATATCTTCCTGGTGTCACCAAATTAAAGTACGAGTTTGCTAATAGATTTGAAAAAAGAAGGAAACAAAACGAGTGGGACCTGGTAGAGCTGTAGGTTTTAGATTACCTAGTTGAATGCCTGTAGATAGGGAATGAGGTTCCATGACGTGTCATGAAAAGTTAATGCATTCCTTTTTCTTGCTTACTCAAGAAGTCGCTATAGGAGATGTGACATGACACACCTTTCATGGGAACTGGTAATCTCTTGGGTAGACTTTGTTTTGCTTTCTTGAATGGCAGCTTTATCCTTCTATGGTTTCCATAACTTGAAGAACTGTCATTTTCATTCCTCTTTAGTGCCAGAAATCTTTAAGGGAGAGGAATTTTGTTGTTGTTGTGTTGTTTTTTAATAAAAGAAATCAGTATTGCCCTAAAAAGCTGAATTTATTTGTTGCTTTGGTCAGTTACCACTAAGTGTTTCCCCATGAAAGGTCCATCCATCAGTTTAGCTGACTTGTCATGTGTGTGTCACATGGCTCTTGCAAAATGCACTCTAAGTTCAAGTTTTGTAAGACTGTGGTTTAATGCTGAAATGTTCTTTTTTTATTTGTGCTAAGCAGAAGTTTTATTTTATATACTTTAGTTTTCTTGTGTGTATGTGTGTTTGTGGTGCATATGAGTGCAAGTGCACAGGTGCCAAAGTGCTTGTGTGAGAGGTCATGGGACACCTTTTGTAAGCTTGTTCTTCCTGCCTTTTTGGCTTCTGGGGGTTGAACTCAGGCACTTTATCCCCAGAGCTAGTCATTGGCCCAGGCTTTCGTACTTCTTTAAGAAGTTGGGAACAGTTCATATAGTGACATACTTGCTGTGCTGGCAGCCCCTCCCCCCACCAAGGACTCCAGGACAAAATTAGTTTAGTTAAGCAAAGTTGAATTTGGGTTCCTAGTTAGTTCTTCTAGCAACAGTAAATAACATGGATTTACTATATTAGGAAGGTTTGTAAACCTTTACTATTTGAGAAGCTTCCTGTATTTGTTACATAAATATTTAAGTATTTTTATTATGGTCCTCAAACTTCCTAATGCTTTGACCCTTCAATATCTTCATGTTGTGGTTACCCCGACCATAACATTTTCATTGTTTCTTCATAACTGTAATTTTGCTACTAATATGAGTTATAATGTAAATATCTGATATGTGACCCCAGTGAAAGGGTCCTTCAGCCCTCAAAGGGGTCTCAACAAATTGAGAACTACTGGCGTAGAGACATCCCTGGAGTTGGAGCTGTAAGCAGTTGTGACCAGCTGATGTGGGTGCTGGGACTTGAACTCTAGTTCTGTAACAATAGATATTCTCAGCCACTGAGCCACCTCTCTAGCCTCTGGGTATGTACAAAACTTGGACAGCTGTTCAGAGCATGCTGTGAGTGGTGTAAGTCATTTTTAAGTGAGCTAGGGCTTAAGAGTATAAGCTTAATCTCAAGGGGCCTGTGACATAATATAAAAAATAGATTCTTATACATGTCAAATCCTAGTAGATAGAGCATGCAGATGTGCAGCGTGGGTCAGAGCAGTATCATTTCAGGTAGAGTCACTTGTACTGGTTGACTGTTATTGAAGAGACAATTAAGAAAACTACAAGTACACCAGTGAGGTAGCTCAGCACCTTGATGAGTTCTATCCCTGGGACCCACATGGTGGAAGGAGAGAACTGCCTCCGGCAGGCTGTCACCTGGTGCCCCCCCCCCCAATAATCTAAATAAGAGAATTATTAGCACAGAAGTGAGCCAGGGAAGATTTTTCAAGAGGGAAAAGGAGTGGCTAATAAATGGCAAGGATAGTAATTTTTTCCCCTTCCTATTTCTTAGTTTTAAGACAGGATGTCATTGTGATGTTGTACTGGTTATTCTGAAATATACTGTGGCTTTTCAAGACAGGGTTTCTCTGTGTAGCCTTGGCTGTCCTGGACTTGCTTTGTAGACCAGGCTGGCCTCAAGCTCACAGCGATCCACCTGCCTCTGCCTCCCAGAGTGCTGGGATTAAAGGTGTGCCACCAAGCCTGGCTGAGGCTGGCTTTGTATTTGTAGCAGTCTTCCTCTCTCTGCCTCCCAAGTGCAGATTACAGATTAAGTCACCATGCCCTACATGGCTAGTTATTTATATATTCTTTTGAGTTTTCAAGTAAACCAATATCTGGCTTATAGTTCCATTCTAGATATGTAATAAAGTAGTTCAGGAGTTTGAGAAAAGGATTTATGAAACTTGCTTAAGATTAGAGGTAATGATATTTTATTGAAAACTTATGGTTTTCAATAAGTGCAACCAATATATTAAAAATATATATTATATTATATATAATATAATATATTAAAATGATTAAGTTATAATCTGTCTCATTGCTTTGTGTGTGGGGGTCCCTGTGTGTCTGTGATCTGGAAAAAAAAACAATTTTAGGCTGATTTGGGAGAAACAAAAAACCTGTTATCCTTGTGACAGGAATTAAGGATAATGTCTGAGTCACTTTCATTTCAGCTACAAACAACTGAAAATGTGATCTTAACAGTGGAAAAGTATATGGAAAGGGTGAAAGCTTTTTCTTTTCTTGGATATCTGAAGAAAGATTTGACTTTTTACACTGGGCATTTGAAGAGGGGTCACATGAATGCTACAGTGAATGTGTAGAGGTCAGAGGGCAACTTGTAGAAATCAGTTCTCTCCTCCTCTTACTCAGGTCCTGGGGATCGACCTGTCTTTAGTCTTGGCTGTAAGCACTGTGCTATGTTGCTGGCCCGAGATTTGATTTTCAGAGGTAGGTAGTGGAGCAGGCAGCTATTATTCCAGTACACGGATTGAAAATGCTGTACAGTGCCAGCGGTGTGGGAGCCTGTAGTCTGAGCACTTGAGGCAGAGGGTTACTAAAAGTTCCAGGCCTCCCTGGTCTACATTAGTGAATGTCAGACTGTCAAGGGCTCCATAGAGACAGACAGACAGACCCAGACATAGACTTCCTACTATCTTCAGCAAGCAGTAGCTGTCACTGGGCACAGTGGCTCACACCTGTAATCCCAGTGCTCCAGGAGGCAGAGGCAGGCGGATCTCTGAGTTCAAGGCCAGCCTGGTAAACAAAATGAGTCCAGGACAGCCAGGGCCACACAGAGAAACCTTGTCTTGAAAAACAAACAAAAAACGAAAGAAAGAAATAGTTGTCAAAATCTATTAGTTTCTAGGGAACTTTTATTCAGTTTTTTATTTTGATTTTGAGACAGTGTCTCAAGAATCCCAAGCTGGCCTTAAGCTCACTTTATAACTGAGGATGACCTTCAACTTCTGATCCTCTGTATCTACCTGCTGAGCGCTGAGGTATGAGGTACTGGGGATTGAACCTGTAGCTTTATGTGTTACTGTCCAGCATTCTCCCAGCTGCACTCTATCACTAACCTTGAACTTTCTGTGTGCATAGCTGTACTTGAAGGTGTATATGTATGAGTGTTGTGTGTATTTGCACGTGTGTGCATGCATTTGGTGGTCAAAGGTCAACCTTGGGTTTCATTCTTTGGGAGCCATCCTATCTCTCTCTGTTTATCTTCCTATTTATTTAATGCCTTTATCTGTGTTTGCTCTTACTGTGTCTGTGCACCAAGTATATGGTACATGCGGTGCTCTCAGAGGTCAGAAGAAGCCATCTTGAGCTGTGGGCTGTTAAGTGGGAACTAAACTTGGGTTCTCTGGAAAGACAACCAGTGTGCTTAAACATTGAGTCACCTCTCCAGCCCCTATTTACTTATTTTTTAAGACAAAGTTTCTCACTGGGACCTGGGGTTCATAGAAATGGCTGGGTAGTCTGGCCAACTATACCTCTACTTCCTCTGGTGCTGAGATGATAGGTACGTTTGTTGTGCTTTTTCGGTGGGGGCTTGATATCTAAGTCTGGTCTCCATGCTTGTCAGATAAATACTGATGAAGCATCTCCCACCCACCAAAGTTATTTTTTTTATTTTTAAATTTTTTTTTAAAATAGAGCCAGGTGGTGCTGCTGCTGGGTCTTCAGTTCTAGCACTTGGAGTCAGGGGCAGTGGATCTCTGAGTCCGAGGCCAACCTGTTCAACAGAGGGAGCTCCAGGGCCACAAGGGCCACACAGAGAAACTCTGTCTTGACGTGTTTTTGTGTGTGAGGGAGAGAGAACACATGGATGTGTGTGTGTCATGGCACGTGTGTTGAGGACGGATAGCCTGTAAGAGTAAGTTCTTATACCATGTGGGTCCCAAGGTTTGATCTCAAGTCATCAGGCTTGTTTATTAATTAAAGTGACAAAATAGCATAGCATGGTGGCTCCTAAATGTGATTTCAGTCCTTGGGGAGATGGAAGCAGGAGGATTGCCTGAAGTTTGAGGCCAGCCTGGGCTACATAGTGAATTCTAGACCAGCTTGGGCTACATAAGGCTTTGTTTCGAAAGGCTAAACCAAAACCAAACTCACTGTGTAGATGGCCATGATTGAATCCCTGGTCTTCCAGCGTGCATTTCCTGATGCTCAGATTAAAAGTGAGCAGCACCTTTCCTGGGCTTCTGCAGAGCAGTTCAGTGATGATCTTCTCTTTCCCTCCCTCCTTCATGAGACTCCAGAGTCTCCAAAAATGTTAGCAGTCTTTCAGACTTTGCTTTTCTGTAATGTTTCAGATAAGTCCCCCTCCCGCAAGTGCAGGAAATAAAGTCCTGTTAATTAGTTTTCTGTCTGACAGTGTATTATTACTGTCATGATTTTCATGTAGTTTTTTCAATAGAATTTTTATTTTCTGTTTGTGTGTGTTGCTGGTAAATCCAGGGCTTGTACATGCCATATGTCCTCTGTCACTCTATACTCCAAGCACTGTAGGAAAATTGGAAGAAGAAAAGTAATTAGAACATTACTTTGATTTTTGAAGTGTATAGAGCATCAGCATCTGTAATTGTCAGGTAGACAGGCAGCTAGCTGTATGGAGTCTTCACAAAATGATGCTGCAAATCCCAGTACCCTGAGCCTCAGGCAGTTAGCCAGTCTTGCCTCCAGGACAGCACGGCCTACAGACTTGTCTCAGAAAGTGGAAGGGAGGAAGGGAGAGGATTTAAAAAAACAAAAACCTGGGAGCCATTACACGAGCTATTTTAGATGTGACTTAGCTTTTTTATTACTCTCTGAATTTCACTTTTGAGTAAGAGACATTGGCAGATTGCCCCCTTTCTTTTTTAAGGAGAAGGAAATGGTCAGCCTATTCCTGTTTTCCTGTAGAAGTTGGGGCTGAAATTGCTGCTTTGATACCTATAATATGATTGAATTTTTTAAAATTAGTATTTATGTTTGTGGGTGTTTTGCCTTCATGTATGTTTGTGCACCTAATGCATGCCTGGTGTCAGAGGAAGCCAGAAAAGGTAATTGAATCCCTTGGAACTGGAATTATGGGAATTGAACTTAGATCCTCTGAAACATTCTACAGCCAATGCTCTTAAATACTGGGCTATTTCTCCAGCATCCCTAGAATATGATTTAAGCTACTAGGTATTGAATTTATATCCTCAAAGTGCATCCCTCCAACCCTTAAATGTAAGCCAGAGAACATTTGAATAGATATTTTAAATATTCATGGAGATATTTTTATTACACACACATGCACACTTTAAAAAATGATTTATTTGTGTTTTATATGCATTGGCATATTCATGTCTGTGTGACGGTTGTCAGATATCCTGGAGCTGGAGTTCTAGGCAATGGTGAGCTGCTGTGTGGGTGCTGGGAACTGAACCTGAGTCCTCTGTAAGAACCTTGAGTGCTCTTAACCATAGAGTGAGTCATCTCTCACCTCTACACACTTACTTTTTGTACTGGGGATTTGACTCTGCATTCTTCATGCTATGCATATACTCTACCACTGAGCTTTGTCCCCAGCCTTTTGTTTGTTTTGTTTTTCCCCTTGGCTGTCTTGGACCAGGCTGGCCTCAAAGAGGTCTTCATGCCTCTGCCTCTCAGAGTGCTGGGATTACAGGCGTGTGCCACCTGGACCGGCTTTTCCCAGCCTTTTACTTTTTATTTTGAAACAGGAGTTCAGGCTGGCCTTGAATTTCCTCTGTAGCTGGGTAGGCCTTGAACTTGTGATCCTCCTGTTTCTGCTTTCCAAGTAACTTAAAGATTCAAAGCTACCAGGCTCCAATGGGGAGATTTAAAAACAGGAAAGAGGGTGTGCTGAGCAGGGACTAATGACATGGTCCATACTCTTAGAGAAGGCAGAAGTTTGGGAGTCTCAGCTACATTGTGAGTTCCGAACAGGAATGTTTTGTGAATTCTGCATGATGGTCCATGCCTGTAATTCTAGCTATTGAGAAGGCTGAGGCAGGAGAATTGCGTGATCATTTCTAAGTCTTACAATTTAGAGACACCCTTCTTTATGACAGCAGCAACAAAATATGAAATATATAGTTAGGTCTTAGTGGCCTTTGACTTTCTCTTTCAGGCACTGAGCTGGCTCAAATGTTTAAGTTAAGGGTAGCTATCTTATTTTTTTCTTTTTCTTGTCTACTCTTGGATATTTTTTTTGAGGCCTTAGAAGTTGAGACCATGTTTCTGAGAATGAAAGGCCATGGAAGCAAGCCATTACACTGTTTAACTCAGAGTAGCAGTGATCACTTGCACATGACCTTCACGAGATTGGACCCATTGATATCCTGTCAAGATTAGGGAGGGGCTCTCCAACACAGCCTTCTCTAAGGATCTACAGGCAGCTAAAGGTTGCTGGGGAGGAAGATATTTTCCTCAGTGGTGTAGCCATTATTAGGTAGGTTCCGTGCTCCTGAGATAGCCCTAATGAAATCCATTGCCATGCTCCCTCACCGTCTCATGAAAGTAGAAGGGGATTAGTTGAAGACAGGAGTCGGTGGGGCTTGGGAGTAAGACAAGAGAGGGCAATGTGAGTGTGCACACATGTATGAACTACCATACTAAAAGTCCTTTAGGGGCACTTAACATACGCTAATAAGTGTTTTTGAAAGAGGCAGCCTCAATTTCATAAACATAATGTCAAGTTTGTATTCAGTTTCATGTAAAGAAAAGAACTGACTAGCTAGATTGGCTGGAGGAAGCCCCAGAGATCTTTCTGTCCCTCACTCCAGTGTTGGGATCACAAGTGTCCTTTGCTGTGCTCAGCTTGTTTGTTTGTTTGTTTGTTTTAAATCTGGTTTTTCAAGATGGAGTTTCTCTGTGTAGCCCTGGTGATCCTGAACTTGCTGTATAGATTAGGCTGGCCTCAAATTCAGAGATCCACTTGCCTCTACCTCCCAGGTGCCAGGAAAAAGGTGTGTGCCACCAACCACCTGGCTGTTTTTGTTTTTTAATAGAATTTTTTTTTTTCATAAAATGTATTCTGGTCATTCATTTTTCTTCCAACTCCTTTCAGGTCTCCTCCAGCTTCCCACCCACCCAATGTCCTTTCCTTCTGTGTCTCTCTCCTCTCCACATAGGAAACCAACATACACAAACAAAAAGACTAAGAAGACAGAAAGTGCCCAAACAGAGCACTTGAGACCAAAAGTCCACAGAAACACAATTGAGTTGGTTTTGTATTTGTGACCAGCTGTTTTGGGGGTCCTGGAGATCTGAACTAAGCTTCCTGTGTGTGCACAGCAAGCACTTCACTGGCTGAGCCATCTTTCCCTAAGCCACTTTCTGGCTGGACTCAGGCTGGAATCCAGCATGCCAGGCAAACAGTGTATTACTGAGCCACAGCCCCAACCTGAATGTGTTTTCTCTTTTTAAATAAAATATAATATATTGCTGTGAACAGGGTCTGGAGAAGTAGCTCAGAAGTGTGCTCACTGCATTTCCAGAGGGCTTGTGTAGTTCCCAGCACTTACAACCAGAAACTCTAGCTCCTCCCCTGTCTTTCCTTCTCTCCTTCCCCTCCTCCCCTCAGGTAGCCTGAAATGCTTGGTTTTCTTGCCTTAGCTTCCTGGGTGGTGGATTATAGCTGTGTGCTACTATACCTAACTAGGATTTAGTTCTAAAAAGAACTTTTTAATTTTCCAGACAGGGTTTCTCTGTCTATCGTTGGCTATGTTGGACTCACAGAGGCTATGTTGGACTCACAGAGACTTTGTAGAGCAGGCTGGCCTGGAACTCACAGAAGTCTGCCTGCCTCTGCCTCCCTGAGTGCTGGGATTCCAGGTGTGCACCACCGTGCCCAGCTTTCTTTTTACATTTTTAAAACATGTTATTTTATGTGTGTAGAAGTTTTGCCTGCATGTGTACCATGTGCTTGCTTGGGACCTACAGAGGCTAGAAGAGGGCATAGGATCCCTTGGAACTGACATTACACGTGGTTGTGAGTTGCTACATAGATGCTGGAAATTGAACCCTGGTCCTTTAGAAGAACAACTGGTGTTCTTAACTACTGAGCCATCTCTCTTAAAATGATGGGTTTTGTTGTTTTTATTTTTATTTTTCAAGGGTAGAACGGCCTAGAAACATTTTTTTTTTAATTAAAGGATTGATCTCTTCCATTTTGCTGGTTTCTTCATTAGTTTTTGTTTAAGCTTTTATTATTTATTTTTTTTTGTAAAATTTGAACTAAATTTAGACTTACTGAAAAGTTGGAAAAATAGTGTACCAAATTCCAGTGTACTCTTCATGCAGCTTTCTCAAATATTAATGCCTTGCATTCAGGACATTCATCACCTTAAAACCTTGGGCCAGAGATGGTGATGCAGCACTCTGAAGGTAGAGGCAGGCAGGTCTCTGAATTCCAGGCCTGCCAGGGCCACATAGTACGATCCTGTGTTGAGAAAAACAAGCAAAACCCCCAGCCCCCTCTGCAGTCATACTGGTGTAGTAGACTATTCTGATTCTTTAATGTTTCCACTAATGTCCTTTTTCTGGTCTAGGACCCAATCCAAATTACCATGTTATATTAATATATTAGTTACTTTTGTTCACTGAGGGCTCTCCTTTTTCGTGGGCTTGGCACTTGTTCTAGCTTTTTTTTTTTTTTTTTAAAAGATAGGATCTTGCTTATGTAGCCATTGTTGGCTTGGAGTTTGCTATATTGACCAGACTGGAAACTTGTAGGATACCATTCTATTGCTGATTCCAGAGTACTACTGGGGTTAATGATTTTGGCAATTATTATTTCTTGAGACAGGTTCCTCTTTTAAAATTTTTTAAATTTATTTATCAATTTTTTTATGTGGGTGGGTGTGTTGCCTGCATGTATGTCTTTATGTCATGTGTGTGGCTGGTGCCCATGAAGGCCAGAAAAATCAGATCTCCTCGAAGTAGAGTTATAGTTAGTTGTGACTGCTGTGTCTAAGTACTGGGAATTGAACCCTGGAAGAGCAGACAGGGCTCTTAACCACTAAGCCATCTCTCCAGCCACGCAAGTTTGTTTGTTTGTATTATCTGTATACATGTATATCTGTGTGTGGGTGTTTGTGTGTGAATGCATGTACCCACAGAGGACTGAGGCCTGGGATCTTCCCGGAGCTGGAGGTACAGATGCCTGTGAGCTGCCTGATACGGGTACTGAGATCCAAATTCATATCCTCTGAAAGAGCGTTAGGTGCTGTTGGTCCCTGAGCCACCTCTCCGGCCTGAAGACAGGTCTCTTATACCCGGGGCAGGTCACATGCTCACTGTGTAGCTAAATATGTCCACCTTCTACAGGCTAGGATTACAGTATGGGCATGTGCCTATAGGTAGGCTGGGTTTCTGTGGTACTGATGGTTAAACCCAGGGCTTCCTGCGTGCTAAGCGAGCATTCTTCCTACTAAGCTATCCTCACCCCTGCTTTGTATATCTTTGAATTGTGCTTAGACTGTCTCTCACGTTACTTTTGTCTGGTGCTTTTTCTTTTTTAAAATTTATTTTTCTTTTTTATATTATGTGTAAGTGTATTTCGCCTTCATGTGTGTATATGTACCACATGTGTTCTTGTTGTCAGCGCAGGCCAGAGACAGTGTTGGATCCCCTAGAAGTAGAGTTATAGTTGGTTGTGAGCTGTCTATGTGGGTGCTGGGAACAGAACCTCAGTCCTCTGTAGAGCAGTCAGTGCTCTTAACTGCTGGGCCACCTTCCAGCCACCCTCCTCCTCTTTTTTGAGACAGGGTCTTATTATGTAGCCCTTGCTGATCTGGAGGTCACTATGTAGACCAGGTTGCCTTTAACTTACACTGATCCTTGGCACTGCCTCTCAAGTGTTTGAATTATAAGTGTAATTAATTCATCTAGTCAATGCATTATTAGGTTAGAGTTACAGATTTGGGGAAAAAAATACCACAGAAGTCAGTGCTCTCCTTATTCATTGAATTGTATCAGAAGGCATAAGAGATCAGCATGGTATTTTATTGTCATTCTGGCGATGCTATTACTGGAACATTGTTGCTGTATTTATAACTTGCTACACTGACCTTGGCTTTATTTTGGGAGAACTACTAGTGTCCTTGAATACTAGTGCTCTTCTGAAGTCCTTCTCCCTTTCTCTACTTTATTAGGTAATAACCACCACATTTTTAATGTATAGCTCAGCTTCATCTCCCAGGGGAAGAAAGATTTAAAGCACTTACTGGATGGAGTATGTTAAAATCATCCATATAGGGGCCGCAGAGATGGTTCAGCAGTTGGGAGCACTTTCTGCTTTTCCAGAGGACCCAGGTTCAGTTCCCAGCACCTACATGGCAGCTTACAACTGTCAGGGAGAGCTGATGCCCTCACACAGACATAACTGCATGCTAAACATCAAACACATAAGTAAATTATAACCAGCACTGTAAAGCCAGGTGTGCATGGGTGATCAAGAGTTCTTGGACAGCCTTTGCTTCAGAGGCCAGCCTGGGTTACATGAGACTCTGTTTCATAGAAGTTCATCCCAAATAACAACAGAACTCACCAGTGCAATAAGTGCTAGGGAGAATATAATTTGAGGCTGCACAGATACCTAATTTTTCTTCTAATTTTAACTTCATCAGCAGGTTTTCCTCTCTCGATGATCTACTTATTTTCTGTTTCTCTTCTGTGTGTGCATGGAAATCCTATAAGGAAGAGCCGTTTCTCCAGTTTACCCGTTTATACCACAATGAACAGCTTATATTTTATTATTTGAGTTATAATCCGAAATGTGCTTAAGGATACTTTATGGCTCATATTTTCTTTTAGTTTTGTCTTTGAGAAAGCCTTAAGGTCAGCTCTTGTGTCTTTTTTTAAACAAGAATAAAGATGATTATAATTTTTTTTTCATGCAACTGTTTTGCTAGTAAAGCTGATGGCTTAGGAGCTAGGCTCTTTAATGTTACCTCCAGTTTTGGTTGGTTGCCTGGTTGGTTTTTGTTTCACTGTCTTGAGACAGCAGGGTCTCCATGGTACCTAAGCTGGCCTTGAACTCAGTCTTGGCTACCTCAGCCTCCAGAGTGCAGGATTATAGGCATGCACCACCGCATGTACCACCAACTCAAAAAGAACATTGCAAAACTTTAGGATATGCTAAGTTAGATGATCTTTTTAAAAGGTGGATGCTACAGCTAGTAACACAAGAATGTTTGTGTCTCTTCCAACCTTGTAATTGTGCTGAAGTGAACCAGAGTAGCTGACCTTTATAGCAGTGACACCTCTGTCATCGTTTGTGGCCAGTTCAGTCCTGCATTATAACAGGACTCAGTGGTGGAGGGTGTGCTGGTTCGGACGTGTCAGGTTGGAAATCTCAAGATGCTAAATCTCAAATTTAGCAGCTTGTTTGTGTTTCTTTTTGTTTGTAAAAGGCCTGGACATGAAACTGGCTGGCTTGTGCTAGGCAAGTACTGTATTGTTGAGCTACAAATGTCCAGCCCTCCTTTACTGATGAAAAAACTTTATAATTTTTATGTAGATGGGTGTTTTGTTTACATGTATGCCTATTCACCATGGATGCAGTGTCCTGAAGTCCAGAAAAAGGTGTCAGAAAAAGGAGTCACAGGTAGTTGTGAGCTGCCACGGGTGCTGGGCATCCGACCTAGGTCCTCTAGAACAGCAACCAGTGCTCTCAACCACTGAGCTATCTTTAGCCCTGTTTTTTTTTTTTTTTTTTTTTTTTTTAAGGCAGGGTATCTCAGGCTGATCTGGCATATTCTGATCTTCCTGCCTCTATTCAAGTACAGGGATTATGGGCATGCACAACTGTGCATGATGTGCTGTGAATGTAGAGTATCGTGTGATAGACAGGTGTTCTGCCAACTGAGCTATAATGCCCCCAGTCCTGATTTATTTGTTTAAAAAGCTTTTTGTCTTTTGGATTTACCTTTTTTTGCTCAGGTATATTTAGGAGTAAGTATACTGTGTTAATTTGGTAAAACCAAAAAGATGTTTAAATAATAATACATACCACTCTGCAAATAGAGCTATCTGTCTGTCTCTGACTATCTGTCTATCTAGATTTTTTGAGGCAGGGTTTCTCTGTATAGCCTTGGCTGTCCTGGAACTAACTCTGTAGAATAGGTTGGTCTTGAATTCACAGAGATCTGTCTGCCTTTGCTTCCAGCATGCTGGGGATGTGTGCCACCACTGCCTGGCAAGAATTTATGAGTAATTATAAAGATAATTTTTTCTAAAAGTTGTATATCTTGCTTATTTCGTTAAATCCCAGTACTTGGGAGGCAGAGGCAGGCAGATTTCTGTGAGTTCGAGGTCAGCCTGATCTACAAAGAGAGTCCATGACAGCCAGGTTATACAGAAAAACCCTGTCTCAAATAAAGTAAAGTAAAATAAAATAAAAGAGAAAGAAAAAAAGAAAAGAAATTATACTTTCTATAATAAAAATTTTAATCAGTTGTACCTTCTGAAAATATAAAATCTTGATTTTCTTTTGTGGGGGTGCACTTTTTGAGAGTGCTTAATAACAGTGTGGATGTAGTCAGAATTAGGAGGGACTGAGATTCCTTTGGGAGACAGAGAACAGATAATCTGTTGTCTTCAAGTCGTTGAAGACATCTTTAGTGATTTTTTTTTTTTTTTGAGTTAGCCTTAGCAGTGGTGTTATTGGAATAAAAATGGGGAATCCATGCCCTGGGTAGCCCCAACAAGCCAGGTTAGGCCATTCATCTTTGGTAAGCTGGTTAAAAGAGCCAAATTCATAGTAGAAAGCAGAAGGGGCCACTTATTCAATGTGAACACATTGGGAAGAGGGACAGAGCTCCAGCAACGCCATAAGCCATCTGCAGGGCGCTGACATGAGAGTGAGTAGGGTCCACAGGTCTCTGCAACTAATCAGTCTCTGTCAAGGTGTAGTCTTGCCTATCATTGCCTGGCTCAGTCTCCTCCTACAAGGTGGTTTGAGAAGTTGCTAGAACTGTGTACTGGCACCTGGCTTCAGTGCTTCTTTTCCTAGCACGAGATTCCTGGGGGATATTTCAGTTCCCTGGGTTCTTTTGTTTCCAGTAGCGTGATAGCTAAAGGGAAGCTAAAATTTCTCATTCTCATTCCTGAGCCAGGAAGTTGGTTCGTTAAACCTGACAACCTCAGTTTACTTCCTAGGACCTACATGGTAGAAAGGACTGACTCTCCTGCAAATTGTCCTCTGACCCGTGTGTGTGTGTGTGTGTGTGTGTGTGTGTGTGTGTGCGCGTGCGTGCGCGCTTGCATGTGTGCCTGCATGTGTGCTTGTGTGCATGACACAGGCATGCACACATAAATACACAAACACACACAGTAAATGTAAAATAAATACTATTTAAAAGAAGCTGGATGTCCCATGTCTTTCATCCTAGTACTTAGGAGTCAGATGAATGGATCCCTTTGAGTTGGAAAACAGCCTGTTCTACAAAGCAAGTTCCAGGGATACATAGTAATCAAAAAAACAAAAACAGAACAGCACCACTGATGAATATATTTGTAATCAGAGTCTAGCCAGTTTCCCTCCTTTTTAATAGGCTACAAGGTTGTAGCCAAGGCTGGCCTGGAACTCTCCATGTCTTACCTTGGCAGTCTTGTCTTAGCCCTTTATAGGCATTCCACCATGGCTAGCTTCAGAGCCAGCATGCACATGCTGTTATCTCTAGCCCCAGAACTTTTCCATGTCTCTGAAGCATCTTTCTTTAATTAAAAAAATTTATTTATTTTAAAAGATTTTATTTATTATGTATATAGTGTTCTGCCTGTGTGTATACCGACATGCCAGAAGAGGGCACCAGATCTCACTATAGATGGTTGTGAGCCACCATGTGGTTGCTGCTGGGAATTGAACTTGAGACCTTTGGAAGAACAGTCAGTGCTCTTAACCCCTGAGCCATGTCTCCAGTCCCCAAATTTATTTATTTTTATGTATGAGTGCTCTGAGTGTACACCTTCATGCCAGAATAGGGCATCAGATCATATATAGATGGTTGTGAGCCACTATGTGGTTGCTGGGAATTGAACTCAGGACTTCTAGAAGAGTAGCACTCTTAACTGCCGAGCCATGTCTCCAGCCCTGAAGAATATTTTCATAGGCTTAAAATGTTGGTAACATTTTTATTATGTTTCAGAAGTCATTGATGCTTTAAACATATCTATGGGTGTTTTGCTTGCATGTATGCCTGTGTACCATCTAATGCGGTGCCCTGGGAGGCAGAAGAGGGGTCTGAATGGAGTCCAGATGGTTGTGTTAGGATCAAACCTGGGTTCTCTGCCAGAGAAGCCAGCACTCTTCACCATCCAGCCATCTTTCTAGCCCACAAGAGGGGGTGTGAGACCTGGATCTAGGAAATGACCATAGAAATTATTTCACTGAAGGATCGCTCTGTGTAGTGAGTAATTTGGTCTTCAAATTTGGAAAAGCTTTTGTTGTTGAGAGAGAGTTTCATGTATTCCAGACCGGCCGTAGAACTTGTTGTGTAGCTGAGGCTGGCCTTAAACTCACGGTTCTCCAGTCTCTACCTCTCAAGTGCTTGCTGAGATTACAGGCATGGGTCACTAAGCCAGGAGAGGATTTTTTTGGGGGTGGTGGGGTGGCGTAACCTTTTCTAGTCTGATAGGGTAGAGGACTGGGGTTTAATTATTGTAAGTCTCTTCAGCCTTTTCAGAACGGGAATCACAAGTGTTTCCTGTCATTCTTTCCTTGGAAGAGGAAGTGCACTCATCTGAGAGACTGTCCAATCTACTTGAGTGGGTAATTCACATGCTCAGCCCTGGGTATCAGGGGCTGCTGTTGGCCTCCTTAGGAGCTGTAGTCTTCATAACAAGCTACTGGTTGTTAGCTCTGTTTTCTTTTGGGACTTACAACATGCTTTTTATTAATATGATTTCCCTTCTCTTCTTGCAGTGATTATTTATTCAAGTTACTCCTGATTGGCGACTCTGGGGTTGGAAAGTCGTGCCTCCTCCTTAGGTTCGCAGTAAGTTGACGCTAAAATACTTGTTACAACCAATGCAGTTAGTACAGTGGTTCCTTTGTTGTTTTTAGTTTGACAAAAATAAAATGATTTTATGTAGAATGAGTTACTTCTTTCAGAGTTATAAATCTAAGGGCTCCCAAACAACACCCCCCTGGAGTGGTATCTTGGGCTATTAAAAAAATTGAAGGGAAAGCTTGTGGTAGTACATGCCTGTAATCTCTCTACTTGGGAGGTGAAGTCAGTTCTTTTTCCTTGAAATCAGTTCAAAAGATAAATACTAAGAAAGAAAGAAAAGGCGGCCAAGAAGGAGACTGAGTGAAGCAATGAAGTGTGATGATAAAGTTTGTGTCTAATGCTCTCTGTGGAAATCTGGTTGCTTCTGATATAGGTGGAGAGTAAGGTGGGGTATTTGGCATGTATTGAAAGTTAGATGAGAAGAAATACCCAAGCCATGCTCTAAAAGAGTAAAGAGTAATGTTATCATCAGGCAGAGTGTGCTGTTACACATACATGTTGCATGTGCTCATGGTGACACATACATTCTGGAACTCAGATTAAGCTCTAGACCTGTGGTAACCTAGCTCTCTGTAGCCTTTTTTACTTTAAATTAACCAAAAATTGAAAATGGTTTTTAAATTTTAGTTCCTCACTTCATAAGCCACTTGGGCCTAGTGGCCACCATATTGGCCAACAGTTTATGTCACAGAAAGTTGAGCTTGTCAGTGCTGTGCTTACTAGGTCTGGCTTGACTAAATTGAGGTCCAGTTTGCTGAATACATCCTAGGTGCTGCTCTACAGTTTGTGATGATCAGTTTCTCCATTCCTGGACTTTCTTCTTCTTCTTCTTCTTCTTCTTCTTCTTCTTCTTCTTCTTCTTCTTCTTCTTCTTCTTCTTCTTTTAAATGAGAGCTTCTTTGAAAATGGGTACTTACTTGTTTTTCTGTGTATGTTTTCATGGGGCGGGAGTGCACATGAACACAATAGCCTGTGTGAAGATCGGCAGACAGCTGGCAGGAGTTGGTTCCCTTCTTTTCCTTTTGAGTTCTAGAGGTTGAACTCAAGCCATTATGCTTGGTGGCAGGCACTTTTGTTCCCTGAGTCATCTTACGGGCCCTCATAAGTTGTTTTATTTGAGGTAGAGCCCAACTATGTATCCTTTAATTCCCTAGACCAGGATGGCCTCAGATTTTTAGTGGTCTTTCTCCCTGGGCCTTCCAAGTACTGAGACTACTGGCATGTACCAAAGTGAAACATGATAGGAATTGACCATGCATTATTATACTGACTCCCAAGTGGAAACTACCCAATCCTTTCATAAACAAAGTGTATCAATGGAATTTTATTTAGCTGCAAAAAAGGATGTAGTTTTGAAAAACTGAAGTAGGATTGGTGAAATGAATCAGAGGTAAAACTGCCTGCTGCCAAGTCTGATGATCTGAGCTTTGTCCCCAGGACTAACATGGTGAAAGGAGAAAGCTGACTGTCAGATTGTCCTTTGGCTTCCACATGTATATACTACGGCATGCCCATGTCTGCATACATACTTCTTGTTTGTTTGTTTGTTTGTTTGTTTGTTTGTTTTTTTCAGGCAGATTCTCACTATGTTGAATTCACTGTTGTAGACCAGGCTGGCCTTAATTCACAGAGATTTGCCTATCCCTTCCTGAGTGCTGCGATTAAAAGTGTGTGCTACCATGCCCAAACTAACAAAGCAATATTTAAAAAAAAATAACAAAACCAAATATTAATCTGAGCAAGATGGGGTACACCACCAGCATTCTAAAGTCTGAAGTAGGAGGCTCATGTTTGAGGCCAGCATGAGCTATCTGGCAAGACAAGAATGAAATGCTCATACATGAGCATTTAGAGGAACACTTCCAATAACTTCATGTCTATGAAATGTTCCCATAGACAAAGCTCCAGGGAGAGTCAATAGTTTGGTGGTGCCATACTCAGAAGGAGAAGGAAGTGGTAACTATCAATGAGTACAAAGACCTTTTGGGGTAATTAAATATTCTGAATTAAATAATGCCAGTAGTTGTACAAGTGTGTGTGTTTTTCCTAATAACCACTGAGCTGCACACTAAAAGGATTCTTTTTTTTTTTCCCCTTCAAGACAGGGTTTCTCTGTGTGGTCTTGGCTATCCTGGACTTGCTAGACCAGCCTAGCCTCCAACTCAAAGCAATCTGCCTGCCTCTGCTTCTCTGAGTATTGGGATTAAAGCTAAAAGAGGGATTCTTATATGCATTAAATTTCAGTTTAAAATCTCAACCAGGATATAAAACAAACTTAGGAATACATTCCTTAGAGGAAAATGAAATGAGCATTGTTTTGCTAATGAATCGGATGTTTGAAGAGTTAGAGCTGGCTGACAGGAAGACTCATGTATCTGGGTGCGGAAGCTCTGACATATGTGAAGAATTTACTGATGTATGCAAAAAATAAAGAGCACTTGAAAAATATCTCAAAGGAAAAAGAAACTTTCTAACTGATTGCTACTTTGTATCAGAACAGAGAGCAAGATGGGGTCAAATGTTAGAAACTTTGTTTATAATCTTTGACTATAATGCAAGTAAACTTATTTTCAGTGAATATTGATTTCAATATTTAACTGTTCCTTCAGGATGATACGTACACGGAAAGCTACATCAGCACAATTGGTGTGGATTTCAAGATACGAACTATAGAGTTAGATGGGAAAACAATCAAGCTTCAAATAGTAAGTGATCTTGGAAATTGTTTTGGTAAATGTACAGTGTATTTATATCTATTTACTATGCTAACAAAGTTGAACATAAAGTTTCTTTTTTGGGGGGAGGAGTGGTTCGGGACAGGGTTTCTCTGTGTGGCCTTGGCTGTCCTAGACTCCCTTTGTAGGCCTGGCTGGCCTCAGACTCCGAGAGATTGCCTACCTCTGCCTCCAAGTGCTGGGATTAAAGGCGTGCGCTGCCGCTGCCCCATGAACAGAAAGTTTCTTAGAGTCATGCACTGATGATAGTTTTTAGACTGAAAGCCATTTCCCAGGTTTGCTTACTGAAATTCCCTCTTTTCCTCTTGTTCATCATCTGTGTCGAGGATTGAACCCAAGGTTTTCCATGTGCTAAGTCTGCCCTATTAACATGTTTCACATCTTCTTGTTGAAATCTATTTGTAAAATACTTAATTATTAATTAAAACACTTTATTTAATAATCACATTAAGTCAGATTTTGGCCTGGTCCCTTTATCCAGTTAAGTCAGAAGTTTGAGCTTTCCTTACCTCACAGCGTGTTTACTTGGCATCTTCTGTGTCTCCTCCTATGCTGAGTGCTGTGCCATGTTAGAAGGGACCCAGGGGAGATTCTCATCACATGCTTTAAAGACAGCTGTTTAGTTTTATGGACATTTCTTTGTTAACTTTGTTTTTTAACTGTATTTCACCTGTAGAAACACAGAATTTTATTGGAAGGAAACTCTGCTTGTTTTGTTCTTAAAAAATGGATGCTGATTGAATTCATTGTTTGCTTAAAGTTACTGTCAGATCCAAGTGATCTTACATGTGTCCCTGCGCTGTTAAGCACCTTATCTATCCTTCTCCCCACCTCCAGTTAAATGTTCATAAGTCTCTTTAGTATGGGTTCTTCCAGCTTGTCTGTGATCTTAAAAAAAATTATATTTAAAAAAGTAATCATGGGGTCAGTATGACAGGTCAGCAGGTAAAGGCGCTCAATGTCAACTAAGGCCGATGACCTGAGTTCCATTCCCAAGACCAGTGTGGTCATAGGAGAGAACAACTGCAAGATGTCCTCTGACCTCCATGTTTGTGCCAAGGCAAGGGTGTCCTCAGTATGAGTACCATCCACTCACATAAGACATACAGAAACACAAACAGACACACACAGGCACACATACAGTAAGTAGGGTTTTTTTTGTTTTTGTTTTTAAAGTTAGGTTTTACTTTTAAAAGGTCAGATGTAGAGTAGGCTTAGTGTGAAGTAACAATGAAGACTAGTCATTGCTCTTTTCATGGAATTGGGTGTGGATTTTAGTTGAAGTCCTGAATTTTGAGTCAAAATTACTATTTTAATTTTGGTGTTTCTTTTCTTTTTCTGTTTTTGTTGTTGTTGTTGTTGTTGTTTTTTCTTTCTTTCTTTTTCTTTCTTTTTTTTTTTTTTTTTTGAGGCAGGGTTTCTTTGTATAGCCCTGGCTAGCCTAGAACCCTATCTGTAGACCAATCTGGCCTGAACTCAAGAGATTTGCCAGCCTCTGGGGTTTGCCAGGTTCTGGGGTTACTGGGGTGTGCCAGGCCTTTTGATGTTGACTTAGAAGAATAACAGTTTGCTCAGCCCCAACCCCACCCGTTTCCTGCTTTACTAGTTTATGAGGTAGTTTTGAGGATCACATGTTCTTGCTCTGTGTGTTTACCTTTGTGACCTTGGAGACAACATATCCCCGGGTTCTGTGATATGCCCAATGCAGGCACGGAGTAAACACTACTGTGGAAAGATCCACTCAGCCCTGCAGCCTAGGTACCAGTGGCATGTGTGGTAATTTGTCTCTACAGGATTTATGTATTTGAAATATTTTGCCACTTCCTTTAGAAAGGATCTTGCAGGTTGTTCTCAGTTGGTCTGTTGAAAAATAGGAATTTACTTTCCTTATTAGGTATTGTTATATAAACATATTTGGGAAATTCACCATTTTAAAAAGCAGCTTCCATTTACAAATGGTTCTAGCTATCCATTCTTTATGTTGGGCTGGAGCCAGAGTTCTTTAACTTCTATAAAATTCCTGTGCATTTCGAAGCTGTGTGAATCAGGTTAATTCCTTTTGTTGGCATCTGCCCTTCATATTAATGTGATTACAGCCTTCTTCCTGTGTAGTTGATCATTCCTTTTTGGGATTGTTTTTAGCACCTTTTGGGTTTGTGTTACTCTTGCATTTTCAAGTACCTTTTCTAAAAAGGTATTCCTAAAATACAGGACAATATAGTATGCAAGATAAACTTCTCTGAATTAATTTCTTTTTGTAAATTTGTTTTTATTGGTGTTTTATCTGTTTGTCTATGTGAGGGTTTTGGATCCTGGAGTTTGGATCCTGTATGTCTATCTGATGAGTCTGGATCCATGGCAGTTGTGAGCTGTCATGCTGGTGCTGGGAATTGAACCTGGGCCCTCTGGAATTGCAGCCCGTGCTCTTAACTGCCGAGTCATCCTTCAGCCCTCCCTCTAAATTAATTTATTTAAAATTTTGTCCCTTTGGGTGTGGAAAGATGGCTCAGTGCAGTGGTTAAGAGTACTGGGGGTTCAATTCCCAGCATCCATGCTGTAATTTCAGCTCCATGAGATCCAATACCTTCTTGTCTGTGGCCACAGGTATGCATGTAGTGCACAGACATACATGCAGGCAAAACACTCATACACATAAAAATAAAATAAAATTCCTCTCTTGGACTTCAGGGACTTATGCTTATTATTAGTCTACTGAAGAATATAAAAGAATAGATGAGTTTACATTTGCTGTTGCAGTAACTGCATTCTTTAATAGTCAATGTATTAACATTTAACTTTGCTTGTTTTTAATTTGTGTGTGTAAAGGGTATATATGGGCTGGGGGAGATGGTTCAGTAGGTTTGAGGACCAGAATTCACCCATGAAAATGCTTATACAGGTGTGGAGACCTACCTGTAATTCCAGTCTATGGAAGCAGAGACAGTGGATCCCTGAAGCAAGGGATAGAGAGCTCTGAGAGCCATATCAGTGAGCTCTGGGTTCAACTGAAAGATCTTACCTCAGTGAATAAGGTGGGGCATAATCCAGGAAGACTTCAGCCTCATTTCCACATGTACATACCATCCACACACAACAAAAGAAAAGATGCACACATGTGTGTGCTCCCTGCAGTCTCGGAAGGGACAGAGATGGGGAAAGACAGACTGACTTCTGTGAATTGATGTTATAAAATTTCAAATGCAAAACTGTGCTTTTAACTTACTGCATTTCAACTTGCTGGGCTTTGTTTACTCTCCTAAATGCTGTAAGTCTTTTCCTTTCACTTTTTATGTTTAATAGTGATGGGCAGGTCTTCATCAAAAGTAGTGATTGTAGCATTGAGCAATAGGGGCATACTAATAGAGTCAGGTTGGAAGACTCCAGAGGACATCATCAAGTTCCCTAGTGGTAAGAGTTGATGTCAGAGTCTTTAAGTTCCAGTCTCATTTCAGACCAAAAAAATAAGGAATGAAGCCAGCATTGGTTGTTTTTAATTTAAGTAGCTGCTAACCTTGGGTATTATTTGCTTTTTCTTTTCTCTTTTTCTCATTTTTGTTTTTGTTTTTTCAGGATAGGTTTTCTCTGTGTAGCCCTGGCTGTCCTGGAACCTGCTTTGTAGACCAGGCTGGCCTTGAACTCATAGAGATCCACCTGCCTCTACCTCCCAAGTGCTGGGATTTAAGTTCGCCACCACACACCACACCTGGATGCTTTCTTCCGGGGTTGTTTTGAGACAGGCCTACTATGTAGCCTTGACTGGCTTTGAACTTGTGGGGATTCTCCTGCTTCTGCTTTCTGACTGCTGCCGGGACTACAGTTGTGTACTGCCATGCCCAGTTTTACAAAAAACATGACTTTCACTACAGAATGATACATAGACATCTGCGTTTTATTATCCATTACACCATTATCATACTCAACAGAATAACATTAATGTCTTATACCAAGTCCTCACATTTCTCCAAATGCATAGTTTGGTAAGGTATCCTTAGAATGAGTTATGTATTTTTGTCTTTAAAAAAACTTATTGAGAATTATCAGAAGTTGGGCACAGTGGCACACGCCTGTAATCCAGCACTCTGGGAGGTTCTGTGAGTTTTAGTCTAGCCTGGTCTACAAAGTGAGTCCAGGATAGTCAAGGCTACACAGAAAAACCTTGTCTTGGAAAAAAGAATTACTAGCCAGGTATCATGGCAAATGCCTTTGATCCCAGCACTTGGGAGACAGAGGCAGGGAGATTGCTAAATTTGAGGCCACCTGGTCTACAAAATGAGTTCAGGACAGCCAGGACTACACAGAAACCCTCTCTTGAAAAACCAAAAGAATAAAAACAAAATTAATAAGCCTTATTATCATGTGTGTGATGTGAGTTTGGGCTCTTCAGTGCCATTGTACATCTGTGGAGGACTTTCAGTTTTTGAAAGAGGGTCTCTCACTATATAGCCCTAGCTGGCCTGGAACTTGCTATAGATAAGGTTATTCTTGAGTCCAGAGAGATCTCTACCTGCCTTTGCCTCTCTGGTGCTGGGATTATAGGCATGAACCACACTTGGCCAGAGGTCAACTTTTGATAGTTTTTCCCTTCTATCATGGATTTCAGGGATCAATCTCAGGTTGTGAGGTTTGCACAGCTTTTGCTGAGCTATCTTGCCTGCCTTTCCCCATTAAAAAAATCATTTTAAATTATTAAATATGGGTATATGAATGCATGTGCTTGAAGAAACCAGAGGTATGGGATGTCTTTGAAGCTGGAGTTACAGCGCAGTCATAAACTACTTAATGTGCTGGGAATTGAGCTCTGGTCCTCTGGAAGACCAGTATATGCTCTTAACCATTAAGCCATCTCTCCAGGCCCTTTCCCCACTTAAAAAAAAAAAGAGGTGTTTTGTTGTTCTGAGACAGGGTTCCTCTGTCCTGCGCTGGCTTTGTCGGCCAGGCTTTGCTCTCCCAGCACTCCGCCTGTCTGCTTCCCTGAGTGCTGGGACTAGAGGCGCCCCCCGCTACACCTAGCTGAGTTTTATTTTAAAGGTGTTTAGAAACTTCTTTAATTACATTATTTTTGCTCAGATTAAGTACCTCCGTGGAATGGGTAAATGCTATTCTGACAGGTATTGCTGTTTGGTATTGTGAAATACAGGAGACAGTGAGTCTTGCTTTATGTATTTTCTGTTCACAGGTCTTTGGACCACTTTTCCCAACCCTGTCAACTGTTCTCTGTGTTCTGTGTGTGAGGGGCAGTGGGTGGGTGGGGCTTCCAGAGGTAGTTCATATTTGAGAGCTTAAAGGGCTTCCTGATGCCTGGGGGATAAGGCCTGCTGTGTACCTTATGGGTGGGGTGTTTTTCTAAAACCTGGGTCTACTTGAAAAGGTGGCTTGCTGCTCTACCTTGCCAAAGCCTTTGGGTCAAACATGGCTGAGTAACAGCAGTAGGGCTAGCCTGAATGCAGGTCAATGGCCCCTTTTCCTATTCCTAAGAGTTCAGGCAGGTCAGTGCCAGTTCTTGCCCATTGAGGTCTCTCACTTAATGAAGTACACCTCCTTGTCACATGAAAGCATGGCAGAGCCTGGTCTGGGATGAGTGGCTGTAGCCAGGAAGAAGTAGGCTGTGGGCTCTGGACTCTATTTTTTTCCAACTGCCTAGCATAGCTTCTGTTCTCAGAGAATTTAGAATTTGGGTATCAGTACTACCTGCTATAAACTGTAAGCATTGTCTTCTCTTCTGGACTTTAACATGATAGTTGCAATGCAATTTAATAATGTAAGCATTAAATACTATTTGCGTCCCAAACCCTAATAATCTACCATTTTCTCCTGTACTTCCCCCAAGCCTGTTTTAATGGAATTGTTTGCATCTCCTGATTGTTTTCTAATAGTGGGACACAGCAGGCCAGGAAAGATTTCGAACAATCACTTCCAGTTACTACAGAGGAGCCCATGGCATCATAGTTGTGTATGATGTGACAGATCAGGTAAGTTCCTAGAGAACATTGTGTGTTATAAACAAAACAGGAAGTTACTTTTTATGTATATATGTAGATTTTTGACTCATTTTCATTGTGTAGTTCTGGTTGTCCTGGAACTCGCTATGTAGACAGGCTGCTCTTGAATGCTTTTGATCAGCTTTGTTACTTCTTTTGAGCAGTTCTATTTTTACTATTAAGAGAAAAAAAAAGTTGAATTCAGTTTTTTGTAGCAAATGTTAAATCCAATTACCTGAATTATAGTTAATTTGGAGATAACTTTTAAGACATTTAAGTTAATGCCATTATAAACAAAAGATGGGTGAATATGAATATGGAAAAAACTACATTAGCATGATGTCATGTGCTTGTAGTTCAGCTACTTGGGAGGCTGAGACAGGATCTCAGGAGCTCAGAAAATTGAGACCAGCTGAAGCAGCAACAGATCTCACCTCAAAACAGCAGATACCTAAAGCATACAGAACTTGTGAATTTTAAACACACTAAGTCTACTGCCTTAATTTTTGTCTTTTGGGACAGTCTCTGTGTAGCCTGTCCTGGACAGAGCTGACCTTGAACTCAAGAGCTCCCTCTGCCCCTACCCGCAAGCACTAGGACTAAAGGTGTTCTTAGTTTGCCATCATGACTGGCCTATTGTGAATTTTTTTAGATGAAAAACCAAACAACAAAAGGGGGGAAATAAACCTTACCAAATCAGTAGATATACTGGCTTTCTCCCCACCCTGTATCTTGTAGGGGGTTTAAGCTCGGGGCCTTTTGCATACCAGGCAAATTGTCAGCTATTGAGTTGCACCCCAGGCCAAACAGTATCTTTCTGATAGTAGTAGAACTTACTGCTGTTCTTCAGGTTTTTGTTTTGCTTTTTAAGTCAGGATCTTACTATGTAGTCCTGGCTGACCTACAACTGACTTTGTAGACTGAGCTGGCTGGGAACTCAAGTTTGCCGCCGCCTCCCTAGTGCTGGGATGAAAGCTGTACAACTGTACCCAACTCATAAACCAGAATTTTACCAAATTTCAGAAACTAGGTCTTGTCAACATTTTAAAATTTTATTTTAAAATTGGATTTGCCGCTCATTAAACTTAAACTATTTCTCCTTCCAAATAAGCTATTTTTACTTCAAGCCTTCCAGTCCTCCTTATCATTCATTAGATGTACGTTTTCATGTTTCTTTTCTTGTATAATATAGTCACAGTTGCCTCAGAAGCTGTTTATCAGTTGAGTATCCAGAACTGCATCATCATATAATGTTTATTTTTTTAGGAGTCCTTCAATAATGTTAAGCAGTGGCTGCAGGAGATAGATCGCTATGCCAGTGAAAATGTCAACAAGTTGTTGGTAGGGAACAAATGTGACCTGACCACAAAGAAAGTAGTAGACTACACAACAGCAAAGGTATGTATGGGGTTGACTTTGAAACTGAATGTTAGTTATGGGGATGGGAGACATACAGTGGCCAAGATTGCCTCAACCTCTAAAAGCCAGTAAACTTAGTCCTCCATTCCCATCTCAAAAGGCAGTAACATACTAAGAAAAATTTTCCAGCATTCATTGTGCCCTATTACTCTCTCAGGAATTTGCAGATTCCCTTGGAATTCCATTTTTGGAAACCAGTGCGAAGAATGCAACGAATGTAGAACAGTCTTTCATGACGATGGCAGCTGAGATTAAAAAGCGAATGGGCCCCGGAGCAACAGCTGGTGGTGCAGAGAAGTCCAACGTTAAAATCCAGAGCACTCCAGTCAAGCAGTCAGGTGGAGGCTGCTGCTAAAATCTGCCTCCGTCCTCTTCTCACAGCAATGAATTCGCAATCTGAACCCAAGTGAAAAACAAATTGCCTGAATTGTACTGTATGTAGCTGCACTACAACAGATTCTTACCGTTTCCACAAAGGTCAGAGATTGTAAATGGTCAATACTGACTTTTTTTTTTATTCCCTTGACTCAAGACAGCTAACTTCATTTTCAGAACTGTTTTAAACCTTTGTGTGCTGGTTTATAAAATAATGTGTGTAATCCTTGTTGCTTTCCTGATACCAGATCGTTTCCCGTGGTTGGTTAGAATATATTTTGTTTTGATGTTTATATTGGCATGTTTAGATGTTGGGTTTAGTCTTCTGAAGATGAAGTTCGGCCATTTTGTATCAAACAGCACAACCAGTGTCTGTCAGTTTCCATGCATAAAGTTTAGTGAGATGTTATATGTAAGATCTGATTTGCTAGTTCTTCCTTGTAGAGTTATAAATGGAAAGATTACACTATCTGATTAATAGTTTCTTCATACTCTGCATATAATTTGTGGCTGCAGAATATTGTAATTTGTTGCACACTATGTAACAAAACTGAAGATATGTTTAATAAATATTGTACTTATTGGAAGTAATATCAAACTGTATGGTGATAAGTATTGTTTTAATTCTTATGGTTAAAGGGAAATAGAGCTTTGCATTATTATACTCAACAGCCATTTGTGTGTGCAGCAAGGGCACTATAGACCTATCTTATAGCACAGCACCCAGTATTTGCTTTCTAGTAATAGATCTTATGAGTGACCTAGAGAAGCTCTGTGCTGTGTAGACTTAACCAACTTCATTGGTTCAAGGAGCTCAAACTGTATGGAAAACAAGTTTAGAATGTCTGCTTTCTAGCGCTTCATCTCCAGCCCAAAAAAACATGAAGTGGCTTCACTGGCAACACTTTTTCATGCATCTGTGGTAGAGATAGACAGCAGTACATGCTTCCTCACAGGCAGTGATCTGGTAATGTCCATGCTGTCAGTCACACACACAAACCCCTTTTCACCCCTCCCCCTCTTTTTGCTTTTGGAGACAGGGATTCTCTGTGTAGCCCTGGCTGCCCTGGAACTTGCTCTGTAGATCAGGCTGGCCTTGAACTCAGGGACTTGCCTGTCTCTGCCTCTGAGTGCTGAGATTAAAGGCGTGTACCACCATGCTTGGCTTTTTTTTTTTTTTTTTTTTTTTTGAGGCAGAGTCTCGCTATGTAGCTCAGGCTGGCCTGGAACTTAAGTATGTACAACAGGCTGGCCCCTCACAGAGATCACCTGCCTTTTCCTCCCAAGTGCTGGGCTTAAAGGCATGTGCTACCCAGACTGCACCCATTTTTTTGAGACGGTGTCTCACATAACTCAAGAGGCCTCAAATTCTCTTGTAATTAAGGATGGCCTTGAACTCATGATCCTCCTGCCTCTACTTCCAGGTGTCAACTTTTTATTCTTTCCAATTGTATAACTCATGTTGGAGGAAAGTTTTAAGCGTTAGAATAGAAAGCAGGAAATGTTGATTACCCTAATTGTAGAAATTACACCCCCCCCCCCAAATTAACTGAATACATTAATGCTAGATGGGAATGATGAGAGGAAATAATATATTTATTTCGGTGAAAATTTTGCATGTGTTAAAGTTTTGTTAACTAGGACCTTTGAGATCCTAGACTTTGCTTTTGTCTTGCTGTGAGAAATAAAGTCTCTTGCGGACACTAGCATTTTAAGTGACAAAGGTCAGAGATTGTTTCCTTTGGTTTAAGCAGCAGCCAAACATTCTTCAATTGGGGGTTTAGAATGTGGCTGTTGACAACACATTTTATTATGGGGTCTTTAATGGTAAAATATTAAACTAAAAGTAAGCCAAAAATTACAGGTTTCTTTATTTTTCACTAAACAGACAATTGAAATACATGGTACAAAAATAAGTGGTGAGATTATTGTAAAATGAAAAATGGACAGAATAAATATTCAATTTAATTTTCCATCTATGAGAATTTCACAATAAAAATCATAGTTTACTTTGTATTATAGATGTGCTTGTTGGGTCTATTCATCCTTCTATAAAATAAGGCAACTGGAAATTCCTGAAGTCACCAATAATGGGTCAACATTTTTTTTTTTAATTTTTGTTGCTGTTGGTTCGTAAACTTTTCTATCATAACTAAATGATACAAAACCAATATAAGACGAAGTGATGCCATGCACTTTAAATTTACACAGCAAATGTTGTTCAAGCTGTCAGCTTATTCTTTGTTAGTGGAAAACGTTATATGGATTTATTTTTAATATAAACATATTTACAGACTTTGTAAAATTCTAGTGTTCTTTCCCCACCAGCAGCATTAGGGCTTACCACACCATTTCAGTATACTTCACTATATGCTTTTATGCATGTGCAATTAATTGCAGTTTTGGAGGGAAAAATATCCTATTTTTCAAGTAAAAACATTTCACCAATGTTGGGAGCTCTAATTTGTTTACATAATAGAAATTGTCCCTTGTTATATCTTTTAAAAAGAATGACTGCCATATAGTAACTTGTGTAAGTTACTATGCATCCTACTCAGTGGCCATGGCTGGGAATCCTTAACGAACAGTAGACACCGGGCTCACTGCTGATTTCCTGTGCACACTTGAAATCTCCTCATTACACACACGTGGTCATTCCAGCATACCTTGTCACCATCATGCTTCTTTTGGGTTCCATCTAAGTTTCAAACTGTGTTTGAAGCCTCTTGTTTTGTGCCAGAGCTTAGCGATAGTTCTCTAAGAACTCTTGTCTTGAGCTGCTACTTTACTGTAAACTCAATGAACTTTAAGGGACCATTTATAAATTCTGATATGACTATTTGAATCCACCCTGGCCACATTTGCACATGGAAATGCTGGTGTCATCCTAGACTGATGACAATTTCAGCTCAAACTTCTTAACACATGACAGAAAATATAATGAACATTTGTGTTGGTATTCCTAAATGGCATTCACAGTCAAGGTCAGAGTTTGCATCCTTTGCAAAAAAGTATCTTTTTGTTACAAAGAGGATGAACAAAAGCATAGACCATGTTCAGCAAGTTGGGAAACAGTGAATTCCAAAACAAACATTTGTCAGTTGAAGCTATTGTAATTACGTATAAAAAAGAACATGTGTGCCCCATTCTGCATTCAGTTGGTACAACTGGCTAGCTCTTTTCTGTAAGGTTCTGCCATGTTCAGGTTTTATGCTGACTACCATGCCTATCAAATGGGTTAAATTCCTGAGGGCTCCTCCAGCATATTGGTGGGAAGGCAATTTAAAGCCACATCAAAGAGGTAAGATGTACTGACTTCTAACTCTATGTTTTATAGGATGTTTTTCATATAAAACTGTTAATCATTTGCAAGAAAAGCATTTTTTTCCCATTTGAAAGCACATTATGCACCATGTACAGTAAGCTTAGAGATGTCAGAATCAGAAAACTTTAATTTGAACTGGGCACCTGTGGCACATGCCTTTAATCCCAGCACTCAGGATGCAGTGGCAGGTGGATCTCTGAGTCTGAGGCCAGCCTGGTCTACAGAGTGATTTCCAGGACAGCCAGGGCTACACAGAGAAACCTTGTCTTTAAAAACCAAACCAAACCAAACTCCTTTATTTTGGGTCATGCCCATAAACATTATGGTAAGTCATACTGTGTAGCAGCAGGCATGTGAAAATACTATATTCTATGTATACTTACCAAACAGCTAATCTTATTATCTAACCCTGGCAGCCTGGAACTCTAATCATTATAAGCCAAGCTAGCCTCAAACTCAAAGATATAATCCCAAATGCTAGGATAAAGTCCTATACCATGCTTATCTAAATAGCTAATCTTTGTTGTTTTTTTCTTAAGCTGAAAAACCCATCTTCGATACTTTGTGGAATTTGTGGTAACTAGCATACAGTCACTTTCCCTTATCTGTGACTGGTATTTTTAGCAACTGATCCCTAGAATTTTCTTCTGACAAGGCACTACTTGTTAACTCCCAAGCAACAAAGAATGCCCCTTTTTTCATCACCATAGGCTGCTTTAATTTCTGTAAGGGTCAGACTGTGTGGCTGTCCCTTCCCTTCCTCTCGCTAGTCTTCCAGGGGAGAGAGGAGTAGAGGATTGAGTGGCCCAGAGGTAAGCAAAAGTTTGCACTTCAGAGCATGATAGCAGACCTCCAACTTCTGATGAAATAGTTAATGAAGAAGGTGGAGACTAACCACTAAAGATGGTAACTGATCTCGTGCGTCCACAGGACTCTAGAGGTTCTACTGACTTACTGTAGACTAAGGGCTAACACGTCTTTACAAAATTCAACTTCAGTTTAGGAAAAGTCCACAGGTTTGGCCACTAACTTTTTCACTCTCTCAGATACCATCCCTGTGTATGCCTGAGAAACCCAAGTACTTGGAACCTTCTTTCTTGAGCAGTTTTCTGTAAATGGCCTCAACACATTTTATCTGCTGTTTTTTTTTTTTTTAACAGAAGGGGTACATAGCCTCCCCCCCCGCCCCAAAAGAAAAATATAAAGCCACATATTTTTGGTAGAGAAGCACCAGAAGGAAAGCCTTAGTTTGAAAGGATTCATTGTAAATGAATTCACTGTAACTCAAGAAGCCCTCAGAGTGAGAAGGCAAGGTAAAGCAAATATGTTAAAGTTGAGTTTTCCTCCCCTGCCTTAACTATTAAATGGCCCTTACAAGGGGTTCTTGAGTTTTCTTCCCAAGGGCCAACTTAGGTGATGACAATCCATCTCTGCCTGGGATGATACCTGAAATAGAAAGCAGCAGGGGTTACAGGCATGCAGCAAAGGAATGATGCCGCTATGATATCTTACGCTGCTTTGACGCAAATACAAATGCCCAGTTACTACTACTATTACTAGCTTTTTAAAGATGGTCTTGGTACATAGCCTGGGCTGGCTTCTGTGTTTGAATCCTCTTGCTTCAGCCTCCAGAGGGCTGAGATACAGGTCTGCACCACCACTACCTTTACCCTCCTGGAGTCCCTGCTCTTGACATGTTTCCAGCATATGCTGAGATACCTTATGTGATAAACATTTTATAAGAGGAAGTTCTAGAAAAAGTACAGTAGAATTGTGGGATTCTGAAGTGCTAGGTAGCAGAGACCCTAGGGAAGGCAGTAGGTAACCCTCCTTTTCTCTTGGCCTCTCTTTCCTATCAGCCATTCCCAGTTTGACTTTCTATGAGTTAAGATGAAAGTTGTGCTTAACAAGTAGTACTTGTTAAGTCTCTAACATGTGCCACCCCCCAGTCTTTGAGGAGTGATGTGGTATGGGAGATTTGCGAAGATCCTTTGTGGGGAGGGAGTAGGGGAGAGAGCTGGCTGTTAGCTGGGTTTTCATAGAGGTGTATGTTGTTGGCGATGCTGGAGACAGGTGCTAAATGAGTGGGGTGAGAAGAGCCTACAGGGGCAATCTGATCATGGTCCTACACTGGAGAAGTGTACCTGTGTGAAAACAGCACTGGTAAGGATTACTGCTGTTGTCTGTAGGTGTCAGCGGAGGTAAGGAGAACACAGATGCTCCTCAGCAAGGACATGAAAACAGACAGTGGTAGGCCTTACAAGTACGTTTCCAGCCATGGTGCCCGGGCTCCTCTGCTCTCTGTGGGAGCTTCCCCTGTCAGTATGGAGCCCTGGCCTGAACTGTGGCAGCCTGGACATGAGTGCTGAGCACTTTCAGTAGTCATGCTTTTTTCCCCTGAGGTCAGTAAGAGTTCTGGCAAAGAAGGTAACAGTAGTCTTTTGGTCTTCCTGATTTTACATTTAGTTTTGATGCTGGGCTCTGAAGGGCTCTGGAGCACACGTGGCAGTAGTAATTTTTCTGAAGCAACCACATTGAAATTCACATGGATTTTCTCATCAGAGTGTATCAAACAAGTATTCCGTGAGGCCGTTCTGGATAGCCAGTGTGCTGTGGCCTGCTTAGAGAACAGCATTCCATGTTGGTCTGCATCAAAAATAGTTTACATAAGGCAGTCCTGGTTACCATCTAAAATAACTTAAAATATTCCTCACATAAAAACAAATTTATGTTGTATTTTTAAACTTTTAGGGCTTTGTCTATTTTTCTAAGTCGTTAACTGTACTTTTTAAAATATTTTGTATCTACTTTTGTAACTTCATCAGAATAAACTATATTGAAAGCAAAAAAAAAAAAAAAAAAAAGAGAAAAGAAAACAGACAGTGGAGCCAAAGTGAGTTTCACCACAGGAAGACCCATATTCCTGGCAGGAAAAGTGACTCCTTCAGTACCATGGGCAATCTTCAAATGGGGATTACATTTGTTTCAATGACAATTAGCCCAGCTAATTGTCTAAGAAATAATTATTTACTAGAACAGCCTTGTGCCCTAATTAGCACACTGGTTGTTCTCTTGGGTTTTTCTACTTACTTAAAGTCGTTCATGTAGGTGTTCTTTTGCTGCTGTAGGCCTGTTGTCAGTGATGAGGGTACAGCCAGCTAGCATGTCCAAAGAGGCTAAGATAGAGTCATAGAGGTGATCTGCGTGGCTCTCCAGCTCTCCAGACTGCTTTGCGATCCTCTCAAGGACATCCTTTAAAACTAATGGCCAAGTTATGAAAAGGTATAGCAGTTTGCTCAGATAGGACTGCAGTAGTATCACAATGCCTTCTCCCCTACTCCAGCAGGGTCTCAGAGTAGCTCAGGCTGACCTAACCTGCTTCCTAGCTGAGTATTACCTTGAACTTTTGCTACAGGTAACACCAAACTACACTCACTTATGCAGTTCTGGGAACTGAAGCCAATTTTTTATGCAAGCTAGGCAAGCTTTCTACCAACTGAACCACATTCCCAGACCATCTATACTTTTTTTTTTAAACAGTAATGCTCCCAAGGGCTTAATTAGTATATTGGGAAAGCTTGTGGACTTTGGGGAGTAAGGGAGGTTAGGGCCCCAAATTAGAGAAATGGAATGAGACTAGGCTAAGATTCAGTCAGTCCTACAGATCAGAGAAGGTGTGCTAGGGTTAGAGTACTCACAAATGTTTTCTTTTGTTCAACACAAAAGCTGCTTGCTTCCTGTGCTTTATCAGCTGTGCTAAATGCTCCCTCGCTTCCTGCCAGAGGGCAACATCTGCCAGCAGAGGATAAGAAAGGGGAAGCCTTTGTTCTGCTCACAATGTGGACTAGATGGGGCAGGAAGGGAAGGAACAGCAGGCTGGGTGTGTTGGGCGCAGCCTGTTAGGAAGCCACATCAGGGCAAAGTGCTGTCCTAACAACTCTTGAGAGCTGGTGGCAGAGGAATACTGTCAGGGTGGCTAAGCCAAGTTCTGTTCAGTCTTGCTGTGTTTCGGTGGAATTCTGGGGGCCCTTTACTTGAAACTTTACTGTCGACAGGTCATGAAAGAAAAGCTAGAAAGAACGAAATGGCTTTGTTTTCCTGGTGTGATTTTTGTGTACTTTAATTAGACATATACATATGGGGCCTCACTTGGTTTAATTCCCATGGGTTTTAGGCACACGACTTATAACCACTTGGTGTAAACAAAATGCCAGCCTGTCAAAATGCTTTTGGCATGGTGCTGACACAGGGGCAAGCCTGAGTCACACTCCTAAGTTACATTTGTAGCCAAGTGTGAAGGCAGGCTCTGAGAGGTGTAGTGTGTGTGCTCTTGGCAGGATGCTTCTGGGAAGAGGAAGTAGGGAGTACTGAATCTGAGACTGGAACAAAACTGCTAAACTCTCCTATTATTCCAGGAGGCTGGGAGGGGTTAGAGTACCAATCTGAAGGAGTATGAGACTGAAAGCAAACCAAAAGCCTCTTCTGGCCAGTAAACTGAGTCACTTAGAGTAGGACAAAGTGGAGTGTTCTTGCTCGCTTACTCATTGAAATATTAATGGATTTATTTCCAAGTGAAAGTCAAAACCGATTTAGAATGCCTCTGAAAAGAGAGGGCCTGTACTGAGTTTTTCCTGCTCACACCCTGTACCTTTAGTAGATAGGACAGCAGCTGGAAGTTTCTGGAACCCCATATTAAACATGTTTGGTAAATGCCAGTCTATTCAGAAACTCGGAATAGCAAGTTTCTGCCCCAATATAAAACCTAAAATTCTGGGTTGGTGAGATGGCTTAGTGAATTAAGGTATGCAAGCTTGGCAACCTGAACTACCTCCACAGGTTATCACCTGACCTCCACACACATGGTATGGTACAGGCGCACACACACCATTCACACAGAGAACAACAAAAACAACCCCTAAAATCTGATGTAAGAGAACAGTGAAGTTTCTAAACAGGCTTTCAGAGAAACAGGGGAGGCATAGGGCTCACCAGTCCACACTGCTGGAGACCTGTGAGTGGTTGCTTTCCATTGAAACCTCTCCATGTGTTCACTTTCCCCAGGGTACAACTGCCACTGCCTGGAAATGTTTTAGGGTGTCAGCATCATCGGGGTTTGAGGGCTGTTGTGCTACAAAACATCTTGTAATGCAAGGAACACCCCTATGACAAAGAGTTTCAAGCCTGAAAAACCTTGTTTTAAAATACTTTCTTAGGTGGTGTCTGGCCATCATGTCTCACAAGGTTCATCATGGCTGTGTTCACACCATTTAGTTCCTGTGAAAATCAAGCATCTTCCTGTGTAGTACTACGTGGCATTAGTGGCCACTTTCAGTGCCCATCAATTCAAGACTTTAAGGACACATGGCACCGAGCAGCTAGAAATACTCTTGAAGTTCTCATATTTTGCTAAATTTGGAAACCATCCTGCAAATGGGCTTGAGTCTGGCTTGTATGTGACTGCAACCCTGTTCCCCCAGATCTTTCTGTTTATTTGCAAATACGTTTCCTGCCTGTTCTGGAACTTGCTTTGTAGACCAGACTGGCCTCAAATTCAGAGATTACCTCCCCCTGCCTCCCAAATGCTAGGCTCAAAGGCATGTGCCACAATGCCCAGCTTCAGTTATAGTCTCAGAATCCATCTATTTATCCATCCTTTATGAATTTCAAACAGTATGTTCTGATCATATGGTCATTCCCCTAATAAATTCTTTAACCAGTCTGTCCCTGAAAACAGTCATTCCCCATCCCCGCCCCACCCTCTTTTTTTTTTTTTTTTTTGATACAGGAGTCCAGGCTGGTCTCAGACCTTCTAAGTGCTAGGTAGCAGGCTGAGCAGTAACTGTCTATAGCTGGTATGATGCTTTTTTTTTATTTTTTATTTTTTTTACAGAAACCCTTCCCTAAAGTGCAGCATAAAGTAGAGAAGCCTGCCAATTAAATCTGAGCTAAACAGAAAATTTGAGGGCTTCCACTAATGATGCCATCCACAACAAGGACTGCTAGAACAAATTCTGGATTCCTGAGACAGTGAAATGGCCCAGACAGTGGGTAAACAAACCACTGTTGAGCAAGTCTGAGAACCTGATTTTGAGAGAACCAGCTCTCGAAAGTTGACCTCTGATCTCGACACTTGTGCCATGTATATACTCCTGAACTCATGAATTATGCACTTATATCACCACTGACTTATAAAAGCAAAGAATGCATTTCTTGGAGACAGGCAAGATGGCTCAGAAAAGACAGTGCTTGCTGTGTAGCCCTGACAATCTGAGGGATATGTGGAAGCCATATGAATAAAGCTAAAACCAAACCAAACAAACATGTTAAAGAGAATGTATTTCTTGTAGGTTTGGTGCCTGACTTAAAACAGGCTTACTTTTATGCTCACAGCTCTCCTACCATCGGTCTGGAGGACAGTGAAGGAGCCAGTAAGTGTTCTTTTGTGTGATTCTCCTAGGCAGTGTGCATGTTTTCTTGCAACAGAAGAGCAAAGCACTGGCTAAATTTGAAACTGGAAGCACAAGGCTGGAGATACAGCTGAGTGGTAGTGGTAGTGTCTTGCATGCTCAAGGCCCTGGATTTGATCTCTCAGCAGTGGATTCAAACAAACAAACACAACAAAAACCACTCAAGGCTGGAGAGATGGTTAAGAACACTTACTGCTCTTGGAGAATGCTTAGCTTTGGTTCCTAACACCTACCTGGAGGTTCACAACCTTTAACTCCAGCTTCTGAGGATTCAAAAACTTCTTCTGATTTCCACATGTTCTTACTTGCATGTGGTACACATATACACATTCAGGCACACAAACATACACATTTAAAAAGAAAACACCTCAAGAAAATATAGATAGATATGCAGAGGGCTGGAGGCGGCTCAGTGGATCACATACAGCTCTTCCAGAGGACCCAAGTTCACTGCATTGGGCTACTTATATCCAGTTGTAGCTCTAGGTGATCTGATGTCCTAGCCTCCAAGGGCACCTCTGCTCATAAGCCTTATACCCTCACAAAGATATGTACATACTTAAAAATAAAGCTTTAAAAAAATGGGCATCGGGCATGGTGGCATACACCTTTAATCCTAGAACATGGGAGGCAAAGGCATATGGATCTCTGAGTTCAAGGCCAACCTGGTCTAGTGAGTTCCAGGTCATTAAGAGCTACATAGTGACACCCTGTCTCAAAACAACAAACAAAAGGCATTACAGGGCTAGCAAGGGAGCACAGCTGTCTTAAAGGGCTTGTCACCAGGCCCTACGTTTGATTTCTGGAACCCTCATAATAAAACACACACATTGCTACCAGGAGCTAGGAGAAAATCAAAATCAAATGAACAGGTATGGTGGCATAAGCCTGTAATCTTAGGACTGAAGTAAAGGCAGGAGAACCCTTGCAGGTTCAAGGCCAGCCTGACCTATATAGTAAGCCAAGCAACAAGAAACAAAACAACTTCTGGGCATGGTGGCACATGCCTTTAATCCCGGCACTCTGAAGGCAGAGGCAGGCAGTGGTCTACAGAGCATGTTTCAGGACAGCCAGGGCTCTGTTACATAGAGGAACCCTCTCTTGAAAACCAAAACAAACAAAATTAAATAAATATGAAAATTGCCCATTCTGGGCAAAAAAAAAACACAAAAAACTACCAGTGTTACTATTAATAGCCATCTGATGAAAAAAAAAAATGGATGATACTTCAGAAGACACTAGAAAAGGCCATCAAATCTATGAAAAATATTCAGTATTGTTAACCATGACGGAAAGAAAACTACAGTGATAAATGATCCCGGTTAAAGTGGCTAGTACAAAGCTGGGTGGTGGTGGCTATGGCATACACCTTTAGTCTCAGAATTCGGGAGGCATAGGCAGGTGGATCTCTGGGCTCAAGGTCAGCCTAGTCTACATGAGTTCTAAGACAGCCAGGGATATACAGAGAAACCCTGTCTCAGAGGTGTGAGGGGTGGAGCAAAATGGCTAGTATGAAACACATACAATGACAGCAAGGATGACAGAAAAGGGAAGTCTTCACAGGGCTGCAGATGACAGCGTGCCCTGGAAACCCCACTGCTGCTGTGCCTCTCATGGAGAGTGAAAGCAGGGTGTGAAGAGGCAGCTGCACTCTCATCTCCATAGGTGCTGTGATCACATCTCTAGGCGAGATGGAATTCAAGTGGGAAATGTGATTCTAAAAACAATCTGAAAACTCCTGTCGGTTGAAGCTGATGAGAATTCTACATTGAGAAAATAAAGAGTGCCACCATTCTGAATTCAATTGCTGTAATACTGGCTAGTTTAAAATAAATTTTTAGTTTTATATGTGTATGAGAGTGTGTACGTGTGTAGGTGTGCACACGCATACCCACTGGATGCCCTGGAGCTGAAGTTACAGTGCTCACAATAGCTGAGCTGACTCAGCTCCTGGGTAGTTCTATTTGGTTGCCACCCTTATTTATTTATTCCTTTTTTTTTTTTTTTAAGTTAGGGTCTCACTATGTAGCCCAAGTGGAAGCCGGTCTGGAACTATTAGACCAGGCTAGCCAGAAATTTAAGACACCACCCAGGTGCTGCGATTAAACATGTGTACTACCATGTCAGGCTCTTAATCTTTAATTGACAATTCAGAATTCGTATTAAAATTCACTAGTAGATAAATGGGTTGAATTCCTAAGGGCTGCTTTAACATAGTGGAAAGACATGTTCCAGGTTATAGCCATATACAGTGAACATCTGTATCACACTGGACCTACAGAGAAGTACATTATATGTTAATACACATAACCAAACAAAGCTGCTCTCTGCTACCCACCTGGGGTGTTATCCAACAGGCACTGAAGAAGAATCTCCCCCTTCTCCAAGACACTGTCTGTCAGGGACTGATGTTCATCCACATCTTTCTTAAATTGCTTAAGACATCAGGAAAAGAAAAGAAGTTTCAATATATTGCCTGTAGACACCATCTAAAAAAAACTATACCACTGTGTTATTCTATGTCTTCTCTGACATAGAAGACTCTCCTCAGTGGTCTAGTTTAGAGGCAGCTTCTTTGACTCCATAGAAAATACACCCATTGTTTCTGTTTCTTGTTTTTTGTGACAGGATCTTGTTTAGCTCAGGCTGGTCTTCAGTGTCCTCCTTGTGCCCTTCCTAGGGCTAGGACTATAACCCTGCAGCATCAAGCCCAGGTCAACAGAAGAGCATGGCTTTGAACAGGCTGGAGTAGGGAGTCCATTTTGTATACTCTATGGCGCTTTGCAATTCAGAGGTGTGGGACAAGATAAACTACACCCTTACAATGGACATGGTAGGTAAGAATGACAAGTAGCAGTTTGCCACTATAGCACTGAGCAGAGCTGTGGCCTCGCCTTTATGCCCCTTTGCGGCCTCTATGCAACACCTTATCATCAGGGTAGCTGCTATTTTCCCAAGAACTCATGCCAAGCAGGTTTTCCCTCACAACTACAAGGCTTAGCTGATTTTTTTAAAAAGGTTTATTTATTATGTACAGTGTCCTGCCTGCATGTGTACCTGCACGCCAGAAGAGGGCACCAGATCTCATATGATGGCTGGGAGCCACCATGTGGTTGCTGGGAATTGAACTCAGGACCTTTGGAAGAACAGACAGTGCTCTTAACCTGTGAGCCATCTCTCCAGCCTGCTTTGTTGATTTTTATTCTTATTTTCTTTAAAAGTAGGGTCTCATTATGTAGTCCTGGCTGCTCTTACACTCACTACGTAGGCTGGGGCTGGCCACAGACTCACAGCGCTATGCCTGCCTGTTTCTTCAGTGCTGAGGTTAAAGGCAAGCACCACCACTGGGCACCACTGTCAGTTGTAAGTGCTTTTCATCCTTCTTTAGCCATTAAGAATTAAAGAAAAAAACTGTATAAAATTGGCTGGAAGATGGTGGCACATGCCATTTAATCCTAGTACTTGAGAGGCAGAGACAGGTGGATTTCTGTGAGTTCAGGGCAAGCCTGGTCTACAAAGTGAGTTCCAGGATGGCCAAGGCTACATAGAGAGACCCTGTCCTGAAAGAGAGAGAGAAAAAAAAAAAAAAAGAAAGTAAAGAATTGTATAAAATTAAACCCATGACATGGGACAAACTTCTGCTTAATATTTTGATGGTACTAATTTTACGCTTGGATTTGTTTTCCTGTCTTCAGCAAAGTATTCCTTTGCCAACTTTTTTTTTTTTTAATTCTTCTGTGTTGTAATGGTTTAGATACTGCCTCATCCTTACTGCATTAGGATGAAGTTCAAGTACAGGATGGGATGAGTGAAAGCTAAAATGTGAGCACACATGTGAATCTGAGCACTCAAGTCTTAGTCTGAACAAGAGCCAAGAGAGCTCATTCATAAATCATGCAGCATTCTGAGGAAAGTGTCAGAAGGGTCCTCTCACTGATGTAGCTGTGTCCAAACAAGAAGCCTAAGCTTGATGAATATGCAGGAATAACTCCTGCCTCAGATCTTAGCTATCTACAATGTAAGATAGTTGTAGCTGGCTAGCCTGAACTTGAGTCACAGAGGGTGTTATGCGGGCTAAAATGGAGAATGGAGTAAATCTATCTAACTTGTCCAGCAAGGCCAGGAAAGGCTGCTGAAGTAAGTCAGATAGAGCACCTGGGACGACCTGGGTGCACTCCTCAGGCACACAGGCACTGTGTCTGGACAGAGAGAAACCTCAGATTCAGCCTTCCTCTCCATCCTTAAGCTCATCTCTGTCTCTACACTGTATCTAACAGCATTCCTACCAGGGCAGGACAGCTGGCTAGCCCACACTACATTTTAGCTTATTCCAAGCAGAAAACAAAAGCCCTCCCCTCCAGATGAGGCCTGTCCCCATGATGCTGAGTCAGAGCTAGGTGGCAGACTGAGTAAGCAGAGTGAGTCTCACCCTCTGCTGCTGAAGTGTTAGATGACAAAGACAAAGTGTTAGATGACAAAGTCCCTCCCTTCCCAGCACACTAGCAGCAAGCCTGGGCCATCACTGCCCACCAGCACATGACCAAAGTGAGCCAAAGTTAACCGAGGAATCAGCTAACGAGCTTACACTCCAATTCAGTATACTTTTAGTCTAATATCAAGTCAAACAACAGACCTTAATAATAGGTATAAAATCAAGCCCTCTGTTCCAAACACAGACACAAAATGGTGTCAGATTTTGAGATAAATATAGCATAACTGTACTATCACATGGCGCCACCTGTGCCTCGATCCAGTTTCAGATTCATAGTTTCAGCTCAGCTCCATAAACACCAATACAGTTCAGAAGAACTTTTGGCGAAGGTGGTATGTTCTGTGTCTGCACTGCATGGTGTAGCAGCTGCTGCACATTGTGGTGCACATGTGTCTTGACTGAACTGGCATAGTGACTAGTGTCTATAAATCACAGCCTATAAGCCTAACCCTGAGATATCTGCCAAAGTACCACGCAAACTCTGAAGTATAATTCTCCTCTATCTCGCTTGGAAGTTAACTTACATTTTATTTTACGGTGTTCAACACTGAGAATTTGAAAAGGGCATCTTGATTAGATTTATTCAGATAGTCAACTGAGCTATAAGATTCCAGTTACTTGAGATTTTATTTTGTAAAAGAGTAGTTTAGTTCCAGTTTCTGTGGGTGAACAAGCCAGGACTACATATTACCCGGTAAAGCTGCAGAGAGGACTTGAGGCCTGAAAGACTAGACCTCGATGGAGTACTGAGGTCAGCAACATCCGTGACATTATACAACCAGCAGATCAGCTCTTCTAGCTGACAGCAAAATGTCTGTGGAGACAAGAACACATGGTGAGCTGGACTGAGCTCAGTGATGAAGTCTGCCTAGCATGCTCAGAGCCCAGTACTTCACCTCCAACAAATCCACACGGTGTCACTGAATGAGCTGCTACCTTCCTTGTCTGGAGGCTAAAAATATCTACATTTGGCACAGAGGTATCTTTCTAAAGTTTTCTTTCATTTCATTCATAGGCTCATTTGTTTCCACCTCTACCCGGTAACTCCAGACCTTCCTATGCCAGAACAACGAATGTCACACTTGGTTGTGTCTCTCCTCAAAATGTGATACCAAAAACAGGCTGAGAATACACAGTCCTGAAGGTGAGAATGGAACTATGGAGGAACTAGGACTGTTACCAAACACTAAACTTTCTGTGCAGAAAAGCAGAGACATGATGAATGAGTGAATTAGAACTACCTGAGCTACAGTAAAAGTAAAAACAAAAACAAACCCCCGTGCATATAAACTCTGTATCACCAAAGCACACAGAATATCGGTGCTACACATTACTTAATTTCTATGCCATTTTCTTGCCATCAAAGGAGAATGCCTATATTTTGAGGTCACGTGTGCTGGGGGTGCTCAGACATGCTGTTGGTAGGCTGGGGAAAGAGCTCTTCTTCCAGAAGCTTCTCCATGCTGAGCATCTTTACCTGCACACACTGTACCAGGGAAGCTTTCTCCCGCTCTCCTGCTTTCCTGGGAAGCTGCCCTCCAGTAATCTGCTCTGAGAATGACCATCTGCCCTGTGCAGCTTGCAAGGAGGGCTGAGTTTTCAGTAGTCCAGAAGAGACCCTGAGGGCCTGGCTGCCCTTCAGACCACTTTTGCCTGTGGAGTTCTGGGGCTTGATAGAGTGCATAAAGCAGGGTTTCTGGCCCGCAGGGCCTTGAAAGGCAGCCCCAGAAGGATGCTGCGTTTGGCTGGAGTCCAATGTGGGAGAAGCTGGCCCATCACTGTCTGAGACTTCCACACTGTGCTCCTCTGCAGCCCCAGTGGGTAGGTTCACAAATGTGGGAATGGCACCTAAGTAGGATACCAAACTAGAAACCCGAGTCAGTCTTGTGGGAAGAGCAAGGTACTCATCATCACTTTCTATCTCCTCTTCTGCTGTCCATCCAGGCTTCACATAGGTGGAATGCCCAGTGTTCTGGTTGGCTCTCCTCTCCCTCTCCAGTGTGGGAAAGGACTGCTCTCTCTCCTTCATCCTCAGCTGAGGAGAGCCCACACTGAGGTTCTTGTCTACTGGTGGACAGTCCTTTGTGCCTGTCAGGGCTGCTTCTCTGTTCCCCCAAGAAGCATCCTTAGCCCCTGGGGCTCTAGGAGTCGATGCAAGCTGGTTCCAGGATGCCAAGCTTATGCCACCCTCTTTCTGGGATACTCCCAAGGGACAGCGCTTAAGACCCGGCTCTCTGGCTTCAGAAAATGGCAGAGCAGGCACTTCTGCTGATGAGCAGCTGTGGGAAACGTTAGTGGGTGACTTGAGAGTACTTGCTGGAGAGGCAGAGAAACTGTCCAGATCTACGCCTGAGTCCTGCATCACAGGGTCAGCCTGCACATGACTTGCAAGTTGTTTTGGTTGCTGAGGCCCAGGCCTCAGTGGGTAAGTATAGTCAAGCAGATCTTCATATTCTTTATTTGGGTTCCAGAGTGGGGAGTGGCGGTTAGGGGAAGGAGGCAGAGAATCTGGCAGTACACAGGCCCAGTACTCTGCCTGAAAGGAGAGCTGTCTCTTACCCAGGCCTGCAACATCACTGCCAGAGGCCACAGGCTGTGATGACCATTGGAGCTGAGGTCCTGTACCCATCACAGAGGGGGCTGCCTGCGGTACAGTCAACTCCTGAGAGGAGGTGTGAGCAAAGGAGCCACTCTGAGGCTCTGCCTTCTCTTGATGATCCTGGAGACTGCTGCTCACTGAGGAGGCAGAGATGCTTCTGCTAGAAAGCTGAGGAGCAACTGGGCTCACCGTGGACTTCCACTGTGCTAGGGGAGAGAGACCTGAGATATGAGGCTGCTGGCTAAAGCCCAGCACCTGAGATGAATCAACTGCAGACTGGTCATTTTCACTGTCAGCATCATGTCCTGAGCAAATAGTTATAGTTCCAAGGACTTTAATAGTCTGAAGTAGGTCCTGGGAGGCAGGAAGCCTGTTTTCCTCCATCTACAATAATAAGGGGAAAAAAAAGACACTGGTGAAAATAAGCAGACTTTTTTTTTTTTTTTTAAAGAACAGTTTTCTTTATAAGGTTGAGGTAGAGGACTTGGGGGAAGGATGTCAATGAAAACAAAGTAGGTCTAAGGATCCTATGGTAAAACCTACTGCTTAGTATACTAATAAAATGAAAAACAAGAAAGGAAGACAGAAAGATTTGCTTGTGTGCCCAGAAGTATTCAGGGAAGATCTCAAGGTGCCTGCTTCTAGTGGTTAGCACTGAGACTCATTCTACCCTAGAAAGTTTCCTGCAACTGAGCCCTAACCCATCTTTTCAAGTTACTCATTCACTTTGTGAGAGCAGAACTCAAAGCAGTTCTTCATGTAGTCTCTGGAAATCAATACCTCTTCTTTGACTATGGGTCTTGGCAAGTGAAACAAGCCTATTATCACCATTGACCAGAGATCCAGCAGGCTCCACTAGGGGGCACCTGTTCAGTTCCCGTGCCAGTATGCTCTGGCAAAATGGGGCCCTCAGCTGCTTTACTCTGGAGTTTTAATCTTTGGTAACTCACCCCAGAGGAAGACAGGGTAGCTAACATAAGGACTTTGGAACTAGGATGATCCGATGTTATGACCTCCTATTTCTACTACCTTCCATAAGTACAACTGCCTTACTTCTTTGCCCTGTGGAGTGGGCAAAGCCTCCCTACAGACTCACTGAGAAAGCACTAAGAGTGTCTCACTAGTAGGCATGAGAACAGAAATCATAGCCTCCTTTGAGAAGCAGCCACTTCTGGGCTTTCTGGTTTGTGTCTTGACTTAGAGGTGCCAGAGCCTTCTTTGATCCTTGCTTTCTAGCCAGGTGGGCCCAGATGCTATTCTCTCCAAGTCACACTCAGAGCCTTCTCATAGGATGAGGCTCCACATAGAGTGAGCAGCTTTCTCAAACCAAAGCTGTTCCTGGACCTTGGGAGGCTGAACATAATAGGTTGCCAGAGCCAGGAGCAGATCATTGGGTCATTCTCCCATTTCAAGGGCTTAGAAGATTCAGAGCTTTGCTTCTGCCTTAGAACTTGGGAGGATTCCTTGCCCCATGTGGTTTCCACTAGAAAGGAAGCTGCTTCATAGTCTACAGCCATCGAAGTCAGAAACACTGCTGCCCATGAAAGGAGCTTCAGGTTCTGACCAGTCCCAACAGGATTTGGTCTGGGAACCCACAGCCCTCTACCAAGCCTTACTACGGTCCCTAGAAGCTTTCAGAAATCAGATACAGTATGGGGATCCCCTTGTTAAGAGACCTTTGAGCCTAGTCCTTGGGACAGTAGGCTCCTGATGAACCTTTCACTGTCCTTAAGAGGTCCTCAGTGGCTCTTTGTGAACAGGAGATACTGCGCAGAGCCCTTTGCTGACCTTCAAGGCCCAGCTCTCCAAGTGAGCCTGTAAAACAGCTCCTTCCTTAGAATGACTGTAGCAGGGTTAGCAATCAAAAAAAATCAAAAGAGAGCCCTGGCTCAGCTCCAGCCTCAGTGGCCTCAGTACTTACTTGGCTTTCCATAGAGGGTAAATGCTCTCTAGTCCCCACGCTGGCAGAAGGAAGTGGGCTGCTGAGGGTAGTCTTAGACCTGTCTGCTACAGGTTCTCTACTGGCAGGGTGGGCCTGTGATAAGAAAACTCCAGAGATGCAGCCAGGGTTGGCCTCAGCCCTCCACAGTGGCCCTCCCTCCACTCCCAGATGTGGGGGCTGCTCTGATTCAAGCCCTGGGGACAGCAGCTCCCCAGAATTCCACCTGCTACAAGGTGGGACCTTTGTGTTGACAGATGCTTCTGCCTCAGCTTCATCTTCACCCAGGGCCATCGAGCCTTCCCTAAATCTGGTTTCCCTTGAAACCTTCAGGAACCTACAAAAAGGGGAAGAAAAGAGAAAAAATAGATTTTCTTCATGTGTGCAGCAAAATCTTGATTTTAAGTGAAAGGCAAACTTCTCTGGCCAAAGAAATAGTGACCATGTCCTTGGGGGGAATACCAAGGTCTGGCTCTTCTTCAGCCCCAGACCCTTTCAAAGGGGATGCCTAAGTATGACTTTGTCCTCTATCATTATGGTATTGCCTCCCAAGAGTCAGGACAGGTATGACCAAGCAAAAGGCTTGGCCGACCTGCTGCACAAGGTCGAAACACAAGGCAATGGAAGAAGAAAGAAAAGTACTACAAGCCAGCTGATCTGGGTGGAAGAGCCCCATTCCAAGGCCATCTTCCTTGCCTGGAAGCTGGAGGAGGAGGAGCCTTATACAGAAGGTAGGCACAGGCTTATGTGGGGGGAGGTCTGTGCTAAGACACAGCTGATCCTAACTGCTTGCTCATGAGGCACTTCTCAGTCTGCACCTCTCAGAACAAACCACAGTTCCTAGGGCCACTATTCTCACTGGTTAGTTTCCCATGTGCTCTTCTGGACATCACACATGGACAGACTGGAAAGATGGCTGCCCAAAATCTTCTTGTGATTATTGAACTCAGGTGAAACAAAATGAGAATCGACTACAAGGCCTTGCCTCAGTGTGCAGTTCCACTGACACAATTTAGGGACAAGGCTTGGGCCCTGTGTCCGTTGCCTCTATCCCAACCTCATTAAGATATCCAGCTGGCCTTTGCCAGGCACAACCCCACAGTGGTTCTCTTATACCAATGGCTTGTTGGTTAGCAGCCTGTGTCTGGTTCTGTCCCTTCTATCCCAGAGGACAGCAAGTTTAGGCATGCCCGCGCCTTCACTGGGCTCACGAAGATGCTTCTAACTATTCCTGGTGTGAGAAGACTGTTGGAATAGGAACCACAACCAGACTGTGGACCAGATACCCCCCAGGGCCTCTCATTCAGTAATGACTAATGACCAGAAACAGATCGGCACCCTCTTCTCAGGCTGCCTTGGTGTACCTTGGCAGCCTTAGAAGCCATGGAAAGCTGGGTGATAATGGGGTGAGTGTATGTGAGAAAGGAGAAAAATCCAGGCAGATTGGTAAGGGAGGAACTAGGGGGAAAAAAGAATCAGCTGGATCTACAGAAGAGCTCCAGACAACAGAGGGAAACCAGGTTGGCCTAAAGAGGCAGCCAGTGATCCTCCTGGGCACTAGTGCGATGACAGGAGAATGTCTAAGCTGAAATGACATGTAAGTGTGGACAAGGGAACCGTGAGCACCTAGTGTCTGCAGCCACCTGCAGAGCACTGGGACTAACCTCAAGACTAAAACCTGGACAGGAACAGCCTTATTTTCCTCAGAGACTAGAGGCAAAGTATGGAAAATGAAGTTGCTGGTGGCAAAACAGGAAGCTGCCAAGGGCAGGAGTGGCCTTGTCAGGCTCACCCTTCTTGGCTTTCCTGCCAGGAAATGCAACCAGGTAGAATATGAAATTCCTATTCCTCTGTAACTGGGCACATGGGATTCCAGGCCATTCCGCAGTGACTTCAGAGAAAAGCATGAACTTTAAATGCAACCAGCTCACTCCTTCAGGGTACACCAGATCCTTCAGGGGACTCAGAGCCCACCCAGTTTTCTTTTCTGGTAGGAATAGCACCTAACCTTTCATATAACAAGCCAAGTACTTACCAATAAACAGTCCACAGGCAGGCGGTGTTGTCAGTTTTTGTATAAGACTCCTGTCACATGATACATATGCAAACACAAATATTTTCCCACACATATACCTTTATTTAGAAGTGCTGAACAGGGCAGGGCATACCATTCAAAACTTGTCACCCCAGCCTAAAAAAATAAACAAACAAAAAAGGTAGGGATTTAATTTCGAACCTTGGAGCTGTGTAGATCTAAGGTAGCACAGCTACCGGTTATCCTTGATAAATAAGTCCACCTCTGTTAAGAGGAAAGCTGTTCTCTTCAGTTGACTGTGGTGATTTACAGGCTTTAGAGCAAGCTGAGAACAAATGATCAGGGAAGGGAAGGGAAGAATGAAACTTGGCAGCATTAGACCAGGACTTCTAGAGTCTGGCCCAGATCATTTTACATTAGGCATATTTAAGCACAGCACAATTTGGGAAAAAAAAGTATTCACATAACAGTGAACTCAGCTCCGTGGGTACAACAAAGCTTAAGACATTCACACTGAAGCGCTTTGCAAAGTGCATGTGGCTTCACCTGTAAGTGGTTTCTGTTGACCTAGACACAATGCTCAGGACAGGGTCTAGGGAGAATGACTAGGGTAGACATGACACCTGTGGGAGTCAGGATTGGCCTGGTCCTAAGATAACAAAGAAGTACTTAGACTGTGGTAAAGCACAAGTGACATCACTCATAACAATGGGCTTTGTGGCCTAAAAGTAACGTTCAAGATTTAGAGAAAAAGGTCTCGGGTAAGTAAAAATCAAAGTTCTCTAAGATACGGGAGCATGTCTCATCAGACAGCAAAGAATCACCAGGTTGTAAAACTACATCATTCCTGGCATTCCAGGAAGAGGTAAGCTGTGTGTTTAACTTTTCTGGCTTCTCATAGTATGCTTATCTGTGTGCACAAGGCCTTTTTTCACCTCTACATCCAACCAGAATGGACACACATGGGGCAGTGAAGAAAAAAAGGGTATCTGCCTCACCAGTCAGATCCACTAAATTAACTCTGGCTATTAATGGGGTGATAAAGCAGCCAGATCACCCTTATACCCCAAACTTAGAATCTTGTGCAAGCTAAGGAGTCAAGTCCAGAGCAGTGTGACTCCAGAACCCAAGCTCTTGATGAACCAAACAAGGATCAGTGAAAACAAACCAAAAGGCACGCAAAGCCTAAGATGGCAGGAGAGGAAGGGTGGCTAAATTCTGATGAGATGTTTTCATGGAGCCACATCCTCACCTTGGGGCTCCTTAAAAAACTGCACATATTACTTATGTACACAGAGACACAAGAGACAGACAGACCCCACCACCACCCATAGAAGATATGAGATATCTGGACATGGACCTAGAGGTAGTTGTGAGCTGCCTGACATGGGTGCTGGGAACTGAACCTGGGTCCTCTGGAAGAGCAGACAGCACTAGGTGCTGAACCATCTCTCCAGCCCCTGCACTAGTTTTTGATAACTACAGATGACCCTATCAGCTGGAGAATTAGGATGAAGACAACTTACCTTTCACTTTTTTGTGTTTTTTTTTTTTTTTTCCTGAGATAGGTTTTCTCTGTGTAGCTCTGGCTGTCCTGGCCTCACTTTGTAGATAAGGCTGGCCTGGAACTCACAAAGATCCACCTGCCTCTGCCTCCCTGAGCATTAAGATTAAAAGTGTGTGCCACTGCGATCAGTTTACCTCTCACTTTCTGATTGCTACTTCTTCCCCATTCCTAGAAACTCTCAAAGGCCACAGCTCCCTTCTGTCTCTATCAAGTGTGGGTCAGTCCTGAAGCAAAGTGAAGCCGAGCAACACAGGATGCCTCAAAACAGTACAAGCATTTATATTTATGTCTGCATGTACGGATGTATGCAGACATAAGAGTCTGTTCTTTCCTTTTACCAGGTGGCCTTTCCGGGATTAAACTCAGGGCATCAGGCTTGGCAGCAAATGCCTTTCATTACCTGATGAGCCATCTCAATGGGCCTACTTTTTTTAGTGACAGATTTTTAAAAATTCTGTCTTGCCTGGAGGCCATTATTCACAAAAGGTTTCCAGCTTGTCCTAGGGAGGGCAGTATGGAGAGCTGCTGTAGCTCCTAAGTAGCCTGCAAGGACACATACAACCTATGTGTTATATAACAATCCATATAACTCCATGGCCAGAGGTCCTTTGGTAACCAGGTGTGGTCTGAATGAGAATGGCCCTCACAGATGTATCTGAATGCTTGGTCCCTAGTTGGTGTCAACTGTTTTGGGAAGGTGTGGTCTTGTTAAAGAGGAGTGTCAGTGGAGGTAGGCTTTGAGGTTTCAAAAGCCCATGCCAGGCCCAGTTTCACTTTTTCTCTGCCTCCAACTTGTGGTTCAGATGAAAGCTCTCAGTTACTGCTCCAACGCCATGCCAACCATACCTGCCTGCTACCAAGCTTCCCACCATGACAGTCATAGACACCCTCTGAAACAGTAAACAAGTCCCCAGTTAAATACTTTCTTTTATAAATTGCCTTGGTCATAGCAATAGAAGAGTAAAGAAGACACCAGATAGAGGCTGACATTCGGCTGAGTTCAAGCACTAGATGCTACATGGCGGAAGGAAAACGACCAACTTCAAGCTGTCCTCGGCCTCTGAACCACGGCGTGTGAGCACCCACACTCAAGACACCCACTTCAGCAGTTAGCGCTGTCTGATCTTTCAGCACTCGTGGCAGGCAGCTCACAACTGCCTCTAGGTCCACATCAGGAGAGCTCATATCTTCTGGCTTCTGTGGATGTGTGTGTGACACAAAAATAAGATGTACAGTTTCTTGTTTGTTTTAAGGAGCCACAGGTGAGGATGTGGCTCCACGAAAACATCTCATCAAAACTTGGCCATTTCCTTCCCCTATTCTTCCTCTGCTCTCTCCATCTTTGTGTGCCTTTTGGTTTGTTTTCTTTCTTTTTTTTTAAATATTAGTTACAGTTCATTAACTTAGTATCCCAGCTGTTTGGTTTGTTTTCTTACTGACTGTTTGGTTCTGGAGTCTTTGCATGCACAATTCTAGGTTTGGGATTTGAGGGTGCTCTGACTACACAAAAATAAATGTAATAAAGTTTTTCTTTTTAAAAACGCCTGAAATTCAGTGAATTTCACTGAAATAGTACTTCTTTTTTATTTATTTAAGATTTATTATTTATACAGCATTCTGCTTGCATTGTGCCTATACACCTAAAGAATCTCATTATAGATTTTTATGAGCCACCATGTGGTTGCTGGGAATTGAACTCAGGACCTTTGGAAGAACAGCTCTTAACCTCTGAGCCATCTCACCATCCCGAAATAGTAAGATAGCATATGGGTGGTTATTCTCCCAGTTTGGAAAATCAAATCCTTTACAATCTAATTTGTTAATCTGCCTGATAAATCATGCTTTGTCTCGCTGCTGTGACAAATGCCTGACAAAAGCAACTAGGGAAGTCGGATTATTCTGGCTCCTAGCGCAAGAGCATAGTCCATCACAGTGAGGAACCTTGGTAGGAGAGACTCGGGCTGCTCGTTACACTGCACGTGCAGTAGGAAGTAGAAAGTGGTGAGTGCTTACACTTCCTCCCTTTTCGTCCATTCTGGGACCCCAGCCACACTTAACGTAGGGCAACCCACCTCAATTAACCTAGTCTAATAATTTACAATAGGCACACCTAGAATACTGCTTCCTACATGATTCCATATCATATCAATCTGACAACAGTAGCCATCATAACTCCATTACTTGCCAACTTGACACCCAAACACACTTAACCACTGTTAAGCCATAATAACCTTCCTTCCCTTGTCCCCCACCCACTAATAGGCTCGTGGCCAACTCATAATGCAAAATGCATTCAGTTCAACATAAGAAAAAAAAAAAACAGTTCCAACACTGTTTAAACATGTAACTGCTGGGAGCTGGAGAGATGGCTCTGAGGTAAAGAACACTTCCAGAGGACCCAGGTTTGATTCCCAGCACCTACATGATTGGCTCATGACCATCTGAAACTCGTCCCAGGGATCTGATTATCTCCTCTGGCCTCCACAGACATCAGGCATGCAAGTGGTACACAGACACACACACACATGCAGGCAAACCATTCACACACATATAAAAAGTACAGCCACCAAGTCTCTTTTGAAACTCAGGAAATCTCTGAACTGTGAGCTCCTGTACCATCAAAACAAACAAAAAACAAAGTTACATACTTTAGTATAAAATGGTATAGAAGATACATTCCCATTCCCAAAGGGAGGAATGAGGTGATAGCAAGGAATAGGACCAAAGCAAGACCAAACACAGCAAGGCAAACATGAGCAATTGCAGCTCCATGGGAGCTGGCATCTGGGACCCATCATGGAATACTTTGGGTTCAAAAGGGCTTGGGAAGCCCTGCCCTTCCAGATGAACACCCCCTCTTCTTTTTTCTCTCTTTTTCTTTTTGGTTTTTCTAGACAGGTTTCTCTACATGGCCTTGGCTGTCCTGGAGCTCACTTTGTAATCAGGCCGGCCTCAAATTTGGAGATCTGCCTGCCTCTGCCTCCCAAGAGATTAAAGGTATTCACTACCATGCCCGGCTCCAGTCCACACCTGTTGCAGGATATTTGATCCCATTGTGAACCCCAAGATTGTGAACTGTAAAAACCTGTTTATTGTTTGGTGTGGTTCAGCCCTAACATAAGCCTTTAATCCAAGAACTTTCTGTACACAGGATTTAATAAAGTTAAAGGTAGGTCAAGAAGTGGAGCAAGTAACCAGCTGACAGGGATTAAGTAGAAAGGAGGGACTTTGAGAGAGGACTAGTTAAGAGACTGTGGAGAAGGAGCTCTTTGGCTTTTATCTTTTTGCTCCTGGGCTATCAGGTGATCTAGCAAGCTTTTGGCCTTAGGCTTTTATCTTTTTCCTTCAGGACGTGAGCTGAATAGGAAGGTCAGCAGGGTGCTTTCTTTGCCCCTCTGAGCTGGCAGGTCTTCACCCCAGCATCTGGCTCCAACAAATCCTAAATGATTTGGGATTTTAGTTTTTTATAACAACATACACATTTGTAGATGTACCATGATTTTAGCCATTGCCAGTATAGAAAATAAACAATGAAATCTTCCCCTTTCTCTGAGAAAGGGCTGTACACAGAACTGCTAATCGAGGGACTACCCATGCTTTCACATCTTCCAGGGCCCACCTGAATTCACTACTAAACCCCTCAATTAGTTTCCAGAACCTGCAGAGCTTATATGAGCCATCAGATAGCACTAGGAGCGACCAAGTGGCTTTCTCTTGTCCCATAATAAAACTGTGTTCAGCACCATGTGCATATTAACACCAGGGGTCACCTGACCTTTTCTGGTATCTGTTGAGTCACCCTCAAGCAAGTTTGTCCCAGCTGTCTGGCTTCTTCCCACACATTCCTGTTTAGACCAAAGAGGAGAGGACTGGCAAGTGGGGTAAGGGCACTGTTTCATTTCTGTCTAACTCATTCAAATAGATGAATGATTCACTAAGAAGCAATTTTCTGAACAACAACAACAACAAAAAAAAAAAAAGGAAGAGAAAAATCTCCTGCATGATTTAAATCACAACTCCCTTGGAAACAACTGCATTTATCCCAACTGTCAGCACTTCTGTTCTGAAAAGGGCTATCCCTGTACCCATGGCCACTGACAGCCACCTATGCTGGCACTGATGCCTCTTTCAGTTTGGGGCCTCAACAGTGAAACTTCACAGGACTCACAGGTACAGAGAGAAATTCCATAAATACTCAGTGGCAGACCATATCTAACAAGCAAGCAAGAAAAAAGGAATGAGTGAAAAGATGGACCTCAGCAGGGCATGTGGCTCTGAGGTTTCTGGGAGAGTCAAAGTAGAGGCCAAGCTAGGCAGGATGGCAACACAAAAGGAGGTAAATCCAGAATGACAAAAGAGAAGATAGGCTTGAGATGGTCCTGAGGCTGGCCGAACGCAGGGTAGACACCAGAAGTATGGTCATAGACTTAAGGTGATCAGTGGTCAAAAGCAACTGCTGTCCCTCTCCTAGCTACAGAAGGTCCTAGAACCCTTAGGTCATTCCCCACGGGGGAAGTGACCGGGACCCTGCAGATAAAGTCACAGTATGACTATGTCTCCTTTGGCACAGCAATGGGTCACATCCTCTCCAGGGGCTGCTTCTTTAAGTTTTCCTTAAAGAAGAGAGAATGGAAGAATTTCCAGAGCCCTAAAGGAACCTGTGGGTCTCTACAAAGCACTGTTGGAAAGGTCAGGAGTCAGGTTACTTTAGGGCCTGTCATCCCTTTGTCAGACACCTCCCTGTTGGCTGGCCGAATAGAATTACCAAACAGTGTCATTGCAGGTCAATCTCCTACCTCATAGAACTCTGCAGATGGCTTTTGGGATGTGAAACTGCCAGTCTGCAAGGAGCTGGACTAAGCTCTAGGACTACCCCTCGAGCCTCAGCTCTCTAGCCTCCTCACCAATCAGCAGACTGTCCAGCAAGGCTCAAACACACTGACGCTGAGGGCGGAACAAGTGATCAACCTGTTCACTTGGCCACCAGAGCAGAGCAGAAAAACTGCGCTCCTAGAACACAAGTTGCTCTGGTTAGCTGGAGCCGGTCCACAGACCATGTGTTGTAGTTCATAGGACCCACTTGTAGTCTTCTGTAGTCACAGCACTAAGTTAAAGGCCAGCAAGGGGGTGGGGCAAGATGATTCAACTGGTAAGGGCACCTGTCACCAAGCCTGACCTGAGTGTAATCCCCAGGCCCCACATAGGGAGGAGAGAAATGTCCTCACAAACTGTCCTCTCACCACCACATACACGTGTGCTGGCTCTGACCCCCACACAAAATAAATGGTTGATGTGATGGAGATTCCTGGAGAGAGCCACAGTGAGGAATGGATATGATCAACATACATTGTATACACACATGAAAAGTTCCATTTTAGAATTGATTTTTGAGGGTTTTTTTGTTTTGTTTTATGAATATTTTGCTTGGATGAATAGCTGTCTACCACATGTATGCTGTACCTACAGAAGCCAAAAGAGGGTTGGATCCCTTGGGACTGGAGTTGTAGACAGTTATGAGAGGCTATGCAGGTGTCAGGAATTGAACCTGGGCTCTCTAGAAGAGCAGCCAGTGCACATAACTGCGAAGCCATCTCTCCAGCCCACACAGGAAATGTTCAAAAACTAAAATTAAAAAAAAAAAGTTTCAACTTTGTGGTCCCAGTGGCCCTGTGGGTGGACGGGGGTGGCGCACTGGTGCTGCCCTGCACAGGGACAGACAGTGGTGGTCCAGGCCTGGCATATACTTTCCGAACCTCCTCCTGCCACAGCAGGGGGTCCCAGGCAAGGGCCTGGGCAGCACACAGGAAAGCTGCAGGGTGAGATGACAAGGGAAGGTGACTACAGAAAAAGTGTTTGCAGGAGTTAAGCTTAAACAGCCCATTGGACCCCACGACTTCCAGAAGAGAAGATCCCAGAGCTGGAAGAGTGACAGGCTCCCAGGATCATGGGGCCTTCATCTAGGCCTACTAGACAGGATCTGAGGCATGCAAATGCTGACAGAGCACACCCAAGAGGTAAAGGTCTTGACCCAGGTGACCACTGGCTCCCGCAGGACAACTTCTGCCCCAGCAATCTCACTGCAAGAATAACAGTGGGGACCCTGTGGCCAGGCCTGGTCCACAAGCAGGGCTTTCCATGTCCCTGAGCTAGCGGCTTCTTCCCTTGGCTCCTTACTTTTCCTTTATTTAAACCATTATTAAAGGGATAGGACATTTTGTTTTCACATTGACTCAGTGGCATATGTATACCCCTTCTTCCCCCCCCCCCCATCCCCTGGCTTATTCTTCCAGAAAGGGTCTTACTATGCAGCCTATGGTGGCCTGTGAAATCACTATGTAGATCAGGCTAGTCCTGAACTAGAGATCCACCTACCTCTGCTACTGGGATTAAAGGTGTGCATACCTTAATAAATCTAAGAAATGCCTCTGAAGCAGAAAACCCCTTTTCAAGAGATGCTATTAAAAATGGTACTCATGGTATATGGCATCCTGTCTGCAGACACTACAGGAGACTGTTGACAGAAACTCCGTTTCTCCTGGGCAGCCATCATTTTCTGGTTTTGTTTTTTAAGATTTTTCATTTTATGTACGTGTTTTGCTTGCTTGTATGTCTGTGCACCATGTGTGTACCTGGTACCCACACAAATAGGAAGAGGGTATCAGATCTCCTGAAATGGAGTTACAGATGGTTGTGAACTCCTGTGGGTTGTGGACACTGAATTTGGTCTTCTGCAAATTCAGTCAGTGCCCATAACCTCTGAGTCATCTCTCTAGCTTCAAGCCCCGTTTAAATTTCTTTGATTTTTTTTTGAGATTATAATATTACATCATTTCTTCCTTTCCCTACAAACCCTCCCATATACCCTTCCTTGCTCTCTTTCAAATTAATGGCCTCTTTTTTTCATTGTTGCTACATAAAAAATAGTTACTACATATATATATGTAGACATATTTACATACATTCCTAAACATGCATACAAACATATATACACACACACAACCTGCCCAGTCTGTAGAATGCCCGTTTTTTGTTGTTTTGTTTTTTAAGTCCCTCCTTGATCTGGATGTGGTGGTAGCATACACCTTTTATCCCAGCACTCAGGCAGATAGATTTCTGTGAGTTCCAGGTCAGCCTCATCTACAGTGTGAGTTCCAGGACAGCCATAGCTACATAATAAGACCCTGTCTCAAACAAACAAACAAACCAGGAAAAAACCCAAATCAACCACCAAACAACCAAAATCCCTCTTTGCTTTGCTTCTAGGAAGTTTAGTGCTCAACAGACAATCCTAACTAACCAAAACATAAGACAGAAACCTCCCCTTTTGTGTCTATCAACTTAACTACATGTTTTCCTTTCAACCCTTTTGCCTCAGTTGCTTTTATTAAAACTCCTATCACTGAGGAAGTGGCTCAGCGGCCAGGAACACTTGCTGCCCTTGGTAATGAGCTCCTGTTGATGCTGGGTACCAAATCTGGGTCCAGAGCCCTTAACCACTCAGCCATCTCTCTAGTCCCAAACCCCTTTAAACTTCTTTTGTTTTTTGAGATTAAAATATTACATCATTTCATCTGGGAGTGGTAGCACATGCCTGTGATCCCAGCACTCGGAGGCAGAGGCAGGTAGATCTCTGTAAGTTCAAGGCCAGCCTGGCCTACAAAGTGAGTCTAGGACAGCCAAGCCTACACAGAGAAACGCTGTCTTGAAAAACCAAAACAAAGAAACAAATTATGTCATTTCTCCCTTTCTGAGAACTGTCTTCAGTTCTCAGCATCTTATGGTGGCTCACAACCATCCAGATGTGATCTGGAACCCATTCCAGAAGATACAATACCCTAGTCTAGCCTCCATGGGCACTGCACACACATGGCAAACTTACATACACGCAGGCAAAACACTCATACACATAAAGGAAACTCTTCTAAATGAAATCTTGTTACGGGACTGGGGAGATGGCTCAGCTCTTAAGAGAATCTGCTGCTCTTGCAATAGGACCTGGGTTTGGTCCTTGAGTATCTCACAGTGAGCTGCAAATTCTTCTGACCTCCTGTGTACTCCTGCATGCACATGATGTTCATACAGGCAAGCACACATACATAAAAACAAAAATTCTTGCCACAATTAAAATATATCAGAAGGCCAGAGAAATAGCTGAACAACAAGTAAAGGTACTTGCCGCACAAGCCTGACCACCAGAGACTGGACCCTTGGAGCCTATGTAAAAGCAGGACATGATGGTGCACATCTGTAATTCCAGCAGTTCTATGATAAGAACAGACAGGAGAATCGCCTCAGAGCTTATGGGCAAGTAGGCCTGGTGTATGTAAACATCAAACAATAAGAGACACTCCATCTTGAGAGCAAACTGGAAGGCAAGAAGCACCATTCAAGGATGTCCTCTGACCTCCACATGAATACCATGGCAGGCACGCAATCATGCACACACACACAGAGCACAAACGAACACATATTTGAGCTTTACTTTTTATTTATGTGTTTGTATGTGTACAAATGTGTATGTGCCTGCAAAAGCTAGAGAAGCTCCTTGGAGCATGGTTCAAGAGGCTGTCCACTTGACATGGACACTGGGAACCAAACACTAGTTTTCTAAAAGCACTCTTAAGGACACAGCCATCTCTCCAGACCTTGCATGTTTTTAAGAAGTAAGACTTAACAGGACCTTGGGTGGTAGGGCCTATACCTATAATCCTGGCACTCAGAAGGCTGATACAGGAGGATAGAGACTTGAAAGTCAGCGTGGCCAGTTTTGCCAGTACCTTGGATTTCTCAAATAATTTTTAGGAATAAGACAAAGAACCTAGTTGAGCATGATGGCACAAGCCTTTAATCCCAGAATTCGGGAGGAGAGATCTCTGTGAATTTGAGACCAGGGTAGGCTGGTATACAGATTGATTTCCAGGACAGCCAGGGCTACAAAAACAACCTGTCTCAAAAACAAAAAATTAAAAACAAGCCAGGTGTGGGACCACACACATTTCCCCAGAATTAAGCAAACTAAGGGCAGGGAGGTAGCTAAAACTCAAATACAGGCCAGTCTGAGCTACAAAATGGAACCTGTCTTACAAAAACAATACTGGTATGCTGGCTAGGTGGATAGCAGTGGTTGTCATGCAGGCCTGAATCCCAAGAACGCAAAGTGGAAGGAGACTGACGCTCAAGCTGCCCTCTACCCTCCACACATGAACTGTGGTGCACATAATCATACACAGATACAATAAACAAACTTTTAGTTTAGCTCAGTGGTAGAATAAATGCTTAATACACACAACAACAATAATAAATAATTATCCTGTTTACCAGGATAAAAGTTAAACACAAAAGGAATATGGTTTACGGAATGAAGTACCTTTCAATTCCAGAAAATAAAACCGAGCCACAACTTTAAATAAGGCAAATGCGGACCCTTAGGTAAGTATCTCCGGATCAAGTGTGATCTACAGTCAGGTACAGTGGCTCATGTTTATTAATTCTAGCATCTGGAGGCTGAGGTAGGAATATTATGAGTTTGAGGCCAGACTCAGCTGTCAAGTGAAAAATCAAAACAAAAAGGGTGATCTAGGACAAGGTATCCATATCACCTCAGAGCTTGTTGTGAACCCATATTTTAGCAGGATCTTCAGAGGAGCTGCTGAACAGAGTTCTGTTTCTGAAACACTAGGGCTGTTTCAGCTTCGCAGAAAGATCTACTGTAATGGCCTTATGACTACGGACTGTATGACTAGCACAGGACAGGACATAGAAAGAAGTCTGTGCCCTTTGCAACGGACACCTGAAAGTGCTCACACATTATGGCAGGTTTTTCAGAGCTAACTACAGATTGTTAAAAGGGAATCCCCAGAAACAGTAAGATTCCTTACAAAGGAGTCAAAGTAAAATTTGGTACAATAAAACCAGAATTGCATTCTGGGTGTACCACAGTGCAAGTGTAGGAGGCAGAGGATACCTCCTTCCATTATGAGTTCCTGGGATTCAGGCCTGCATGACAAGTACTATTCCCACTGAGCCATCTTGCCAAGGAAAAGACATGTCAAAGGAAATTACAGCTGGAAGGAAATACATGTTTCAGTCTGTTTCCTGTGACACAAGAGTACCAGAAGTAATCCCCAGGGATTACTGCCTAGCAAATAGAAAGTTTTCTTCCACTTTTCATGACGTCTGTGAGGAACTTTGAAGACAAAGTTCTTCATATAAATATACTAATATAAGGCAGGAAACTACTCACAGCTAATTTCACGTTTCTCAATTTTTTGTGTGTTCTCATCCTCGAGATTTAAGTCAAATTACATTCTTTATACTCCTATACTCAATATTAGCCAGAAGGCAGACAAGTGATATATACCATCCCTCTGTTGTTACATGATGACCAAGTAAGAGACCAATCAAGAGGGTATCAAGCTGGGCATTAGGCCTATTATCCCAGGACTTTGGGAAGCTGAGGCAGGAGGATCCCTGAGTTCCAGACATGACTGGGCTACATCATGCACCAAACCAGGCATGATAATCTATGCTTACAATCCCAGTAGTAGAGAGGCTGAGGCAGGAAGAGACCCAGACAGGCCAGCTGGGGCCATCCTGGAAGACTCTGCCTCAGAATAAGACACTACTGTAAAACTTGACCAATTATTTCAACTTATCTGACCTTGAATGGTTGGTAAAACTTTAGAAACATAACTCTATGAACACTTTGGCAGGTTGGAGCAGTAACGACAAAAGGCTTGAGGGACTGCCTCAGGTAAGGCAGAGACTGAATAATCAAGAATTTTTTTTTCCTCATCATTTTGGGGCCTGAATTCCACTTTATAGATGAGAAAACTAAGGTAAAGAGAAAGTTAACTTATTGTGAATTAGCAGGATGGAAGGGATTGAAGTCTGGAAGACCCAGCTGCTCCCCTAACCCGTAAAAAAATAATACAACAATTTAAAGGCTTTTAGAAATTCCTGTTTTCTCAACTTTTGGCTTCACTTGCTGCTCTTGTTTTCTTTTGACTTCCTTCCCTTACAGACCTCTCATCCTGCTAGGGGCTGGGGAAATCCACAATACAGTGCCATGTGTCAGAAAGGCCGCCCATGAAGGCTGCCCAGAGAAGGGTATGTTTTTCAGTCGTGGGGGTAAGGAAAAACTTTCTAAAAGCTTTTCTGGTGATGTGAAGCCGAGGTCCACAACCCACCTCTAAGTGGTGCAGAACTCAACCCACCCCGCTGGAAGAGAACAAGAGTGAGAAGTAGTGGCTTGGACTTATTTTCACCAAGCCCAAACCAGAAAGTGTCGCAAGCTGTCAGGAGGCAGGGGCCCCCTTCCGTGTTTTGGACCTCATCGGTCAAGCCCCAGCGAGGTCAGCTCCGCGCTGGCCGTTCCCCGCTCGTTTTTGTTATTCCAGACACCACGCCGAACTAAGCCCGGTGACCCCAGAGGGCTTCTACGCCCCGGGCGGCGGGGACTGGCCAACAGGTGACAGCTGACAAGCGAGACGCTCGGCTCTGGCCCCCTCGGCGGCGTCCAGCGCGCCCGGGGAGCGGTGGCCGTGACCCGCCGACTCCCCGCGACCGAGGCCCCGCGCGCCCCGCAGGCCGCGCCCGCCCTCCGCGGCCAGCCGGGCCGCTCGCCTCCGCCCTGCACGGTCCGCAAGATGGAGGCGCAGGCACGGCGCGAGGCGCCCCCGCCGCGGCCAGCCTTTGTGCCCTCGGGGCCGCGGGCCTCCCACACGGGGGCCCACGCGGAGCCTCAGGCACGCGCGGGCGCCCGGCCTCCCCGGAGTCTCGGCGCCGCGACCCTCGCGCCCGCTGCGGCCTCTTTACCTCACTCCGAACCGTCGCACGTCCCGAGCGGCCCGGGAGGGGGGCTGGGCCGGGGGTCCCGAGCGGCAACCGCGGGGCTGCTGCGGGCGCCCGCGCTCCGGGGGAGGGAGGGCCGAGCGCCCGCCACGCCCTCCGCGCGTGCCGCTCCTCCGCGGAGGACGCCCGAGGAAGCCGCCAATCCGAGCCCTCGGCCAGGAGGATTGGCCAATCCTCAGCCCGCTTCTGCCCCGAGAGCCCGCCCCCCGCGGGGCCCTGGCCTATGGGAGGCCGGACCTTCTTTCTCCGCCGCCCCGATGCTCGTGCGGGGTGGGTGGCTCGCGGCGCCCGCGCCCCCGCGGGTTGGCGGTGGGGGTCGCCGCGGGCTCGGCCTTACGTTCGGCCCGGCGCGCTGGCGGCGGCCGGGAGGGCGCTCCCTGGCTTGGTGCTCCCTTTTAGCGTCGCTTGGAGACCCCGGAGGCGTGGCCGCCGCGCGAGCGGGAGGCGGGGAGCCCGTGCGGCGCGTGGGAGCCCCGGGAGGACGAGGTGTGGGCCGTGCGTCCCGCTGCACGCTGCCGCCGCTCGGAGTCGCCGGTTCCCAGCCCGCCGCGGCCTTTCCAGCGCAGGAGTCGCTTGCCGTGCCCCGCGGGCCTCCCAAGGGCTTACCTCGACCTTCCCGCGCTGGCGGGCCTGTGCTTCTGGAGTAACTCCGTGTGTGCGCACCGCAGTCCTAAATGGTAGCAAGGAGTTCTGTGGTCCAGTTGGGGTCTGTTCTCATCTAGGGCCAGCCAGCAACAGGGTAAAAAGAACCCATTACAGCTGTCCTCTTACTGTCCCTTATAGGCGTTGGGATGGTAGGACTCATAGACACAGGGACTGCAGCTTTGGTGTCGCAGGGAAAAAAGAACCGGAACAATCCCAAAGCTGGTATGAATCAATGTTTTAAGTTGGTCACCTTAGTTAACCGCTCTGGTCACAGCTCTTAGTGGACGTATTATCCTATTGCTTCTTCTCACTTGTGGCCCGTGTATTGTCGATGCTTTAGTCAGTTAAGGAGCATGTTTCCCCCGTGCAGCTAATGATTTCAAAGCAACAATCCCAACCCAAAGACACGTCTCAACGATCTGAGATGGACTGCTTCAGAGGAGGGAATGAGAGGTCTAATAACTGCAAAGCCCCTGAAAGATCCCCAGAAGGCCCCAATCTGTTTGACCAATCTGGCTAAATCCCAGCTCTTGAAGCAGCCATTCAGTTTCAAGGTTAACACATGGGCTTGAGCTAAGATTTAGCAAACCTGATGAAAAGCCTTAGCAACTCTGGAAAGTTCCTCGATGTTTACCCAATCTTAATCCCCGCCCCCACCCCCTCCTCCTGAGTCACTACTAACCAATCAAATGAAAGGTTACCTCACTCTTTCTGGAAATCTCCCTAATTGTCTTTAAATTGAGCGTGTGTGCTCACTTTTGGGCTCCATTCTAAGGAATGGTGATCCCAGCAGGCTGGTAAATTTCTGCAGAATCAACACTACTTGCTTTTGCATCCTACTTGAGTCTGGGGTCCTTCTTTAGTGATTCTCGGAATTTAGCCTCATCACGCCCAGCTTTTTATTTGGCTTTGTTTTTTGTGAGAATAAATTTCATCTTAGCCCAGGCTGAATTTGAACTCTTGATCCTTTGTCTCTGTCTCCCTAGTACTAGACTGCACTAAGTAAAAGTGTATGCAAGGCCTTGAGTTCACTTCTCAGCCCAGAAGGAAAAACTTAAAAAGGAATTCAGAACAGAAATATGTCAAATGGGTAGTTAGCATTTACCAGCGTGCATCCAGCTACTTGTTTAAAGGAAAAAACAAAAAACAAAAAGGACCTATGAACTGGGTTAGCAGTAAATGTTAAGTGTGATTGAGCATCCGTATAGCCTCAATCAGATGTGTTCTAGCCCCTTCTTTGAGCTTTGCTCAGGGGCCTTCTCACCTCCTCAGTATGCTGCCTCAGTATGTTGTTGCTATTGAGACACGGCCTCATATGTCCTAGGCTAATCTGGAGTCACTTTGAACATCTGAGGTCCTTCTGCCATTTCAGTGCTGGAGTTGGAGTTACATGCCACCACACTTAGTTGCTTCACTGGTGGACAGTGAACCCAGAGCCTCATGTATGCCCAGAAAGCACTCAGTCACCTGAGCTACATCACCAGATCCTCTATAAAAAATAACCTATTAGAGTTTTGTTGGTTGTCTTAATAAGGTAAGTTGACTTCCAAGCCTTTCAGACATTACTGTGGAGTATGTTAATGATTACCAGGATTTATACATGATCACAGCCAAAACAGTACAGTAAACCAGTGAATGAAACTTGAACATTTCTCCAAAACAGGAAGTTGCAATTTCTAGTGAAACATTTATTCCTATGCTATATTCATCTTGATCTCTTATTTCTGTTTTATTCATTGATATTTTCTGAATATAGGTACAAGTAATATGTTACACTGTCTTCCAAGTCTTTTAAAGTTTTATTTTATTTTTTTATGACACTTATCTGTGTGGGGCACACACACCACAATGTGAGTATGGATGGCAGAGGACTGCTTGCGGGAGTCCATTCTCTCCTTTCATGGTGTGGGTCCCAGGGATTAAACTCATGCCGTTGGGGCTGGAGCAGTGGTCTTTACTCTCTGAGCCATTTTGTTAGTCCTGTCTTGCAAAACTTGAAGATTTATTTATTATGTACACAATGTTCTGTCATCATGTACACCTGCATACCAGAAGAAGGCACCAGATCTCATTAACCTCTGAGCTATCTCTTCAGCAGTGGAACTTGCTTTTTAGACCAAATGGGTCAATTGCTTTTTTTTTTTTTTTTTTTTTGGACAGGGTTTCTCTGTGTAGCTCTGGCTGTCCTAGAACTCATTCTGTAGACCAGGTTGGCCTTGAACTCAAAGATCCACCTTCTGCCTTCCAAGATTAAAGGCGTGAGCACCACTGCCCTGCAGATCAATATTTTTATTATGCCACATATTCTAGCAACTTCAGGAATGAAATGTCAAAGAATTAAGAATTATTTATAATAGAAACATTATTTCATTCTCATCTGATTTCAGAAGTCACTTATTTCCTTAAATCTGAATTTACCTTATATAAATTTGCAGTTTTTTTCCTGCTACAGGGACAACCCGGCTGGTGACAGCTGTTGGCACCATGACCACTGGACACTAAGTGCTGCTGTTGCTGACATTTGATGCTGCCAGAGTAAATTCCATCCTTCTTGACTTTGAACCTCGGCTCAGTATGTGCTCAGGCTCTGGGGTGTGGAGAGAGACATAAAGTATCTGGTCCCCTAAGCTTCCACAGTAGGAATTCTGGCCTTGCAATGTGCCAGATTCGTGCAATGGGTATTCTGCAAACGCTGGGAAAATCAGCCAAATAATAGATGAAGTAAAAATGAAAAAAAGGAGAAACATCTATATTCGCTGTGCTTTCTCCTCCACCTACATAGAAAGCCCATCTGCCTTGTGAAGAGTAAGATCAAGAGTTCCTGATGGAAGTTCAGCTGTTATCTGTCCTTCTGTTCCCAGCTCATGTCAACCTCTTTCTCTCCTTAAAGTCCCAGGGAAGATGTGAATGTTGGACTGTTCGCCTCTGACTGGTAGTTTTCATTCTGAGCTACTTCAGCCCAGGTTTGCTGACAACTTGGAACTAGTGCCCCCTCCAACAGAGCGACTTCTGCACAGCAGCCCTGTGCTCAGGACTTTAGCAGCTATTCTGAAACCTGTAAACGATGTCAGCACAGGGGAACAAACTCGGCATGAACTTCACTCTGCTGTCTCACTGACAAGGTTGTGAATGGAGAAAGCTGAGTAAAGAAGGTGAAGGGTTAGGATACAAAGAGACAGCGGGGTGCTCAGATGGCACTGTCTTGTGGTGTCTGCACCACAGACACAAAGGTGAAGCTGGAAGTCATGGCTGGAGAAGTGAAGGTGAGCAGTCTGTCACATAGATACAGCAGTTCTGTAGTCAGGAGAGAGACCCCATAGGGATAGAGAAGAATGTAAAGTGCAGTCAAAAATCTCTATGTGGTATACTCAAAACTTTTTTCCTAAAACTTTTAGTGTTTGTGTGTGTGTGTGTGTGTCAGTCACAGCACACGTGTGGAGACCAGATTGGGTCCTAGGGACTGAACTCCAGTCATCAGACTTGGCAGCAAGCCCCTTTACCCACTGAGTTGTCCTTAGTCAACCATTTTTATAATAACTTTAGAAATTTAAATCTGGAACAAATGGAATTGGTTTTGCTGAATGTCATGGTGTCAGACTGTCAGAATTTGTGTACAGCCCACAGACTGCATGTCTTAACATCATGTTATTAAGCTTCTTGAGGTTGAGCAATGTTTAGAGCTACAAATTTGGAATTCTCCCGACCCCCAAGTTCTCTCTTTCCCTAACTCAAGCAGGCTGCAGGTTTGCTTTACTTTCCTCAGGAGATCTTTATGGCAGGCTAAAAGCTGAAGGTGCCTGCAGAACAACTTCCTGACTGTGGCTGCGCTCCCTCTCAAAGAGAGGGTTTATTTTGGCTAATGCTTTTAGAAGTGACAGTCCATCATGGCATGAAGGGCATGTCAGAGCCTTGGACATGGACAATTCACATCCTGGCAGCCAGGAAGGAGGAAAGGGTTGGTGGTGACCGGCTGGGTTTCTTCTTTCCCCCTTCTGTTCACTATGAGCCCCCATTCAGGGCAGGTCTTCCCTTCAGTTGATCCTTTCCAGACACCTAAAGGCATGTCTCCATATCTTGTAAGGGATTCTAAGTCCAGTCAGGTTGACAATGAAAAGTGACCATTGTAGGCTCAGTGGGTAAAGTGCCTATGGTGAAAACAGAGGACCTGAGTACAGCCCTCCAGAACCTGCATTCCTAAAAAGTTAAAACGAAAGCCAAACTTGGCAGTACATGTTTGCAGTCCCAGCACTGGAGAGACAGAGATGGTCCCTAGAGCTCACTGGCCAGCTATCCTAGCATAATCAGTAAGGCCCAGGCCAAAGGATACTATCACAAATTAAAAAACAAAGTGGGTGACCCTTAACCTACATGTGCACACACACATGCACATATACTCACACAAATAAATGTGCTTGTGCGTGCCAACACACAAGCACACACACAATGTCATATAGAAATCAATTTTTAAGAGTTGCCATCTCACCTGGGTGTCACTCCCGTGACTCATGCCTGGACTCCCAGCATTCTAAGAGTGAGGGCCAGAGGGCTGCTGTGCTTTGAGGCCAGCCTGGGCTATGTAGTAGGTTCCAGGCCATCAGCGTGTGTACTGCCCAGATTCGGAATTTAAAATTTGAATCCTCTTAAAAGTCTGAGGAAGATCTAGAGTTTATGACCAGTCTGAACTACTTGTTACAATCCAGGCTCTGAAAGCTAAAACAGTAGATATAAATAAAACTAGAATGCTGTCTTTGTGGGGATGGTGGCATGCAGGGGGACTGGGAACCTGTCAAGGGCTATTTCATGTCTCGTATGAATCTGGAGTGATCGCACTTGCCTGTAATTCCAGTGCTGGGAGGGAAAGGCAAGAGGATTAGGAAAGAATTCAAGGACAGCCTCAGCTGAGTAGTGAGATCAAGATCAACCTGGGCTATATATGGCTTTATCTCAAAGGTCTTCACACTCATGAGTGTGATAGCAAGATGGCTGAGTGAGTGGAGACACTTCTTGCCAAGACAACCTGAGTTTGATCTCTGTCTTAGGGTTTTTATTGTTGTGATAAAACACCATGACCTAAAGCAACTGACTTGGGGAGGAAAGAGTTTTTTCATCTTCCAGCTTGAAGTCCATTATCCAGTGAAGTCAGAGCAGGAACTCTGGCAGGAATCTGGAGGTGTGAACTGATACAGAATTCATGGAACAGTGCTACTTGTTCCATGGCTGGCTTTAACTGGAGGGCCACAATGTTTTGGCTCCTGGAAGAGTGACAACTCAGAATCAGTATCCAGTAAGCCCCCTCCCCCAAATCCTTTTTCTCACTGTACAGTTACTCTAGTAAAACACCATAGATCCTCCAGTGGCATGGAGAAAGGGCATCAGCAAGGTCCTTCCTCTGGGGGACTGCCCTTAAACTGGATCCAGTCTGGAAATTATCTGGCTGTGGATCTTAGTTACTATGATCCAATGTAGCCTTTCATTTGTTCTAGAGTTTTTCCACATGTATAGATCAAACAAAAAGCAAGTAATCTTATCTATTTCATTCCAGAAAACCATGATTGATTAACTAGTCTCAAAGTTCCATATGAACCATGACATTATAAACGTCTTTTTGCATGTACTGCCCATGATGGTAACTGCTCACCTTGCCTTTGGCGACTCGTTGTTGCCATCTGGCTCTGACTACCCTGGGGCACAATTAATTCATCCAGTCAGGTATCAGTATCTCCCAACCCAAAGTCTGGCGCAGGAAAAGGGTGACAACAAAGCTCCTCAAATGTGCTGGCGTCCCTCTCATCATTTTTAGTAAAAGATTTGTCTCCTGGCTTCTCACATTGTTTTTCTAATAGTTTGTTAATTCTTATTTTACATACTTTGGTATTTTGCCTGCACACATGCCTGTGTGAGGGTGTTGGAACCCCTCAAACTGGAGTTATAGACAGTTATGAGCAGCCATGTGGTTGCTGGGAATTGAACCCAGGTCTCCTGGAAGAGCAGCGAGTGCTCCAGGCCTGAGGATTAGGTTTTAAGCAGAGAACTCACCCCAGCATTCCAATTTCTATAAGGAACATTAGGCATCTATAGCTCATTTTCAGTAGGCCATCTTTTCACAAATACTTCAAACTCTTGGTACCTTTTTTTTTTTTTTAACTATGCCAGTTTCAAGATCAAACTTGGAATCTCTGCTCAATGGCCCCTTGTTGATGACAAACTCAGCTGATCCAAATTTATGTTCTTTTCAACATTATCCTATGCCTTTAAAATCTATTGCCACTCATATTACCCAGACTCCTGCTTGGATGAATCAGCAAACACATTAGGTTCTTTAGTGGTGTAGTACAGCCCCAAGGATCACGCTTTGTATTCCACTCCTGGGGGCTTGGTTACCCCTGTGTCTAGTTATAGGGCTAGAGGTGATGGCAGGTGGTTCTGAGGGACGCCAGCTTTGTGTCTGACATCTTTAGGGAAGGCCTTTGTCTGCTCTAGGGAACGGGGTTAATCAGGCAAAGGCAGAGCAGCAACACCGCAGGGCTTTGGCTGAGGACACAAATGCATCTCCTGCCAACGGTGGAGAGACTGTTTCCTCAGGCAGAGTGGAGCCCTCAGAATCTGAGGAGTCAGCACTTTCAGCCGCTCTGGAGCGCTCCCACGTGTCACCATCTGAAGGATCCCATTCTTTCAAAGAAGCAGTGCCCTGCCTTTAACTGCTGACACTCAACGAAGCTGCCAATTAAAATTTATGTTGTAACTCTGCTAATCGTATAATGAGGATTTGGGTTTGGCTTTCTGAAACTTGAGCTCTCTGACGGCAGGAGAAAAGATTCTCTTCCAGTGCACACTTAGAAACCTTTAGACTGTGTATGAGCATCTGGAGCCAGACACTTTTATGATTCAGCTCATTGTCTTGTGTAGCTTTGTTCAAAGATGCTAAAAAGAGCCAACCAGCATTTTCCACAGACCTTCAGGTTCTTCACAAGAGGCAGATTGGGATCAAGCACATCCTTGTAGAAAAGTTCTATGTATATTGGTTTTTTTGAGAGAGGGTTTCTCTATGTAACAGTCCTGAGTGTTCTGGACTTGCTTTGTGGACCAGGCTAGTCTCGAACTCACAGGGATCTGCCTACCTCTGCTCCCTGAGTGCTGGGATCAAAGGTGTGCACCACCATGCCTGGCTTAGATAAGTTCTTTAAATAATTAACACTGGATTTTCAGTGCTCCAAACACTATTTACGGAGTCTTCTGTGATCATAGGTTCTATATATCCAGCTGAAGATCCAGTTCCAGGTACCACTAAGCCCACTGGAGAATCTCAGCCTTAAAATTCTGTTTCTCCAGAACCACTCTTGTGGTACCAATTTGTTTTAGTGTTTGGTGGAACAGAATCAAGGGGATGAATATATATTCATGTATGTATGTGTGTGTATGTATGTATATACATGCGTGTGTAATACAAATATAATTTTATTAAGCGCTTTAAAATGATAACACCTGGGATGTTGAGAAGCTGGTACTCTGGCCTTGAGTTTGGGCGCCTCAACACTCTTGACTAGTCCCACATAGCTGTCTGTCAGAGGGGGAGTGCGGTGGGAGCGCGAAAGCGCAAGGCCTCTGCAGTCCCAGCCTGTGCTGCCTGCCCACAGGCTTCCTAGAGAGCACCTGCTGCCTGATCCATGATGAAAACTCAGAAATGCTGCTTCTGCGATCAGCAAAGGAGTCCGCAGCGCCATCAACAGCAGGGTGAGCTGACTCATCAGCAGGAGGAAAGACCTAAGCAGCGAAGGTCAGAATAAATAAACTACTCTCTCTCTGAAGTAACCCCTCACCCCCCCCCCCCTTTAAAAAAAATCCGGGATGCTATCTGAAAATGCTGCCCACAGCATCAAGGCAGTCAGGAAAATTCTTTAGGTGAGGCACCCTGGTCAGATGATTCTAATTTGTGGTCAGTTGACCTTAAAACCAACCACAGCAATCTCCAGGATCCACGTGGTTGAAGCAGAGAGCTCACTTCCCTCAAGTTGTCCCCTGGTCTATACTCACACACATACACAAACCGAATAAAATAAATATAATTTTTAGGTTAGAACCTCCACACAGATCCCGTCTCCCCTTTTCAGGTGAGATGGGAGGCAGGGCCAAAGTGAGGTTATGGCTGTGGGGAAAGAGATCCCACTGTCCTTCAGGAGATGATAGCATGAAGCCATTTCTGCAGATGAATGAAACAGGCAACAGTCACAGTCCTGTTTTGTAATATCCTGCATGTAAACAGAGCAGATGAAAAGCCCACTAATTAAATGGCACTGTGGTTTGGTAGAGCCTATTTTATGGGTTTGGTTGCTACCTCTTAGGCTTGTGAGATGGCTCAGAGGGAAAGGCACTTGGTGTCACGCCTGCTGACCTAAGTTCTGTTGCAGGGGCTTACATGGTGGAAGGAGAGAACAGGGCCCTGAACGTCATCCTTGACTACCACGTGAGTGCCATGGCACGTGTGCAGGCAGCCCCAGCCCACACACAAATGCAAGGGAATTTAAAAATACCTTACTCAAATAGCAACCTCCCCACTAATTGTACATGTGATCATGGCTCTGCTATTGAAACTCAGAGTCTGTGGGCCTAAATAAGGGTAGGAACATTATCTCCAGGTTACAGATAGGATTAAGTTGAAAACTGTTTAAGAAACCAGCTGTGCTGGTAAGGTTTTGTCCACTTGACACAAACTGAAGTCTCCGGGGAAGAAGGAACTTCCATTGATGACTTGCCTTCATCAGATTGGGCTTTGGGACATGTCTGTGAGGCAGTTTTTTCTTTAGTAATTAATGTAGGAGGGCCCAGCCCATTGTGGGCAGGACATCTCCTGGTAAGTGGTCCTCGGTTGGATATTAAAGCTCTCCAAGCTAGCCAGTAAGGAACACTCCTTCATGGTCCCTTCTTCAGTTCTGGCTTCCTGCAGAGATGGACTGTAACCTGTAAGCCAAAACAAGCCCTTTCCTCTGCAGATTGCTTTTGATCATGGGCAGCGGTCCATGGGGTGATGAAGAAGTTAACAAAAGCGTGCTATTATTATTAGATGTGTAGAACTTAGAGTTGGATGCCTATAATCCCAACACCAAGGAGGTTGAGGCATAAAGATGGCTGAGAGTTTGTGGCTAGCCTGGGATATCTATGTATACATCTATCCATCTATCCATCTATTCATCCATCCATCCATCCATCCATCTATCTGTGTACATGTTTGATTCTGAGTCAATTCTGTTTAAGGTGCATGGGGTTCTATGAAATAGGCTTTCTCTTTTTCTTTCTTTTTTTTAAAGAGACTTGAAGGTATAAGGGATAAGGGACTAGCACATAGGAGAGCTAGAACCCTGTTCTTTGGGATATAAGACCATGCAAGACAGTGGTGCAGTCCTACAATATGACCACAAGATGGAGTCCATTGTATCCTAAAGAGAGCAGATGCTGAGACTCAAGACCAAACTTTGGGCAGAGCGCAGGGAGTCTTATGGAGGAAGAGAAGGGTGGGGATAGAGGGACATGGAAGGGACAGGAGCCCCACAAGGAGACCAACAAAGCTAAAGGATATGAGCCCAGGGGGTCCTGCAGAGACTGATGCACCAATGGGAGGACCATGCGTAGAGGGGACCTAGACTTCAGATCTGCCCATGGGCAGCTCAGTCTCCACGTGGATCTCTGAGTGAGGGGAGCAGGGGCTGCCTCTATCATGAACTTGGTTGACTGCTCTTTGATTACTCACCCCTGGTGATGCAGCCTTGCCAGGCCATGAAGGAAGAGGATCTGGGCGGTCCTGATGAGACTCAACAAGCTATGGGCAAACAGCAGCAGAAGAGAACTCTCACTTTCAGTGGACTAGTGGAAGGGGATGGGGGGAGAGGGAGGGCGGGGGGACTAGGGAGAGTTGAGGGAGGGGGCTTCAATCAAGATATATAATGAATAAATTGTGAAAAAAATTAAAATTAATAAAAAAAGAGTTTGCATTGGCAACCAATTTCAGTACATGAGTGCAAAACACCTGGACGTGGAGGATTACCTGCACTACACTCAGCCTTCCAGAAGTTGTGGGCTATTCACCAGAGAAGACTACTCAGACCCATGGGTTTAAACCAATATATAGTGTTTAGTAGCCAGCCAGCAGCTACACTGGGTGTTTGGGACACCATTGTAGGCCCAGCCTTTCTCAAGGTGAGCTTTTAAGCACAAATACCATGGTCTGGGTTGACATACTTCAGTTAACAATAGTTAGTCAGAAGCAGAGCTACAGATGCCAAAAAGCGAGGTTCATACATTCTGAGACTCTCTCAGAACTGTGGACTTTGACAGATTAGGTCTTTGTTTTCTTTTTTGGCAGGGGTGCTGCATATGTGCTGAGTTTCACAGCCTGAATGGCACCTCCAGCAGCTGAGCTAAGGCTGGGGCCCTGTTACATTCCCAATTGGCTTTAGTAAATGAGTCAAATCATGGGCTTATCCTGTTTTAGTTTAGGATACAGGGCCCTGCTGTTAATCTAATCAGAATGAGAATTAAAGCCCAGCCAGTGCTTGATATCAGAATCGCTAGCAGGGGGGCCGAGAAAACAGAGACTGGCACCAATTATTTCCCCAACCATGGCAAGATTTTTTTTCAATTACCCGTGATCATTTAGTAAAGAAGCAACAAGTTCCCCCAAAGCCAGACATAGGTGCTCTGTAGTTGTTTTTCATCTAAGGCCCTCCAATTTTGTAGGGTCATTTCTGTAAGGGGTTCGGTAACTGGTTTCACTATCTCCAGGTCCCCATCAACCTTCTGCTTAGTTTGGGAAGCCTCAGAAAAGTCGCACTTAGTCAAACCATTGGTTCGTGCCCACCAAGCAATCTCAGGTACTTGGTTATATGGCTGTTGTCCAGAGAATTAACCCATAAGGCAGACTAGGAGGCATCAAAATTAGGGGAGGTGCCTGGGATTAAAGTGTTGGATATTAAACAAGTCTTCTGCCTCCAGTCACAGTGAGTTCTGTCGGTCAATGGGCTAGCAGTCTGCTTAGTTCCTATCCCTGTGTAGGACAGGGGCTCAGGGTATAGGCACAACCAGCAAACCTGACTGATTTTTAGCTTGGAATGGTTAACTCTATCCCCAGGGTCCCTTCCTGTGGTATACAGTCTGATTCCCCCAGGTTTTTCCTGTTTCCCAAAGGACAGACTTTTAACAGAAATGTTCAGGAAGTCTGTTTTACAACCCCAAGTTTTGCAATGGAACGTCCCTTATTTCTGGCAACTAGGAGGCCCAGCAGCAAGGCATGCACAGAATTGTAAAGTCTGTATTTTTATTTCAAAAGAGAAATTCCCACATCGTATACACACACACACACACACACACAACCAGACACTAAGTGGGCATCAGTAGGTATAGGTCAAGATGGAATATGGGTTGCTGGTCTGTAGTCAATGGTAGCTAATACTTTCCCTCTGTCTTCCTCAGTTTTCAGTCCAGGCCTGAGGGCAGTATGGGTTGGACCGTGACCCTATACTCACACCCATCGTTCAAAACACAAGACTCAGGAGGAGGTAGAGGGACAAAGGAGTGGAAGGGCCTGGAGCCCTTTACTGGGTCTGTAGTCCAGGAGACAGTCTGTTTGGCAGCAGTGTCTGTGGCTTCCACTTTCTTGACTTGCAGGTGGTAGATTCATGGTGTAATGTCAGCTACTTTCACAGCCACAGAATGAAAAGAATCACCATGTAGGACCTTTTCAAGGTGGTTATAGTACTCATTTGACTACCTCTTTGAACCAGTTAGATACCAGACAGTATCACCAGACTCGAACAGCTGAAACGGGTGGTGGACTTGGAGGTCGGCTGTCTGTCTCTGTGGAGGTCGGCTGGCTGTCTCTGATAGTCCAATGAATACCCTGTATAGAGGACTGGAGGGCCTGAAGTGACCTGAGAAAGAAACAGTTCTGCCAACTGTTAGTCTCTGAGCCTGGGCTGCAGTTGGGGAAGTCTTCCACACATAATCTCATAGTGGGGAAAGCCCTCCCCATATGGTGCAGCAGCCTGAAGCAAAGCAACGGAAGAAGCTCTATCCACCCTTTGCTGGACTCAAATGAGCGTTTTATTTGAGGTTTTTGTTTTTTTTCCCCAGTGTTTTGTTTATTCTTTTCACCTGGCCAGAACTCTGAGGTCTATGCATATAATGAAGTTTTCAGTCTATGTCTAAAACTTTAGCTATTAATTAAGAGATTTGGGCTATGAAAGCCAGGTCATTGTCGCACCCCATTGTTAGGGGAGGCCAAATCAGGAGACCAGTTCCTGGGTGAGCTTTTTGGCTACTATTTAATCAGTTTCAGTCTGGGCGGGGAACACTTCTACCTACTTGGAAAAGGCATCTATAGAAACTAGCAAGTACTTTTATCCTCGCCCAGCAGGCCAGTCTCTGTGATGTCAGTTTCCCCGAGTTTGCTGGAGTGTGGCTTTCTTATGTGGACCCCTTCCTAGGTAAGGGCTCTCTGCTTTGGATCTACTTGAGCACAAACCTGGCCTCTGGCTGAGACATCCATGCTGTTTAGTCTAGGTATAACATTACCTTGTCTGAGCAACTCAGAAAGTTTTGTGGACCCCGATGAGTAGTGTCACAAGCAAGAGGGTGGACACCTGTAGTTAGTATAACAAAAGTTATGTTTTATTATGCCGAGGGTCATCACACGAGGTTCGCACTCTAAATTCCCAACTATGGTCCTAAGTCTGTTGCCCCAGGCTGCTCACTGTTCACTGTGTCTTAGCTGAATTTTGAGCCTCCAGTCTCTAACAGAAGTCTCTGATTCGAGGGTCAGGATCCTCAGGGGAGACTCTAGGCACCGGGCAGATCAAGGTGGCATGTCTCCAGATGTGCAGAGCAGAGCATTGCTCGTGGTCTCTGCTTATATACTGTGCAGTGGGAGTCATGGGGTTCTAAGATTGTGTTTCTCTTGAGTGAGTGACGTCGCTGTGTTCTGGCTATCAGTGCAGCCTTTGGTATAGTGGGGATCCTGACTAAGCTCTTTTGACATGTTTAAAAAACTTTTTTTTTCTACGCTCATTACCAGTAGCCTGGCGTAGGTCAGTTACCAACAGCTCTGCCAGTTGTTTATGGGAGAATGATCTTTTCCTTTGGTGTCCTCCATTAGCCCGTGGATTTGAGATGTCTATTTCTTATTTATCCTGGAGTCTCAGGCAGCACCCGATGATGGTATATCATCAGAATATATATAGGCCCCACTGGTCTTTGGGCTGTTTGTCAGGCATCGAGCTCAGAAGCCTTGCATTAGAGGACAGCAATTTGTAGGAGAAGCCAAATGACCTCTAGGACAGCCAAGATTTCTCAATGTCTTTTTTTTTCCCAACAGTGGTAAGCCCTCTTTTCCTGTAGACCGTACCATGGACATGCCTGCTGGTAAAAGCATACTGACTGGTGGTCTGTGTATGTGTTAGAGGACTTCCCATCTGAGAGCCTGGGTGAGATCAGTCAGTTCTGCTCGCTGGGCTGAGATAGCTGGCTTCCGCCCAAACTGCAGCTCCCACGTAACTGGTTTCATCTTTCATCTCCTGACAGTCATAGATGAGCACCTGTGTCATCAGGCAAGAGGGTAGCCAAATTGATGGCGGTGGGTTGTGGGCCAGGAGTGAGGCCCGGTACTGGGTCACACAGTCATTAGACAGCCAGCATTCTGATGTTCCTCAGAGGAGGGCCTTATACCGTGGGGTGCTACGCGAGTTTAAGATCTTGACCCAGAGGTAACTTGTTTGCTTTTTGTAGACCCAGGGGAGCCATCCTGGGACTACAGGGTCCCATCATTTGGACGGGTATGTCATGGGCATTTCCATGACCCCAATGTGATGTTGTTCGCTTTGCCTCAGTGCAGATTAGGGGCTCAGTGCCCCCCTTTGTGCTGGTGTATAGAGGCTCTTGCTATCTCCACAAACTCTGGTATCGAGAGGCGGCAGTGTCCAGCTGCACCTAGGAACCTGTCTCTGACTCTTGGGATCTGAAGGATGGCGGCAGTCCTTCTGCTTCCTGTCAGCCACGATGGGTAGCCGTCTATAAACTGGGCTTTCTTATCGCACATCCTGTAGCCCAAGGTCTGTAACGCTTGCAGCAGTCCCTCAGTGGCCCTGTTATAATCTGTTTTCTCCGAAAATCTCGGATGGAAGGGCAGGAGTCAGCATTTAGTGTTCTTAAATCCTGGGGCAAGCTGGGGCTCCAGGTTTCATTTACCTGCTCTAACCTCCCATTGGGTCTGTCCATTTAAATGTAAAGATGGTTTGGCTCACCTCTCACCTCTGCTCATGGGAGGCTGAAGAGTGGATCTTTTGGGTCCAAGGCAGTGTACATCTGCTTCTTTGGAAGAATCAGACTCATGAGAATCAGAGGTCTTAGGTTTCTTCATAGGCAGGTGAGGCATGTTCCAGGGTGACAGGCAGGACACCAGGATGCTGTCTCTTCAAGCCAGGCAATACAGTCTGAACTTTTCCTTTTTGTTTCCGGGGTCATCTGGGTATTGGTAGTCTGCAAGGAGGTAGCCGAACTAGTTAGTTGAGCAATTATAGAAGCATGGTGTTGGACCAGTCTTGGGGGGAGGGGTAGTTTCTTCCTGTACCCCCAGGAATCTTTGTTGTCCATCCAAGAGACAGTCCAACTATATCTTTTGATTAGAGACAGAACTTTCAGCTAGGAGATGGTCTTTTTAACTTTTTTGGGGGGGCATTTTTTAAAAGTTACTGATTTATTATTTATACAGTACTCTGCCTGCGTGTATATGTACACCAGATTTCATTATAGATGGTTATGAGCCACCATGTGGTTGCTGGGTATTGAACTCAGGACCTTTGGAAAAGCAGACAGTGAGCTTAACCACTGAGCCATCTCTCCAGCTCTAGGAGATATTCTTGTGACAGAGGGCAAGAAAACAAAACTTTGCTGGGTGCCTATAAGTCTTAACTGTGTCTCATCATCAGAAAAGGTGACAGTGAGTTCAGTTTATGTAAAAAGTCTTGTCCCAACCAGTTGTCTGTTATTAAACACCTTTGAGCTACCTCCAACAACTGGGACCTACTTACATATTTAAAATTTTTAAATTTTTATAACTTTTTCTATATCTGGGACCAATGGGGTGACAGAAAAGGGAATCTTTTTAGCAGCTGTCTTTAATCCTCTAACTAAGACCTAGCAAAAGCTGTTTAAAGTCTCCTTGGTCAGTGTTGGACAGGAAGGAACATGTTTTGTCCAGGCTATGTTGTCTGGCAGCAAGGCCCCTCCCAGCCCAAGTGTGGCTTTTTCGTTTGGTTGGTTTTTTTGTTTTGTTTTTTTGAAACAGGGGTTCTCTGTATGGCCTGTCCTGGACTTGCTTTGTAGACTAGGCTGGCCTGGAACTCACAGAGAACAACCTGTCTCTGCCTCCCAATTGCTGGGTCATGGGTATGCGCCACTGTGCCCGGCCAGGGGTGGTTGTTTGTTTGTTGTTGTTGTTGTTGTTTCCTACCTTTTTTCAGAGAATGGCAAGTTTTACGGACTACTGGCTGGAAAAGACATCAACCATGAAAGAGAGTGGAGTGGAATCTTCTCTTTTCCTTCAGGCTCAGCCCAGGGGATCTTTTCCCCTTCCCCGGGCTGCTTAGAGCAGGCACAGGGCAGAAGGAATGCTCACCTGGGGGAACTATTTTCTGCTCCCTGCGTGCATTCCGCTTAGGTGTCAGGGGCCCTGGATGAGAGGCCTGACCTCTCCCCACCTCCACACAGGGACCAACCCTGGCCATGAGTAGGAGTCAAGCAATGGAACAAGCAGAGACATCTGGCTGCTGGAGTACGACAGGTGGAAGTTTTGGGTTTTTGTTTTGTTTTCCATCTGGGCGACCTGGCAGAGCCAAAAGGTTTCAGGTCTCCGCAGGAGGGGCACAGTCTTAAGCTGAGCCAGGCGAGGGTCAGTACAGGGAAACAAAACTGACAGAAACACATAAACAGGTACACAGACACACACATGCACAGAAGACAGAGTAGAGACAACCAGGGTGGCCTCCATACAGTCACACACCTGGACAGACAGAGGAATCTACTGACATCTCACAAGGATCCCCAACACAGGAGCAGCAGCTATGTCTGACCCATGTACCCAAACAGAAGGCGCCTTCACCAGGCTTATCTCTGGAGGCAACAGACCAAGGGACTTTCTACTTTGTTTCCTTTCCAGGTGGCGGTATCAGACCCCTGGAAGCGTTCCTGGGGACCTGGAACACCTCAGCTTGCTCACCCACAAGGATTCCCCTGACCACCACACTCTCTCTGGCTCCAAGAGACTTTGAGAACCCTGGTGTCTCGAGGTCTGACCTCCGAAATCTCAGTGGAACCTTCAAAAATGTGGCAGTTGTATTTGCCAGAGAAGACTGCTCAGACATGGGTTTTAGCCAATAGTTACTCTTTCTTTGCCAGCCAGTGACTACACTGGGTGTAGCGCTGAGCCTTTCTCAGGGTGAGCTTTTCAGCACAAAAACCATGTTCTAAGTTGTCATAATTCAGAACAAGAACAGTTGCAGGTGCTGCTGTCCATGTGCTGAATTTTACAGCCTGAATGGTACTTCCATTATGAAGTCAGTTGTGCTATGGTTTGGGGCCATGTTACACAGAGGTTCCCTGACTGGCCTGGGACTGCATCTCAGTTGAATTTAGAGATTTTTTTTTCTTTTCTTTTTGTTTTTAACTTGGTTGATTGGTTGGGACGGGATCTCCCATAGCTCAGTGTTGGGACAATAGGAGTACATCATCACACCCAACTTGAAGTAGGCATTTTTTTTCCTCTTCAGCTGAGACAGGGAGAAAGATGATTTATTTTATACAAGTTACACGTGGCCACAAGTGAGAACAGAGCTAGTCCAGAAAGCCACAGGTCCAGGGGCCAGCCCAGAGGGCCAGTGGGACTGTTTTGCTTGTGCAGTTTCTCAGGTGGTCTCAGTGAGAGGATATTTCACATCCACTGAGACTTATTTCTGACGACAGCACACAGCCCAGCACGCTGTACCAGCACCTCATCCTTCAGCATCCCTTACTCCTGCTCCTGCAGACCTTTTGTGTGCACAGGCTAATTTATCCTGCCTCTTTTTTCTTTTCTCTCATGGTGCAGTAGTTTCAGAGAAGCTGGCGCTAAGGCTAAGAAAGCAAAGCAGACAGTTTAAAACTTTTCTGTTTATACTGTTAAGCCCAGCAGACAGGAGTAAAAGGCCACCAACCCAAATGGCCAAACTGAAGCTTGTATTTCCAGTACTGGAGAGGCTGAGGCAGGATTTCAAGGACAGCCTTAGCTATGTTGTGAGTTCCAGGCCAGCCTGGGTTGCATGCAACTTTTTTTTTTTTTTTTTTTTTTAAGGAAGCTGTGAGTTGGGAGACAGTTTCTGTTTTCATCATTTGCACTTTTAGTCTAACACCTGACTAGGAAAGTTTCCTTCTAGAATAGTGCATGTACAAGTAAGTAGACACATGAAGAATAAGCACACATGTTATTTGTTAGGAAGGCAAACCAATGAAGTTCCAAGGGCGAAAATATTTAGATCTTGTGTCCAGGGGAGGCTTTCTTGAGGTGACCATGTTTAGCCCGAGTTAGAAAGAGGAAAAGGGACCCACAGGTGAAGAGGGAGGGCAGGAATTCTAGGCATCCTGATACACAGAGCCTCGAGAACGGGCCCAACGCAAGGCAGTAGTGGCTGGACTGAGGTGGGCAAAGGGGTGAGCCACCTCAGCGAGGCAGGAGGGGATGACAAGGGCTTCCAGAATGAGGATCTGGACTCCCTTCCCGTGCAGAGAAAAACATAAGATCAGAAGCAGGAGTGAGATAATCTGGTTTCTGTCATGCTGGAGGGGTGGCTCAGTGGTTAGGGTCCCAAATTCAGTTCCCAGCATCCATGTGGGGTGGCCCACAACTGCCTGTAACTCTAGCTCCAGGGGAGTCTCTGCTTTCCGGTTTCCACAGTCACCTGTACTTACAGGCAGCCCCCCACCTGCCCACATATGCACACAAACACACATATGCATAATTTTTAAATTAAGAAGAACATACTAAGATCACTTCGATTGCATGGGCTCTCATGAGGAAGATCCTGTGCTGCCCAGGTAACAGGTGGGGCAGGAACCCAGACAGGGCAGCAGCTGTGACTTGGAGGAGCCCTAACAATCTTAACACTTTGAGGCAGAGGTGGATGAAGTGGCGGTGAGCGGAAGGCAGAAAGCACAGAGATGGGCTCCTCAGTCGCTGGCCTGCATGCAAAGTTATGGGGAAAGGCAGGGGGTTAGTGGCCAGAAAGATCACTTCTAAAAAAAAAAAAAGATCACTTCTGGGTCCTAACAGCACATGCCAGGAGTCTGAAAGGCTCCCCCTGGGTTGGTGGCCACGTATCCATGACTGGGCTGAGGTGGTAGGAGCTAGGTAAGCAAAAGGTGAAGCTTGGATGCCATTTCCTCTTTCTATAAGTGGTTCTACCCGCCCAGAGGCAGGGGCAGGGGCAGCTGCAGGAAGTGGTGGAGTTCGGTTGCCCGAAACAAAAGAGGGAGTAAGCACCTGGCTCAGCACCCCTGAAACTGACTGCCCCAAAATGGCTGCACCTGCTCTGCAACTCAAGTCACCTCGCCACTTATACGACACAAACAGCTTTTCATCTCACTAGAATAGCTCTTTAAACTATCTCCCAGATTATCTTACGTGTCTATTTAAGCTTTCTGCTGCTCAGTGTACCATCTGTGCCCATGGAAACTTCATCATGAATCCCTGAGAACAGCCCAGCCTCCTGAGTGTTCTGTAACACTGATGTCCCAGAATAATTTCCTAGTGTCTCTGTATGCCTGACTAGAGGTAAAGGAGCATATTGATGACCATGGGCATTTATGAAACCATCAACATCTCATTTGTAAAAGGGTAACTACGAGAGTGGCTGCCTCATTTAGTTGTTCTGAGGAGCAGATGGGGTCATTAGCATAAGCCACCCACTACCATGGCTGGCAAACTGATGCTTGGTCACAGTTGGCAGCTAGCTAAGTAACAATGCATGAAAAATATCTCTAAGTACTACCAGGGGCAGTTTCTAAAGTTCATTATGAGGTTAAAAAAATAATAGAAAGGGTACGTAGAACATTAAAAAAAAGATCATTTGAAGAAACAATCATAATTTTGCTAGCAGAATTACCATTTCATGTTTGTTAGCTATCTGTTACAGTATGATAAAGACATGTGACATGTAATCTGATAATTCTGTCATTCCTAACACAATGGAAACTAGAATTCTAGGGATGAAGTGATATAGATTTCAGCTGGTGTTGTGCTTCTCCAGCACATAGAGGTGCATGGTTCAATCCCAGAACCACGTAAAAACTAGGCATGGTAGCAAACATCTGTAATCCTAGCACTCAGGAGGTAGAGGAAGGAGGATCAGGAGTTCAGGGTCCATCCTGGGCTACATGACATCCTGTCTCCAAAAAAGAAAGGAAAGAAGAAAGAGAAAGAAAGAAAGAAAAATGAATGAAAGAAAGAAAAGAAGAAAGAAAGATGTTAAACTGTCATCATTTCATGAGCCATTGTGTATTACAGGATGTTTGCTTTGTCATGGTAAGAAGCAAGGAACACCTCCGGGCTTGAGGATCCTCTGACAGAACACATCACTACTCATGGAGTACTTCTGCAGACACCAGGCCCACATCTAAGGGAGCCTCTAGTTTCCACCAGCGGTTTATAGAGATTGAAGGCAAGGAGAGGGCAATCCCTAGAGATGCCATGAAGGAGCTGTAACATACAAAATGCAGTTGCAGGACGCGCTCGAGCCAAGTGGAAACAATGTGGATTGGAAGACGCAGCAGTCAGTTGCCGATCTCAGTTATTATTTTTGAGACAAGTTCTCACTAGGTAGGCCAGGCCGGCCTTAAACTTGTGATCTTCCTGCCTCAGCATCTTGGGGGCTGGGATTCCAGGTGTGTTCCAACACACTGGACTACAAACTGTTATTATTGTTGAGACAGGGTCTCACTCTACAGCTCAGGCCAGCCTTGAACTCACAGCGAGTTTGTTTGTTTGTTTTTTCACAACTCCAGTTGCTGGCGTTATAGGTGTGAGCCACCACGCTGAGCTAAGCCATTGAGGATAACTCCAAAGACCACTGCACCACTGTTCACTGCTGTTGTTGTTTGTCAGGACTGGCTTGGGGAATCAGGCTTAGGATGCACAAGCTAAGTAAGCTACAATGAGTGGTCTCTCTCTCCATCTCTCGCTGTTATTTTAAGGCAGGGTCTCACTGTGTATCTGTGGCTGGCCTGGAACTCACAGACATCCACCTGCCTGTTTCCTGAGTGCTGAGAATTAAAGGAATGCCCTACCAGGTCCGGCTGCTTCTGAGCCATATTTTATAGAACTTTCTAGACGTATTTACAATGACATCCTACTGGGAAAAAGATAGCTTAGATGTAAGTAATTTTAGGTCACTAAAAATGCTCCCCTTAAGTTAAATGCTGCTTGTTTTTATTGCTTTTCCTAAAGTGTTTTATATTTGCCTGTCATAGAAAACTGGGCCAATAGCTAGGCAGTGGTGGCGCATTCCTTTAATCTCAGCACTCAGCAGAGGCCGACCAGGTCTCTGTGAGTTCAAGGCCAGCCTGCCCTACAGAGCAATTTCCAGACTACACACACTACCAGCAACAACAACAACAACAAAAAAAAAAAGAAAGAAAGAAAGAAAGGAAACCCGAGTCATTACCATTTTCACTTTTTAATGTTAAATATTTTGTGTGTATGTGTGTGTAGGCTACAGCGCACCTCTCCAGAGTTGGTTTCTTCTTTCACGGAAGGTTTTGTGCATTGAGCTCGGGCTTGGGTGGCAGGACAAGCACTTTTACTCACTGCCTCATCTTACTTTCCTCCCCCCCCCCCCCCCCAATGGCTCAGTCATTGTTCTGAAACCTCAGGCGCCGTCCCGGCTGTGATCCAGTAGAGGGCGCCATTTCATTATCTGGAGTCGTTATAACCACTTGGGAGCTCAGAGACTTTTCTGTTCGGAGAATTTGCTGCTTCCTTCCTGGCTGCAACAGTGTGTCTGCTTCCCTTGCTTGCCATGGAATTACAATCTGTGCTCTGTCTCTCAAGTGATTAAACTTGTTAAATCATTAACCTTAATTTTACACACATGCCTGAAGCCCTTGAGTGTGGCTTGGGAATCCATACATACTTGCGTAGTAAATGGTTGCGCCTGACCACTGAGGGGCAGTGAGGCTCTATCCTATGTTAAATGTGCTTGCACACAGACATAATGGCTGCTGGTTTGTACAGCAGGGAAATAAAAGTAGACATTGATGAGAGAATCCTGTTCCAGAGGGCATTGGTGCTGCACACATTTAATCCCAGCACTCAGGAGGCAGAGACAGTCGATCTCTGTGAGTTTGAAGCCAGCCTGGCCTATGAAGTGAGTTCAGGAAAGCCAGAGCTACACAGAGAAACCCTGTCTCAAAAAACCAAAAGAGAATCTCGTTTCTACATGCATCATGAAGAGTAGCTCTGAATCATCTCAAAAATTTATTTTTAATTGTGTGGGCGTGTGTGTGTGTGTGTGTGTGTGTGTGTGTGTGCAGGTGCCCCTGGAGGCCAGAGGCATCAGATCCCCTGGAACTGAAGTTGCAGGTGGTTGTGAACCACCCATGTGGTTCCCATGTGGCTGCTGGGAACCCAGCTGCAGGCTTCTGCAAGAGCCTCTCTCTAGCCCCACCACCTTAAGAACAGCCAGTTCTTATAGAAACAGTGTAGAAAAGTGTTATCTTTGGAATCCGACACTGAAAAGTTCCAATGTGTTGCAGTAAAGGGAGATTAAGGGGCTGGGAGCTGGCTTAGGGGTTAAGAGAGTTGCTGCTCTACCATGAGGACCAGAGTTCAGATCCCGGCACCCATGTCAGGCAGCTCACGATGCCTAAAACTGCAGGTGCAGGGGAGCTGATGCCTTTCCTCCTGGGCCTCTGTGGACACCGGCACAGACATGCACACACTCACACAAAGACACACACACAAGTAATAAAAATAAATCTAAAACAGCAAAAGGATAAAATGTTTTGTGTAAAACAAAATCAAGGCCTCTGAGGGGCGGAGAAACAATTGGCTCAGTCTGTAAAGTCCCTGGGCTCAGTCTCTGGCTCCCATGTGAGAAGCAGGGCGTAGTGGGACTCACAACACCAGTGTTGGGGGCCCCAGATGGATGGGTCCCTGGTGCTTTGGGGCCTGCCAGCCTAGCCTAGTCACCCCAGATCCCAGTGAGAGGCCTGGTCTTAAAAACAGGGCGGACAGTGCCTGAGGAGAAAGGATGAGACCTGTGGTTCCCGCCTACATCCTCACACGTGAACATACACACAGATACATACACACACACATACACAGATACACACACACAGACACAGACACACACAGATACACACACACAGACACACACAGATACACACACACACAGACACACACACACAGATACACACACAGACACACATACACACACACAGAGACACACACACACACAATTTCGTGACTTGTATGGAAGACTTGTGTGGAATCTTAATTTTATTGGTTTTCCTATTAAAACATTTGTTTAAAAAATACTACTTTGGATTTATTGACAGCAATCTGCTAAGTAATCTCAATTTTCCTGCCAGCCTGCTGAGGAAAGACAGGCTTTTTGTTTCATTCTTTTTTGTTTTGTTTTGTTTCAAGACGGGGGTCTCACTAGATCACTTTGGCTGGCCTGGAACACACAAAGACCTGCCTGCCTCCGCTGGGATTAAAGGCATGAGCCACCACATCCGGCCTCCTGATAGAATTCATTTCTAAAGATGTATGTATGTATGTATGTATGTATGTATGTATGTATGTATGTATGTATGTATCTATCTATCTATCTATCTATCTATCTATCTATCTATCTATCTATCTATCTATCTATCTATCTATCTTAGGCATATGAGTGCTCTATTTGCATGTACGCCTGCACACCAGAGGAGGGCATCAGATCCCAGTATGGATAGTTGTGAGGTACCATGTCGATTCTGGGAATTTAACTCAGGACCTCTGGAAGAGCAGCCAATGTTCTTAATCACTGAGCCATCTCACCAGGCCCCTGATAAAATTTTAATAAGTCTAGGTACTCATACGTTCCACTGCATTTTGATAAATTTCTAGGGAAGCACCCTTTTTACTTGTAGGAATGAGCTCTTATGCTCTGTGCCATGTGTGTGGTGCTACACAGACACTGCTGGCACCCAGCAAGGTACAGAGTTATCCTGGGTCTGTATTTGCACATGAATAGACATCAAAAGCTGTTTGGAGAATGGATTATTCCAGGCAAGGCTGAAAAACCACAGTGTTATACAATTTCAAAGCAGGACATCAGGCATCATACTCTGTCACTCTGCCTTGCTGCCCTGAGCTGGGCTTTCTCACTAGCCCCTAAGCTTGCCATTTGGCTAGCCTGCAAGTCCTTGGCTCTCTATCTCCAAATACTGGGGTTACAGACATAAGGAACTATGCCAAGCTTTTACATGGGTGCCGGGGGATTTGAACCAGATCTTTATGCTTGGAGAGCAAGCACTCTTACTCACTTAGCAACCTCCTTATCCCAGATGGGCTTACTGTTTGTAACAGGCCAACATGATATGGGGCACATTGGCATTTTCCTTGGCAATGTGAGTCTGTGCTCAGATGGAAGTCTCTGCTGTCGGTTGAAAAAGATGTGAAAATAAGTTTGTAAGTTAGACCACAGTACCCGGTCTTTACCGAAATCCCAAAGGTGGACCCACACATGGGACAAACATCCATCCATAAGCTCTCCAGGGTCCCTCTGCACAGTGGACACTGTGTAAGTACTGATCACATACACTGGAACGATATCTTCAGCCCCACACTGACAAGAAGCCTTCCCTCCGGCTTCCAGTTGCTCTTCTTTGCTGTTCACCTAGCTATACAAGCGTGAACAAAGATGGAGGAGCAGTGGTCTGAGGTACCACCCTCTGTGGCCATCACATTACCATTGTGTTGATACTCAGGAGGTGGAGCAGAGCTGCTCGGCCCAAAGAGTGAGTGCTAGGAGCCTTAGTGAAGCAACACAGACTGAACCAAGTGCCAAGCCTTCCCCTCCCAACTCTGGACCTGTTCCATTTTCTTACTTTGCAGAATAGAGCGCAGTCTGAAGCATTAATGAAACCTGGGAAATGGCATCCAAGTGAGACTACGCAGAAGTTATAAATAGCTTTCCTTATAAGATTCCTCAGGGCATTGTGTGTCTAGCAGCCACATTCTCCAGGGACAGACAGAACATTGGAAGCACATTCTTGGCATGCGAAGAAAGCCTTTTCCCGGCATCACTGTAGTTGAGGCTGTTAAGATCACCCGAATTAGGCACTGACCACAATTATCGTCGCTGGAGTTCTGTTAAGTGTGTGTGACCTATGGTCTCCATTACAAATGCCATTACTTCACTCCTCTGTTCCTCACTCATTTAAAGTAGGGTGTGTGTGTGTGTGTGTGTGTGTGTGTGTGTGTGTGTGTGTGTGGTATGTGTACTAAGATACCAAAGAGCTGTAATACGAACATCTTCACCAAACATGGTGGCAATACCACAGCACAGTGACAGAGGCTGAAGCGGTCACGGCGCATTCATGAAAAGCTACATTTGCCATACAGTAGTGTTCAAGGGAGCCCAGAGGTTGTTTAGAAAAGGGAATGTGTGCCCTGTAGATAGAGCGACAACAGATGCTGCAGGCTGGTGCTCAAGGTCCACTCTGGGTCTCACCAGTTACGTCATTCTGAGCCTGGGAGGAGGCACCAGAGAAACCCCGCTATGTAGCTTTTCCTTCTCCTTCAATCTCTAAGCTGCGATGAGTCACCGGCCCACTGCCTTGAGTTCTCCCTGCCCAGATGTTTGTCAGTTTCCTGAATTCCTCCTGACTGCTGGTTCTTATCCTCAGTTTCTTTTATGCAGTTTTTTGGAGGCTTTCCTCTTGACATCTGCCTGACGTGTCTACTTGACCCTTCGTGGGCCTGCCATCTGTATGTTTTGTTTGTTTTCGGTGTGATTGTTGTTTTATAGCCATTATCACAGAAACAAAAATCATGGGGGAAGTAAACATACAAGTTGCATGACTCACAATGAAACCACCTGCGAGCCAGCCTTGGTCAGAGCTCTCAGTAATGCTTGTTACACTGGCTGATGGACAGTGTTAAAAATTATGCCAAACTTGTTATTTAATACTGTAATGTCTCAGGTGAACACCACTGTCGCTTTGGGATAGAAAGGTGGCTCTCTCTCAACCTGTGGGTTGTGACCCTTTTGGCAAGCCTCTGTCTCCAAAAATATTTACATGATGATTCATAACAGTAGCAAAATTACAGTTATGGAGGAACAAAAATAATTTCACAGTTGGGGTCACCACAACATGAGCAACTGTATTAAAGGGTCACAAACATTAGGCTGAAAACCACTGGCATAGAACGATACTTAGTGCACTGATGTACAAAGGGGGCAGATGGCTGGAAATGCAGCTGTGTGGGTGCTGGAAGCTCCTGGGAACTTCTGCAGTAAGTAGCACTGACTAGCCAGTGAGAGAAGACCCCTGTGTGGGCTGCAAGGCCGCTTTAGAGCGGCCTGCCCCACGGTTTGCATGGTAGGGTCACCTAGAACATTTCTGTGGAATGCTGGTGTTCAGTCTCCAGCCTAACTTCACGGGATTGGAATCTTTGTGTGTGGGCACTGGCACCACTGAGCCTCGGTTATTCTAATGTGTCTTCAAGGCAGAGAACTTCTGGCTGGAGCTTTCTTCCCTGACCTTCTCTTTTAAGTCTCTGTGAATGTGGCTTTTTCTTTTCTCTTCACAGGTGTCGTTTGAGACTTTCAGAGCTCCATAGGTTTTCCTAGTTAGTACCATTTATAGGAAGAGGGCAGCTTCTTAGCCAAAGAGTTTCTCTGGAAGGAAGTCGGATGCTTTTACACAGTGGCAGGCTGGGGACCTTCTGATTCTCAACTGAACCATAGGCAGTCATCGAGATGAGAAGTGAAAATGGCTAATGACTACCCTCGTTAGAAGCCTTTGGAGAATTATGTGGAGTGGAGTTTTCTAGCAAAGACCATGAACCGGGAGCACCTACAGATGCTAAAGCTTCTGGATCTGGGGTGCTCAAATAGTCACATGCCCAAGAATCAGAGGAGAGCTTGTTGAATGCAGAGCTCACCAGCGTACCCACATGGCTGCTCACCCAGCAGTTTTCAACCTTATATGCACATGCGAATCCTGGTAGCTTGGAAAACACAAGGGTTTCGGTCCTACACCCAGAAAACGTGATGATTTGGTTTGATTGTGTATTAGTCATTTTTACTGTTGCTGTGAGTGGTAGTTTGAAGGAGAAATGTTCCTCATAGGTTCCTGCATTTGAACACTTGGTACCCATTTGATGGCACTGTTTTAGAGGTTGTGGAATCTTGAGGAGGTACAGCTTTGCTGGAGGAAGCATACCACTGAGGGCAGGCTTGGAGGTTTTATATCCACACAATCTCTCTCTCTGCTTCCTGTGAGTGGCTGAGATGTCATCTCTCAGCTTCCTGATCCTGCCCCCATTCCATCCTTGCCGTTATGAAACCATAAACCAGAATAATCTCTTCTATGAACTGGGTTTGGCCATGGCATTTCATCACAGCAACAAAAAATATAACCAACACACCTTGACAAATATCCACAAGAACACTTAGGTAGGGACAACTGTTTTGTTCATGATTTCAGATGACTTAGCCCTCGTGGTGAGGAGAATATGGTGGATCAGAACAGAGAAGCTCACTTTACAGTGGAAAACATGCAAAGAGAAGGGAATGCTGGCATTGGTCTGGCTTTCTACTTTTTTCATTCTGTTCTGGCCCCAACCCATGAATATTGTCAGGTTGGAGAAGGGTTTTGTGCACTGTGTATCCAGACGCTGACTTGAGTGGCCTGAGATCTGGTTACTGGCCTGCTACAGGCATTGTTATGAGAGTTGAACCATCTCCTGTTTCCATGTGATGTGAGAAATACTCCCCAATTATCCCTGACTGGATAATAAAAGTTGCTGATAGCCTATAGCTGGGCAGAGAGAGAAGTGGAAGCGCAGGACTTCCGGGAGGGAAGAAAAAAGAGGAAGGCCCTTCTACCAGGAGAGATGAGAAGAGACAGATATGGCTACAGGCCTGGAAGTCACAGCTAGCTACTTGGCTGGAGGGGGCTAGGTGGTCAGGATAACAGTCTGCCTAGCTAAGGCCTAAGCTTTGAAATATTATCTTAAAGATTTATTTTATATGAGTTCTCTATCTACATGTATACTTGCATGCCAGAAGAGGCATCAGATCACATATAGATGGTTGTGAGCCATCATGTGGTTGCTGGGAATTGAACTCAGGATCTCTGGAAGAGCAGCCAGTGCTTCAGCCCCAAGCTTTGAAGTGTTAAAAGGTCTTGGTGTCCTTATTTTTATCCATGAATGGCTACCAGGATCTTACTATACCCTGAGTCCTCCTACATTGTCACCTGTACCCAGGGTAGGGCCACCTCCATTTGCTAATCCTTGCTGAAAATGCCTTTGCACACACACAACCAGACCTGTGCTGCACCAATCTCCTAGGGGAATCTAAATGGAGTAACACTGACAGGGAAGGTCACTCATCACAGGGTATGATGTGGGCGTGAAGATCTTTCAGGGCTCCCAGGTGAGCTGCCAAGATTGGGAACTACTGGAAAGAAAAATGCCATGAAGCTGGTGCTGCCTGGAAGCCTAGAGCTTGGAAGGCTGAGGCAAGAGGACCAGGAATTCCAGGTCAGGCTTTGGTCGCAAACAGACAAACAAACAAAAAGCGAGGTTGGAGGGTGGTGGTAGTAGGAAGCGGGAAAGAGTGCTGTTTTTCCAGAAGATCAGAGTTCAGTTCCCAGTACCCACATTGGGTGGCTCACAACCACCTACGACTTCAGCTCTAAGGAAGCCAATGCCCTCTCCTAGCTTCTGTGGGCACCTGCACTCTGTGTGTACATATGTCCCCCCTAACACAAACACACACAAAGACAAGAACAAAATTAAGTCTCTCTTAATTTATTAAGTCTCTCTTTCCTTTATTTCTTATTTCTTTTCTTTCCTCCTCCCTCTCCTTTTCCCCTCGAGACAGGGTCTTACTCTGTAGCTTTGGGTGGTCTGTGTTAGAAATCAGGTACTTCCCCAGCCTGCCTTCAGGGACTCAGTACCAGCAGCCTCGTCACCATCCACCGCTACTAAATGCAACACATCTCTACTGTCAGCACGCGTCTCATAGTCTCCATATGCAACACACATACCCTTTAAAAGGTCCCCACCATCACAGCCCATTCTCTGTTTCTTGTTCTTTCACTCCTGCTCTTTCACTTTGTATTTCTTTCTCTGTCTCTCTGCCTGTTTTTCTGTCATGTCCCTGCGTTCCGAGTCATCTTTTCACTCCTCTCCAATAAATCTCTTGCATGAAATCTGTTGTGTGGTGTGATCTTTGTGATATACCTTGACGGCAACCTGCCAAGGTGCTCCTGCCACATAAACCCCAACATTGGTTCTGCCACTTAATCCTAACAGTCTGGAACGTACTGTGTACACCAGATTGGCCAGGAACTCACAGATCCACCTGTTTCTGTCCCCTGAGCGCTGGGACTAAAAGTGTGTACCACCATGTTTGGCTTCCTGCTTGTTTTTGCTGTTGTTCCCTCCCACCCTTCCTTCCTTCCTTCCTTCCTTCCTTTCTTCCTTCCTTTCTTTTGCTTCACATTTTGTCAGCAAAGGATTAGAGGAGATGAAGAGCTAAGAGACTAGACATCTAAACTAAGGGCAAGAAGGTGACTTTCCTAAGGACACATGGCTGGTGCAGATGTGGCTGCAGGACACAGAGTTCCCTGCCAGGAAATACAAAATACTAGAAAGCATTAGAAATAGAGAGGTGCCACATTATTCAGTTCTTTAAAGATCTTTACACCTTCCCACCATTCATAACTTCACAGGGATAACTTCTGCATTTATAAAGTGATGCTACGTGCCCAGGGGAGGTTACTAGTGTTCTTACCCAGCTCCAGATTTACTGACAGTGGACACGCTCTTGTCTCTAACTCTCAGAAGTAGGTTGGATTTGAGATCCGATGGGGAATAGAGCTTAGCTGTTTGTTGCTTTTCTTTCTTAAATCTCTACAAACAGGTGCGTATCAGGAATATTGTGCATATCAAGCCTATGCCTTTATGTGGTGCTGCTGGTGGTGGTGCACACCTTTAATCTCAGCACTCAGGAGGCAGAGGCAGGCTGATCTCTGAGTTTGAGAGCAGTCTGGTCTACAGAGTGAGTTCCACTCACTTTGCAGTGAGCATAACCCTTAAACTTTTTCTGATCCTCTATCATCTCTACATCCCTCATGTAGGATTCTAGGCTGCACCACTGTGCCTGGCTTTATGTGGTGCTGGTGGTTGAACACTGGCTTTGTGCATACGAAGCAAACAGCTCAGGTTTATGCTTTTCAATGCCCACCAGTAAAGCTGAAATTGCTTGCAATGCGGTGTCCAGCACAACTTCTCAAACAGCAGTTGATTGTGGATGAGGCCGTGGCATGACCTTGTTCCTTGCACATAAGGTGTTGGTTGTGTTGTGAGAGAGGGCTGCTCCCTTGCAGAGCCCTTCAGAGTGTGGGTGTGTATATGGCCATCTTACGACTCGGCAATGCCAAACCTGAGGCTCACTGCTTGTTTTTATAGAACAAGTTTCATTTGTTTGAGAACAAAATTGCTAATAGAACCTGCCCACACATTTCAGATGTTGGACTAAAGCATCATCTTGATGTCCTGGGGGAACTGATTCTCCATTCATTGCTCATTCCTTCCATTCATCCACAGACACTTATTGTGTGCTTGTTATATCATAAGGCAAGCTTCAGGACTAGGCCATGGCAGAGGGAGCTGGAGTCTCGCCACTCAGTCCCTGCCAACGAACAGGGATTCTCTGAGTGTTTAAAGGAATGTTAATGATTCATTCTGAAGTGATGTTTGTTAGACCTGACAAATATATAAAAATACATTTGGAGCTGGGAACACAGTTCAGTTGTAGAATGCTCACCTAGTGTCTGTGAGGCCGTAAGATCAGGTCCCTGTACCACCAAAACACAACAGCAAACCTACAAAACACAAAACAACAAAACAACCACATTTGACTTCAGGATTAGAAATACAAGTTTGCCAGGAATTACTATTTCAAAGACTTACTCCTGCTTGCTAGCCACTGAAAAGGACTTTAACCTGAAAGAGGAAATTCTGAATCTATGATCAGTTTATATAGACCTTGATAAAAGAGGACCTTTTTAAAATCACAAAATGTATAACTTAAAAAATTAAATAGAAATATATATTCTTCCCAAAGCAAATACATAATAATAATAATAAACATTGCTAACCAAAGGCATATATGTATGGCTAGTGGGTACATGAAAGATGATCAGCAGAGGCAGGGGGATAGCTTGGTGGATAGTGTTTTCTGTTGTAAGCATAAGCACTTGGGTTCAGATCCACAGCACTCACATGAGATGGCCAGACGTGGTGGTTCTTTCCTGGAATCCCAGTGCTGGGAGGCAGGGGCAGGAGGGCCCCTGTGACTTGCTGACCAGCCAGTCTAGCTAAGGCTCAGTGAGAGACTGCCTTTAAAAAGGCAGAGAGACATAGAGGAGGACCCCTGACCTTGACCTCACCTTCATGTGCGCACACATAAGGGAGTGAAGCTGTACATGTATGTGCGCATATCTACATACACCCTACATACCACAGGATAAAAGTGGCAAGGATGTGAAGAAACTAGATCCCCTCATAACTGCTGGTCAAAGTGCAAAATGGCAAAGCCACTGTGGAAACAGTCCGACAGCTCTTCAGAAGGCTAAACATCTGCTGGGCAGCAGTTCCCTCTGGAGAGAACTTCTGGAGATAGCATGTGAAAGGGGAGGTTGAAAGGCAGGATATTTTAAGACATGAGATATACAGGGAGGTGAAATATTCTATCATGCAAAGAGTAAACTTCTCAAAATAGCTTCAGGAAGTCCCTGAAACTGACCAGATTCACTAGGCCAGTATGTAAACAGTAAAGTCTGCTGAGATTCACTCCCCAATAAGCCCAGCAGCATGGAAGAAGCTGAAATGAGCTGAGCTGCCTGGGAGACTCACGGACAAGCTGGGTTGCCCGGAGGAGGCTCGGACCAACTGAACAACCAGGAAAGGACACTCGTAACTCTTTGAACTGCTTATAAGTTATATAGTGAGTTCCAGGTTTCCAGCTTCAGTGAACTGTCACCCAGGCTGGGGTGCACTTTATGGATATAGCTGTCTTTGAGTCATTTCTGCTCCTGCAAGTAACACTTCTCGCCTATATTCCTGCAACCTTCCCCAGAAAGCTCCCTGGCTCATCAAGTTGGATGTTGGGTGATGTCCATACTTTGATCTGTCCTTGGTTCCCTATGTGGAGGGAATAGTCATTGGTTTATATCTGCTGAAGAATAGTGCTCCACAATACCTTCTTATCCAGCAATCTACCCCTCAGTGAAATTAAAGTGGATCTATAAACCCATGAAAAATTAAAACCTAGTTATACATCCAAAATTGATATACTCTAATAAAATTTAAAACAGTCACATAAAACCTGCATATAAATTCATAGCACCATTTTTCCAAATAGCCCAAAGTATAAACACCCACTAAATAAGTAAGAGGCAGCATACTCCTTAGGGGGAGTATTATTTTGCAAAATGTACTGATACATGCTACAATGTGGCACAGAAAAATAAAAGAAATCACCCATAAAAGATGAAATGTTGTGTCATTTCATTTATTTGAAATGTTTATATTAGAACAAGCTACAGAAACAAAAAAAATAATGGGTACTGGTGTTCTACGGCTGTGGGATTTGCAAGGGACTGACTGAATAAAGGCAACTACTGATTGACATGAGGTTCTTTTGAAAATGATAAAGTATTCTAAAAGTCATGATGCTATTTGCGCAACCAGAACATACTAAAACGATTTAATTCTGCATCATAATTGTATGGTACATGAATTCTACCTCTGTAATTTTTTTTTTTTTTATTAAAAGCTTCTGAATGGGACTAGAGAGATGGGTCAGTGGTTAGGAGTAGTGGCTGCTCTGGAGAGTGGCCCCTGAGCCTCGCCTGGGCAGCACATTGGGCCTGATGGAGAAGGCACCGGTGAAATATCCCCGAGGGCGTGACAGGGGAGCACTGGCCCAGCTCCTCCCAGGCTGCAGCACTTGGTAGAGTGGGCCCTGTGCCTTGAGTGGGCAGCACAGCGGAGCTGGCTGTGGAGGCGTGGGTGCGGGTGAGCCAGCCCAAGGGGAGAAGAACTGACCCTGCCTCTTGTCAATGGCAGCATTGGGTGGCCTAGCCAGGGCAGTGCTGGAGAGCCGTGGTGGTCCAGAGAAGGAATAGCCAGTGTGCCGACCAGCTCATCTGACCAGGCCCACACCCAGGACTCTGGGTTGGCCCACCCCAAAATCTATATCATCTGTGAAGGGTTGGGACACATGAAAGGGCCAGTCTTGCTGATCCAAAGCTGCAAGATCTCCATGGCACAGGGCAACAGAAGGATAACCTGGAGAAGTCCTGGTGATGGTGTCATAGAAGCCAGAGATGTCAAACCAGACGGATGACTCATTGCAATGAACACTTGCAAGTGAAGCTGTGTGGACAGAGGGATATACTGTGGGACACACTGACATGCTACAGCCCCCACCACTAGATGTTTTCTATGCCTTTGTTGTTTGTTTTTGTGTTGTTTTTTTTTTTTTTTTGGCAGGGAGATTTTAAGACCAAAGGGTGGACATGAGGGTTTGGGGATATGAGTGGACTGACGTGCGTGATGTGAAACTTATACAGAATCAAGAGAGAGAGAGAGAGAGAGAGAGAGAGAGAAATGGCTGCTTTTCCAGAGGACCTGGATTCAATTTACATACAGCTACCTGTAACTCCGATTCCGGGGATGGAATGCTCTCTCCTGGCTCCTGTGTGCCTAGACATATGTGGTACACAGACATACCCATCCACACACATAAAACAAAAGACAGTTTCTGAAGGTCGGGGCTATCATGTGTACTGTGTGGTCTTAGCTACTTGGAAAGTTGAGGCAGGAGGGTCCTCCTGGAATTTGGGACCAGCTCAGGCAACATAGTGAGAACCTATTCCTTCCAACATGTTGCTGACAACTATGATTGAGTTGCAATCTGTGTACGGTTAATGGGTTTTTCCTGTGTGTCAAGTTCTACACAGCCAGAACATAGAAAGATGATGAGGAAGAGAAAATGTTTTGAGACAGTGTCTCTTATAGTGCAGGTCATAAACTCACCCTGTTGTGTGGATGACCTTGGCCTCTTGGGTACTGGGATAACAGGCGTACGGCACCATAGCTGGGCTGTGAGGTGCTGGGATGGACTTGGTTCACATTTGGTAAGCTCTCTAACAACTAAACTCCGACCTCAGCACAAGGATGATATTTTATATCCCAAGAGAATGTATGGAAAGCCACATTTAAGTGTTGCTTGACAGTTTTTAGTTGGGAGATTAGTTTGCTCTAGTTTCTCATAATTCCTGGCAAAAGTCCGGAGAGATTTCTATTTCTCTTCCAGTCGAGCTGTCTGTTTTCTGTTGTGATGTACACACTACCCCATGTCAGTCAGCTTTCCGCTGTCATGGCAAGATATCTGAGAAAACCACACACAGAAGGAAAGATTAGCCAGGCCTGCTGACTTGCGACTGCAGTTGTGGTTCTTAAACGTATGAAGGCAGGAGACTTGCTTCTAGTTTGAAGCCAACCTGGGCTATGAATGAGTTCCAAGACAGCCTGGGAAATAGAGCAAGACGTGGTTTCAAAAAGGAAAGACTGTATATTCTACTCGACAGGATGAAAAAAATCACCAAAAAAGACAAGCCTCTGGGCAAGACTGTGAGGGATTTCCTGGACTGAGTTAATTAGGGGTAAACCTACAGTGTGGTTGGCTCCATTCACCTCCAAGGATGAGCCTGGAATAAACTGAATAAAGCTGCAGATAATAATACCCCACTCCTTGCAATGTGGCCTCACCCAGTCCTGGCCACCTGGTACCCTTTTCAATGGGTTTGGCTGTGAGGAAGCCTGTAGGCCAGTCAAGCAGTCCATATGCTTTGACAGACATGGTACATGTGCCTGCCATCCTGGCGTTTTGGAGTCTAAGGCCATAGGATAATGAATGTTAGGCAACCTGAGATGTGTTGTTGTGGCAATGCCAGACCCCATGTCAGACAACCACAATACATCAGTGCTACAAAGTACTTAGCAGAAAGCAAGGTACCTTGCCATGTGGGCATCAAAGAAAAAGAGAAAAAGCCCAAGTGAGTGGTATTATGATTTAGGAGGCACCTCTTGACCACAATCCTACTGCCTCAAAGACTCATTACCCACACCCATTAAAAGGAAAACAAGCAAGAAACATCATCTTTACCAGGGGTTTCTCTATAGAGGAAAAGGATGTTACCATCTCAGGGTTAGGGGAAGTCACAGTGGGAGCATCCAGAGAGACAGGAAGCAGGTTCATTCTTTTGTTGATGGTGAGAATCTTTTGGAATCACATCAGTGATGTGATGTTTTCTCCATGCCTCTAACACACTGGACAGCAGTGAATTGTACACACACACACGGATTTTTATTTTTGAAAAATTATGTGTACGTGTAACCCAAGCACCGGAATTCCAGGAAAGAAACACCACATCTGGCCGTCTCATGTGAGTGCTGTGGGCCTGGACTCAGGTACTCATGCTTTCTTTTTTAAGACAGGCTCTCACTATGTATTTCTGGCTGGCCTGGAACTTACTAAGTAGACCAGGTTAGCCTTGAACTCACATATGCACAGAAATTTGCCTGCTCAGCCTTCTGAGCTCTGAGATTAAAGGTGTACAAACCATCTCTGACCTGTTTTTCTTCAGGTCTATAAGTTGCCCACGCACCTATAAACAGCCCTAATCAAATTCATTTTTTCACCAAGCAAGACTTGAATGAAATTATTTCTTTGGTCTGTTGTTGATGCCTTTTCTGGGGTGAAGAAACATTCATCTCCCCAAGAAAACTTCACACAAAACTTGGTACCTTTCCTAGTGTCTTTTGTTTGTCAAGTTGATAAGCTGGAGTTATCTGGAATCCACAACAGAGAAAATACCTCCATAAGACTGCCTGGTGACAGGTTTCAGCAGTGTTCCCTCATGGCTTTTGCTTCCGTTCCTGCTTCCACGTTCCTGTCTTATGTTCCTGCCCCAACTTTCTTTCATGGTGGGCTACAATGTAAACTGAAATAAACCCCTTTCTTCCCAGGTTCCTTTGGTCATGGTGTTTCTCACAGCCATAGCAACCTAAACAGAACAGCCCCCAAACATGGAGTCCAACAGAACCAAAGATGAATTTGGCAAGACTGGCATTGAGCCAGAATATTTAAGGGGAAAAAAATGACAGGAAGCCAAATCACTGATTTGTCAGGCTCTGGAAGGTTTTAAAAATGGAGAAAAGTTTGGTGACATTAAAGACATAGTGGTTTAGGTTAAAAAAAAAAAAAGACTAAGATTGTCCCAAGGGAGGACAGTTATTCCCTGCAGAGTAAGTCATGCGTGTTTCTCCTCAAGAGAATAGAGAAATGGTCGCCAGGCCTTGCCAATGGAAGCTGGGTTAACCACAGCTTAACCCAGAGGTAGTGAGACCTAAGAGATCTATTGCATTTTCTTCAGTGGTGTAGCTATCTACAAATTGCCAGTGATTCTTTATGAAACCCTAATTAAAACCATTGTTTCCAAAGCTACACATGAGTAAAATAATTTCTTTGGTCTGTCATTGGTGCCCTATGTGGATAAATAGCTGTTGGTCTCCTCACATACAAAGATGTTTACAAACATGGGCCCAGCCACAAGGGGTTACAGCTGGAGAGGGCATTTCCACCCATCAGTCCACATGAAAATCAGCTTGCCTATGTCAAATTCAATGTGCCAGGCACTTTCCTGAAGACTCAACACTCATGAAATTCATCCATTCTTCACAATGGTCTGTGACTATGATCCACCTCTTTCAATATGAGGAGACATAGAGAGATGACTGGTCCCTGGTTGCAGAGAAGCAAACAGCAGAGTCAAGAACTGACAGTTGTCTGTGTGATCCAGGCCATTCATGGAGATAAAACGAAATTTCCTTGGAGCAGGTGCATTCTAACAGACTTTCCCAAATACCGGTCAGGGATGGCGTGAGCCTACGGGACAGCCGCTCTTGCCCTGACTACCCTACTACCTTGGAAAGCAGAATCATCAGGTGCTGATTTCAACCTTGAACACCTAAAAAAGTTCCGGGGGCGGGGGAGGGGGAGTCTAAATTGTTGTCCCAGTTCCCATCAGGCCTTCGATCTAGGCAAATTCTTCCACCCTTCTTGGCTCTACCAACAATTAAAGCCAATTTCCACACTATATAGAGATAGCCAGGTCACAACAGGCCTCTGTTTCCCTAGAGCCCCTGGGTCTGGAAACCAGTTTCCAATGTGAGCTTCTAGAGTCTCCTGTTGTGCAGGGGAATGTGATGTCACTGAAAACAGGATGAGGTAAGATGCCGCCTGCCTGTCGGTGCTTGGGAAGCTGAAGGCAGGAGTCTCAGCAGTTCAAGGCCAACCTAGACTACACAGTAATACCCTCTCCCAAAAAACAAAAACAGATTTTTTTTTTTTTTCAAAAAAGGAACACATGATTATGTAAGAGAATAAGTTGGGTGTGGTGGTGACCCTAGTACAAGCACGGGCAACTGCCTTGCCTGTAGGGACTTTTGGGATAAGGACTTGCCCGGTAACTATGGGCCTTGTTCTTGCTCCAGTCCTTGGCTTAGCATGCTTCATTAACCCCTGTCAACCTAGTTGTTCAGACAATACTTCATGTTAGAGGTTTGTGGCAAACCCACACACTTCTGCCAGAGCCCTAATCATGTGGTGTGGGAAACCAAGGCAAGCTTAATGATCATGGGTTGCAGGCGGGCAGCCACAGAGGACCAGTGACACCAGTGATCAGTGAGGCTTTTCCATCAGAGGGAACCATCCTCCTTACCCCGGGGGTTCGTGCTGGCTGCAAAGGGAACGGAAAACTATTCAGCTGCCCCAGGCCATCTCCTAGAGGAGTGCCGGCTCCATCAAAGACAAGACAGGACGCAAGGACAGGCAGGTGCCAGGAAAAACACGCCACTCAGTTTTGATAGCTGTGCTATGTTTTAAGGCAAATGTCACACATACACAAAACACCAAGAGATGAACATGTTAGAAAAATAGCAAGGAGACATTTCAGACAGTTGCAGCAGAATCTTCCTCATTACCTGACTCCTTAAACTCCTCTGAGAGCCAAAACTAAGGGAGGCGAGGCGCTGCCTCCCTCTTTTGGTCTCTAAGAGGGAGCCCCCATTCGTGGTCACAGACCACGGCAGTATTCTTTCCTGGGCCCAGGCTGGGACCTGAGGGGCTTTCGCTGTCTGGTTCCAATGCCTATTTAACAGATTCTTTAGAAGTGAGAATATCAGGACGCCAAAGACATAATTTGTAGTTTAGTTCCCCTTTATCCAAACTGAAACTTGCTTGGGGGCTAAAACCACACACACACACACACACAATATATATATATATATATAAAGTATATGTAAATACCCAGAGGAAAAGATACACTGAAACTTTAAAAATACCAAATGCTCATTCATAATTAAACAATGTGATTGATTCCCCTTCAAAAGCATTGTTGGCAACAAGGTCTGCCACTCAGTTCCCGGTCGCTCCTGGCCCCACAGGAGAGCGGAGTGGCTCAGATGAGTTAAAGGGCTGGGCCTTCACCCTGGCTACACACTCTGCCTCTCACGGATCATCCCCTTCCCTTCACTCAGGCACAGGCCCCATTTTAGGATGGCCCCTGCCCCAAGAGTGTGGGGTCCAGTGATAAACACACCAGAGAGAGCAAGGGAACGGACAAGGCCGATGACTTAGGGGCTAATTTCCTATTACGGGTGGGGAGAGCAGAAACTGTGGGTTAGGCAGCAACCAGAGTTGGGTACCCAGAACTGTGGTAGGAGGACAGCTCACCCAGAAGAGGCTGCACTGAATATCATCCCGACTCTCACCAGGGCAGCCTCCATGGAGGGAGCAGTTTCTCAGGTAAACCGGCCACTTATGGGTGCTGGAACTTGACTTCCAAGGAGCAAAACAGTAATTTCCACAGATTTCCACTTGGCCTCACCAGCTCCCAACGAGGTAGGTGAGAGAGAGGCAGGTGACATGAGGCCCACGACTTACCACGGGGCACACAAAGGCGAGGAGTTGCCCATGGAAACCAGAGCCGGGGGCCTGGAAACAGAACTTCCCCTCCATCAGTGCTTGGGCCTCTTGGGGGAGATATGACCTGTTCTGCAGCATTTTAGGGAGGACCGCATCACCCCCTCCCAGAGGAGGAGGTCCTGAGGTCTGTTACCAAAATCAAAATGGAAATAGAGGGAAAATGCTGGCAGAGGGCCAAGCCTCAGGACTAGAATGGGAACAATCCTGTCTTTGCCTCTTTAGCGTGCTCCCTGGTCTTTCCCCTGACCTCAGAATTTATGGTTTACTCAAGCTGAGACCCCAGCTCTGCTAACCACCACTTGGAGTATATACAACTTGACGCTGGTAGAAGCCGCCCACACAGGCGAACACGGTTCTTTAACCCGAGCGCCGCTCAGCAGAGCCCAGCTCTGTCTAAGACTCCGGGGTTTTCTTCAGTGTCTGCTGCTGCTGAGACAATATCAACTATCAACCTCTCTGGTTTGCCCAGAAAGCAACAGCTGTGGAGCCATCAGGGGACGGTGGAGAATCCATTTGCATTCCCCCAACCTTTATCCCCAAGCCTCCATGAACCTGGACGCCCCCAGGCCTGGCAGCTCAAGGGGGTTTTCAAATAGAGTCAAGGCGCATCCAGCTCCGTTGAGACACGGATCAAGACAGACAGTCCTCAGTGATCAGTCCTGGCCTGGGACCCCATGAGAGGTCACCCTCAAATTGGTGATTAGACATTGCTTGGGGAAAAGTCTGTAAAGGCCATGCCCAGGTCAATGGGGCAGGCTACCAGGGTGGGTCGCTGGTATTGGCAGGCTGGCCTAAGACCCAGCCCCATCACAGCACCGACTCCTTGGATTCCAGTTCTGGTGCAACCGCCACAGAACCTGCCAGGTTCTGGTGTGTCACCAGAGGCGACGTCTCCTCCTCCGACTTGCAATTGGGAATGGCTTCCACCTTCACTTCTTGCAGCTCCTGCTCGCCTTTCTTCGCTGCCCTCTGATTTAGGTGGTTAAGGATCCCAGCTCCCAGGGCGTCTCCTTCCACATTCACCACAGTGGTGGTCCGGTCCCTGGGGGAAACAGGAAGGAGAAAGGACTGATGTTATACCCAGAGTCATCAGTGGAGGGCGCTGTTCTGGTCACAGGGGAAGGCACCCTACTGGATGTGGCTGTGGTGTGGAGGGCATATGGCTAACAGATCTCCTCCCTTCGAGCAGCACTTGCTCTCAGGAGAGTAAGATCTCACTGAGAAAATGTCAGAAAGAGAAGCCCAGGCTGGCAAACAGTCACACTTGCATATTCCGCAGTCCTGGGAGCTGACAGGGGAAGGGCAATCTAGTTCCTTCCCTCCATCTTTCCTCACACTTCTCTTCCTTGTAATGGGCCTCACTATAGAAGACATCCCATGCATTTGGGAGGAGAGAGTAGACATGGTTTGTGTTCAGCTATTCTTCCCCTCAGTGTCACGGCATGTTAACAGCACACGCATCCCACGGCTGTGAGTAGGCATGCCATAGTAAACAGCACTGGCTTCCCCACAGCCTCCTTAGCCCAGGGTAGCTTAACATCTACCCCAGTCCCTGGAGCTTACAGAAAGTCCTGGAGCCATTTTGAAGCCAGACAAACTGTGATCTTCCCCAAGGGCACTGGAGGGCTGACACACTCTGCAAGCGGCTTGTATGCCCAAGGCCTCTGCTGGGCAGCCATACGGGTGCCAGTTCCCTTCCCAGCTGAGCACCTCTGAGATACCTTCTCCACGGACAGGAGGAAGGAGGAGGAGACAGATGAGCCCTGACATGGCTCTGGTTCTGTCTAGCTCAGGGATGGAGCTCCATCTGATGAAGTGTCTGGAGCACAGGAGTCTCTGTTGGACATTTCACCCCACTTCTGTGAAGAGCTCTCAAAATTCAGTCCTGTTATTTAAGTTGGAAAGACTACCATCTTTCCAAGTACCATTGCAGACCCAGTGCCAGAGCCTGAAGCCAGCGGCTCTCAGCCTGGCTGTGACCAGCCCAGCGGAACCGTCCTTACTAATGTTTACTGAATGCTGCCCCACGTGCCCTGTGCTCTGTGCACTGTACGTTCATATGCTGACTCATTTAGGCCTCACCATGACTGTGTGGCTTCTGCCATGGTTGCCCAGAGCATGCATACAGAAAACAAGGCTCAAGGCCTCATTTTCCTACCCTTGTTCTCTGCTGTCTCACCACCAACACCTTAGGCAACTTTCTCATAGGACAGTATTATTCATACCTACAAAGGGTATCACGAGGCTCAGGTAATCAAGGTCCACATACTCTTGTGTCTGTAAGGAACTGTAGGGACAGTGGCCTGGTCATTTCCTTACCTAACTTCTCCTGAGTCCAAGCACAGGGTGTACACATGCTCTTCTTGCATAGAGACTATTCCTTGGATATTTGCAGGCCAGGGCCAATCACTGCTCCCGTTAATGAAACTGCACTCTGCCATCAAACCGCACAGCCCCTTGCACCTACTGAATACTACAAGCAAGTTCTGGATGGTTGGGTTTCCTGCCATTCTTAATGCTCACTGGCTCTTGCCTGTTACATTGTAGACTTCTTATTTTCGAAATCTGGTTTTGCCAGCTTAACTACAGACTCCTTCCAAAGCAAGGATGCTTTTAAGTTTCTCTGCATGCACCGGGTCTGGTGGGAACATCAGGTTCCCAGGGTCCTTGCTATCAGCCACTTACACGATCCAGTCGACAGCCAGGATCAGAGAGAGGTCATGCGTGCTCAATCCAATGGCCTCCAGGATAATGGCGATGGTGAGGACCCCTCCAGCTGGCACGCCTGCTGCTCCAACACTGGATGCTGTGGCGGTCACCCTGGGGTACCGCAAAGCAAAGTCAGCCTTGAACAGAGTGTGTGTGTGGGGTGGGGGGAGGCAGACAATTGTAGGGCATTGCCTGACTTGTAAATAACAAACATACACCCTAGGAGCTCAAGAGATGATCCATTCCGCAAGTACGCTCAGACCTCATAGCCCCCAGTTCCGTGTTCACAATCAAACCAACCACAGATCAAAAACACTGAAAACAAACTGTCTCTACTGAACATCTATAGGTCATTTTCTTCTTATTACCTTAATGATACAGTATGGCAGCGACTCACATAGCACTTACATATTAAGTACATAAGTAATCTAGAAATGATTTAAAATATCGAGGAAAATGTGTTAATTCTATACAAGACACTATTGATGTGGTTTGAACCTGAGATGCCCACAGGCTACTTTTAACACCTGTCTGTGAGCTGGCAGCTGTGCTTTGAAGGCTGTGGAATCTTTGGGAGTTGGGCTTCATACCTGTTCCTGTCCTAACCTGCACCCCCGGCTTCCTGTCTACCATCACATGAATGAGAAATTTTCCTTCTCTACCATGGTGGACTAAAATCCTTCTAAACCAGGAGCCCCAAGAAACCTTTCATCTTTTAGGTCATTTCTTGCAAATATTTTGTCATAGAAATGCAAAAACTACTGGAATACCCGGTATCTGTTGGGGAAAGATGTCCTGGACCCAGTGTACCTGTGCCAGATACTTTAGATTGTCAGTTGATTGAGTAGAGAAATGTCTAGAGCCTTAGTGAGGCACACTTTTGGGTATGTTTGTGGGGACATTTCCAGAAAGGGTTCACTGGGGTGGGAAGACTCACCCTAATGTGAGAGAAAAGGAGAAAGCCAGCCGAATGCCAGCACTTGCCCTGATTCACCCGGATGTGAGCACACAGCTGTCCACACCTACCACACCTTTCCCACTACGCCGGACTGTATCCCTTCAAACTGTAAGCCAAAATACTATTTTCTGTCAGGTATTCTGTCCCAGCAGCAAGAAAACTAACATAGCCCCAAGATACTGAGGGATGGTGGTGATATATTCTCACCGTCTTACCTTTACAAATGAGACACCGAGTGATGGGGGAGATTGACTTTTCAATGCAAGTCACACACTCACACATATACACTCAAACATACATACATAACATACATAATATACATACATAGACACACACACACACACAAAAGTTTTAAGCCAGGCCTAAGGACGTAGGAAAGAATAACGAGCTCACAGAATGGTGAAGATCTGCCCTGCGTTCAGGTCCTTGTTGTTGAGCTGGGCAATGAACACTGCCGCCACACACTGGAAGATGGCCGCTCCATCCATGTTCACGGTGGCCCCGATGGGGAGAATGAACCTGCTGATCCTCTTGTCCACGCCATTGTTCTCTTCAATGCACTTCATCATGGATGGAAGGGTTGCCGAGCTAGAAATGGGGGAAACAAGCACACATGGAAATTGTCCTTCCTAGCGAATGCCACTTTCCTCAGACCCTGCGATGTATCAGTGGGCAGCATCCTGGCAAGCGTCTGCCTTATACCCTTGAAATAAGAATGACAGTCGACTTCTTGCCAAGTTTCCAGTGCAACTGCTAAGCCCCGCAGCAGTCAAACATGACTTCCGGGATTCACTGGTTACATTCTTCATGTGGATTCACCCAAGGGTCACGTGTTGCCTCAGTACAAAATGTTCCCAAGAGAACCACGGGGCTCGCCTGGCTCTATTCCCATGCCGTTCTGAGTACCCAAGGTAGTCCCCAAGCTCACTCACCTGGAGCAGGTTGCAAAAGCTGTTGCAAATGGCGTGAGAAGCCCCAGGAGGAATCTGAAGGGGTTTTTCCGTGTAAAAGCGAAATAGACAAGAGGCAGAACGATTCCTCCATGAATGATGTGGCCCAGGATAGACGCGAAGATGTACTTCCCGAGGCTGGTCACCAGCATGATGATGTCCTTCATCTCTACAATCTTGCTGCCGATCAGGAACGTGATGCCGATAGGGACGTACCTAGGTCAGAAGCACAGACACTCATCAGGGCGGGGCTGGGAGCTGCTGAGACTCCCAAAACAGGGCCTTCAAACCGAGTCATCTTCATCTTCCTGTAGAGTAACCCTAAACACAGAAAAAGATGCGGGTGGCCTTTTTTTTTTTTTTTTAAACAGGTTACATGACTGAGAGAAATGAAGATGATCACTTTAGACTCTTTTTTTTTTTTTTTTCCGGTATGTACATACCTACTTTCTTTTAGTTTTTCTTTTCTCCTCTCCTTCCTCCCCTTTCCTTCCTTGTGGACAGGTTTCACTATGTAGTCCAGAGTCCAGGCTAGTCTGAGCTTGAAGTCCTCCTGTCTCAGTGTCCCGAGTACTGGGCTTACAGGCATGTGGTATTATACCTGGCTCTACATTGTTCCTAACTGATCAACTGCTGCCAACTACATGGCAAGAAGACAAAGAACTAAAAGCTGATGGCCTGGAGGCTATAAACCTGACTTTTAGCTTTGCTCAGACTTGTCCTGAGAACTCAGAAACACAAGAATCCCACAGAACTGCTGTGAAACTAAGTGCGCACAGCCTAGGGTGTCTGTGAAATTTTACATTCTTTGTGGTTTGAAAGACATGATCCCATGGGAAAAAGTCATTAACAGTGATGTTCTGGGAACACTGCCAGAAGAGGAAGATTTTTTTTTTTCTTTTCAAGAGAGAAAAGGCATAAATTATAGAAACTACAAAGAACAAAAGTCAGTTGCCTTAATTGAATATCAATTCAGTGACAATCCTACAATTGTTTTAATTTGAAAATTTTCATTTACAGTTAATAATGCCTCCTTATTCAGATTTCAAGGGGTATAGAAGGGTGAGCAGTGTGAAGTTTCTCACATCAGCCCCCCAGCAGATATGGCCATTGTGACTGGTTTCTTCAGTTTTCTTTCTAGAGACATTCTAAGCAGGATCAGAAAATTTAAGTCTCAGTTTCAAATAGGAATACTCCCCCTCTTGGGGACTAGAACACTCCTCTTCATCAAGCCAGGTCCCTCCTCAGACAAGAACCCCTCCTCCCTGGGTACCTAGATATAGAGAAATGCATTGGAATCTGAGCTTCTTCTACATTCCACATTCTGCCTCCCAGATCTTCTTTTATCAGCATTTAGAGATCGTTCTTGTGTATGTGTGTGATGAAATATATCACAATGAGTGCTCAAGCCATCTTCATGTGTAGAGTTGATCTTCACTGAGTGCGTTTGAGCTGTTGGGCAGCCATTGCCTCCACCGAGCCCAGGAGTGTCTGTCAGTCCAGAGTCAAGCTCTGCTCTCATTCAGTGGCTGCTCCCACAGTCCCCACTCCCACCCCAGCCTCTGGTAACTACTGTTGTAGGTACACAGAAGCAGGGCCATACATTTTTGTCTTTCTGTGACTTTGCTTCAGCAGCCTGATGTCTTCAAGGTTCCTCCGCGTTGTAGTAGATGTCGGAATAGCATGTTTTATAAGGCTGAGTAACTTACACTCCACTTTCTGTGTACCACATTTTGTTTTTCTACCCGCCTCCCACTGGTAGATATTTGGGCTGTTTCTACCTTCCTCTCACTACTTTTGTGGTCTATTTGAGACAGGATTACAGGTGACCAAGGCTGTTCCTGAGCTCCTTGCTCCTCTTCCCAGGGGCTTAGGATTGCAACCTTGTGTGGCCTCACACCCTTGTGTTCAGCATTTCCTCAGAATAGAAGTGCCTTGCTTTCTTCCTAGGTTCTCATCTTTGGAAAATGCCTGTCTATGCTCACATGCCTGTGTTTTCTAGGTCAAGACTTCAAATAGGGACTCTGCTGATTTGGATGTGCTCAGCCTAAACATTGCTAAATGGTACTGAATTGTTCTCCGACCTGGCTGCATCAATTCCTGTCCCCACCAGCAGTCTAGAGGGAAACCACCAGCCTGCTCCTGCACTAATGTCCACCCAGGGGAGAATTTCTTCCTGGGAGACTTTTGAAGACATCAGGAAGACAGTTTCAGTGTCACAACTTTGAAGTCCAGCCCCAGAGGTCAAAAGCACCAGGGTTACGAACCCCATTCTCAACCTACGGGGACACACAAAGACTGAACCACCAACCAAAGAGCAAGCATGGGCTGGACCTAGATCCCCTACACATATGTAGCAGATGTGCAGCTTGGTCATCATGGGGGTTCCCTAACAATGGGAGTCGGGGCTGTCTCTGGCTGTCACCTGCCTCTGTATCCCTTTCCCCTAGCTGGGCTACCTTGTTTGGCCTCAGTGGGAGAGGATGTGCTTAGCTCTGCTACGACTTGCGGTGCCAGGGTGGGTACCTCTTGGGGGCCTCCCCTTCTCTGGGAAGGGGTGCATGAGGGTGGGGCTGGGAGGAGAGGAGGGAAGCACTGGGATCAGGCTGTAAAGTGATTAAATAAAAAAGTCTAAAAAATCACAAGGTACAAACCCTATTCTCGTTCTCATCAATGCCTGACAAAATGAAGTCGCCATTACTTGATGTTCAATGGAGGAAGGTACCCCTTAGGATGTGGACTGCTCGTGCCAGCTTTCTCTTCTGTGAGCTGCCTGCACGTACTGGTCCACACTCTTAGCAGTATAAACACGCTGTTTTCAGTAGCAAGGACACTAAAGTGGGATGCAGTAAAGCCAGTCCTTGGGAGATTCAGACAGGGGGATAGGAAGTTTTAGAGCATCCTTGGCTGCACAGCAAGTTCAAGGCCAGCCTGGGCTATAGGAGAGGCTGCCTCACAGAGAGCCAGGCCAGGCCAAACGACTCTCTCCCCAGAACAAGAGTCAAGTGAAGTGGCACGTTTGCGGTGCCGCCTGGTTTACGTGATTTCAAACCGAGCAAGAAAAACACCATTGATGGGGTCTAAATTTGGCCTGTCGGTTTCAAATTTCTCCTAAAACCAATTCAATTGGCACCTAAGTCATCAGAGATAGAAAAACACTGGGATCGCTAGTGACCTTAAGAAAGACTCTGTATGTGAAGGCATAAACTAGGTCTGCTTAGGTGAGGTGCGAGTTAGTTTTTATGTCCACTTGGCACAGGCTAGCTAAGCCCTTGGGAAGAGAGAACATTAACTGAGGAAAATACCCTCATCTGACTGGCCTGTGGTAGAGTGTATTTTCTTGAGTGATGATTGAGACAGGAAGGCCCAGATGACCTTGGTCAGTACCACCAGGTGGTCCTGGGTGCTCTAAGAAAGCAGGCTGAACAAGCCACGAAGGTAAGCCAGAGAGCGGCATCCCTCTATGACTGTACATCAGCTCCTGCCTCCTGGCTGCTGTGATGAGAGACTGTAAGCTAAAATAACCCCTTTCTCCCCATGTCGTTTATGGTCCTGGTGTTTCATCACAGGAATAGAAACCCTAAGAAAGACAGGTGAAATGCCAGCAAAGCTTTTAAGACATGAGGCCTGGAAGTGGTCTGATTTCTGGGACATTGCTTTGAAGGAGACGTCAAATTATTGTTTTTTAGTCAGGAATCAAGCTAATGGTTTCTGTCGCACAATCATCCTTTCATTAAGATGACACAAAGAAACACTTATAAATTAAAAGCTTTCATAAGAAAACCATTCCAACTTTTATGTAAGCAGGGAGGGGATAAGTTTGTAGCAAAAGATCACATTGACCGGGCTGGAGAGATGGCTCAGTAATTAAGAGTGCTTATAGTTCTTGCAGTAGACCTGGGTTCAATCCCAGCATCCATGTGGTGGCTCATGGCCACCATGGCTCCAGTTGCAAAAGGTCAAACTGACGAGCTTCCCTGACGCTTAAAGTTTATCATTTTAAGATAAAAGAACCTTTTTTATGCACCAGACAGCAAACTGGACATGGCAAATATAAGGGCTGACATGGGAACCCATACATGGATCATGGTGACAAAAGTCAAGGAGTCAGCATGAACACGAAACAGTAACTATGGGCATACCAACCTGTTCTCTAGGAGACCCAGCCAAGAGGAGAAATGACTGCACTGCATCACTTCCTTTAAGATTTAAAGCATCCTTTTCCTCCTCTTCCTCACCATAATAGTCATCATCACTGTTATTGACATTATTGTGTGTGTGTGATATGTGTGTACACATGAAGGTTAGAAGACAATGTTTGGGCATCTGTTTTGTCCTCCCACCATGAGATTCAGAGATTAAACTCAGGTTGTGAGGCAAGCATTCTTACCAATTGAGCAATCTCACTGGTCCAATCAACACTTTTTGTACCATGACATCATCATTTTGAACCAAGCACTTCATCAACCTGCTGTGTTGAAAGCTCTCCTAGAAGGCAGGGGGAAATCAGAGGACGAGAGGTCACACTCACCACATAATCCATGACACGAGCACCATTGTTGCCTCATTGAAGGAACTGAAGAATCGGATGAGTCCTTCTCCTTCAGGGCCTAGCTTCTTTAGAGCCACTCCTAACAGCAGGGAGAAGAGGACCAGTCCTAAAATGTTCATCCCTTCAATTTCAGTGACAACAGGGATCTGTAGAGCAGAAGAGAGACATGGCTCAAGTCCAGCAACAGACGAGTGTGACTGTAGAGCAGATCTGCTCAGTGTCTGAAACTCCGTGCAGAACAAGGAAATGCTCATATATATGAGTTAAAAAAACGAAGGAACAGAAAACTACGGGAGATAGATTTGGAGAATGTGGGAAGTCAAGAAATAAAAATTTTACCTATTAGCTGGGAGTAATGGCTCATGCCTGTAATCATAGCACTCAGGAGGCTTGAGGGGAGGAACTCTGAGGTTTTGGGTTTTTAAAAATTTTTTTATTACAATTTATTCACTTTGTATCCCAGCTGTAGCCCTCCCTCCCTCTACTCCTCCCATGCCCTTCCCCAGTCCACTGATAGGGGAGGTCCTCCTCCCCTTCCCTCTGATCCTAGCCTATCAGATCTCATCAGGA